>CM035791.1:47468773-47941273 GCA_020466265.1 Siphamia tubifer | reverse complement strand
ACACAATTTGAAGCATTTTCTGCTTCTGTTACTAAGAGTTTAGTGTCTTTGTAAAACTGATCCATAATAAAACACATGGACTAATGATGAGGCAAAATATTATTAAAATTGTCCTTATTTTCCATGTGAAATTTCACTTGTGTTGCATTTGGATAATTTATAAAAGTGTTTTTTACAATTTAATGGGGGTTTTTTTTGCACTAAAACAATGACAAAATTTGGAATTTTTATTTATATTATTATTATTTATAGATTATTATGTTTTTATTTTACTGGTCCGGCTCATTGGAAGTCGATTCAGGCTGAATGTGGCCCCTGAATAAAATGAGTTTAAAACCCCTGGTATAGACAGTTAACAAGCAGTGGGGGGCATTTGTGAAAACTAAACATGTGATAGGGAGTGTTGGTGACAGGACACAGAATAGAGTGGAAACAGACGGAGATGTCGTTCTAATACACTGACTAAGTGATGTCATCATTGTTCAGATAAAGTGATTCTAGCACAAGGAAGCAGTGATTCCATCAAAATTCCTTTACACTCTTCACACACAGACAACACATATGTGTGTTGTGAAGACATTAAAAAGTGCATTTTACATGATATATCTACCTTGGCAGAGGTGCTTTTCTAGTTTTATTTATTCTATTTTTTCCCCATTCTTATTTATTTATTATTTTTTAAATTGGTATTTTTTATGTATTCATTCATGTTTTTTTCATTAATTAAATTTTTATTATTATTATTATTATTATTATTATTATTATTATTATTATTATTATTATTATTATTATTATTATTATTATTATTATTATTATTATTATTATTTTATTTTTGTATTTATTTTTTAATTATTATTAAAAAAAGAAGATAATGATTACACTCACTACCCAATGGCTACTTGATTACAAACTTGCTCCACATGACACATGGAAAGGTGTGTGTGTGTGTGTGTGTGTGTGTGTGTGTGTGTGTGTGTGTGTGTTTTATGAATGCATGCGATTAACAGATTTGCCAACAGTTGTTTGATTGAGCCTCTTTTCTTCATCCTCTGATTAAACATTTGAGTTGGTTTCTATCATTGGCAACAGTTGAATCAGAGGAACGTGACTGCAAAAATCTAAATCTGACCTTGTGTATTTTTGTCATTTCTACTCCAAATCAGAGGTGGTCAACATTTTGTACTGCAGTAGAAGTACAGCTACTGGTGTAAAAAATAAAAAATAAAAAAATACTCTGGTAACAGTAGAAGTAGTGATTCATATGTGACGAAATTTATTTTTTTTATATGATGAAATTAAAGTTGAAATTTCAACTTTCATCTTGAAATTTTTACTTTAATCTCATCATATCAGAAATATATATTTTTTCTTCACATGTGGCTCTAATACGCTGTCGTAGATTCATCTCCTTTACTGAAGTAAAAAAAAAAAAGAGAGAGAATCAAAAGTACAACTTCTCAACTGTAATAAAGTACAAAGTAAAACTGCATTTTTGATATGAATGAAATAATACAGATTTAATCAGGAAAAATCATAAAGGTTTCAAAAGTGTCCAAAAATAAAGCCTTTAAAAGTGAGTTAGTTTGTAGATAATGTGTTTGATCAGGTCATGGTAGTTTTGTTTGTATGAACAGAAAATTTAGGCGGAAATAAAAGTCACAATTGAGATAAAGTCATTATTTTGAATTTAAAAAAGCAGAATTGGGAGAAAAAATTGTCAAAATTGTGAAACAAACAGTAATAAATATTACATAATAGATGCATAATTATGACATAAATAGTTAAACTTATGAGATAAAGTCAAAATTGTGAAATATAAAGTCACAAAATTTCTCCTCCACTGATTTTCCTTCTGAAGTGACTTATTTATTATTTATTTTTTAATGAGTTTATTCTGAGAATGTAAGGAGTATAAAGTACAAATATTTATATAAATGTAAGGAGTAAAAAGTACAGATATTTATATATATGTAAGGAGTATAAAGTACAAATATATAAATATGAGGAGTATAAACAAGTACAGATATTTATGAACAAAATGAGGAAGTTAAAAAAAAAGTTGACAGAAAAATATATAATACTATATACTATATAATATAAAATAAATACTCAAGCAAAGTACAGATACCTAAAAAATGTAATGAAGTACAGTAACAAAGTACTTTTACTCAGTTACTTCCACCTCTGGTCTAAATATATCATCATCCTTAAAATAAAACAGAATCACCTAAAAAGGAACTTTTCAGTCAGATATAAGAAGTAATTTATAAACAATACATCTGGAAAATCTTACTTGAAGAAATCTGAAAAAGATAAATTTGCACTTGTTCCATTGGGAGATTTTAAAAAAAAAATGTATGTATTTATTTATTTGCTTAATTCAACTTCTTTTTTGTGTACTTGGAGATATTTTTGGGGACTTAGATCAGGATGTATATATTTTTTTGCTTGATAAATAAAATGAAATAAAATAAAATAGAATAGAATAGAATAGAATAGAATAGAATAGAATAGAATAGAATAGAATAGAATAGAATAAAATAAAATGAAATAAAATAAAATAAAATAAAATAAAATAAAATAAAATAAAATAAAATAAAATAAAATAAAATAAAATAAAATAAAATAAAATTAAATAAAATTAAATAAAATTAAATTAAATTAAATTAAATTAAATACAATTAAATAAAATTAAATAAAATTAAATTAAATACACTCTTGTATAAAAGTTTCTTTACTTGTTTTTATGGGTCCATTTTCCCAGTGTGTGTTGAACCTTTTCTTTTGGAGTCTCAAACCACTGGACTTCTGATGTTTAAAGGAGAAATAACTAATTGCCTGGTGCTGATAAATTGCTTTTTTTGGGAGGGGCAGGTTTGTGTGTCACCCTCTGAAGTGTATTTCAGGCTTTGGTTGTCTGAGCCCAGACTCCTGTATAGCTTTAGAAGATAAGTCCAAGGTTTAAGTGGTGCAGTAATTATGTATAAACCATTCACGGCTCGCTGCCATGCATGAAAATCATGAGACAGAATAAAAGAGAAAACAGATGTCCACTTAGAGCCTCTTCAATGAGAGGAGCCGGTGTTCTGATCACAGCTGATAACACGTTTACTGTGGGAAGATTCACTCACCTCTGAAGCACAAAACATTCAACACTTTGACATGAAAACCTCAACACATTTACATGATGTGTTTTTTTTTATTCAGAATTGTTTATTCTCAATGAAATAATTCAGAATCAAAGCTATATTTCCTTTGTGTTTACATGGAAATGTTAATTCTTCTGTACCCTCAGTTCTTAACTAGAGCAGAATAAAACTGTTTCCTGTCAAGGGGGGGTGGGGGTGAAGGACGACTCAAATCCACCAGTGTTGAAGGGACCTGTTTTGGTTTTGTTTGCTCTGGGTTTTTGTCTTAGGTCGTATTCACATAGCACTCAGAAAATCCGGACTTTCCAGGAAAGTTCGAACTTTATTAACAAGTGTGAAACCTCCCCCGAACCTTGGTCCGGACTAAAGACCGAGTCTTTGGTCCGAGCTGAGGAGGTAGTCTCAGTCCGGACCAAGGTTCGCTGGTGCACAGTGTGAAACGTCTGTTTAGGAAAGTCCGGACTATCGGACCAATTACGTCACAGTCACGTGCGCGGAATCTAGTCAACGTCCAAGCATGAGTCGCGGGAATACATGGGGAGACGAGGAAACCAGGTATTTCATTGAAATTTGTGGGATGATACTATAAAGACTGAATTAGAAAATACTCATAAAACTAGTAACTGGGTCCATTTCCTGCAACAGTGTCGCGCGCTCATCTACTAACCAATCAGGGTCGAGTATAGAGAGACGCACACTGTACACGCATTGACGACATGACGTTCTAAAGTCCGTTGGTCCATTTGATTCAATACAGTGTGAATGAAGACTGTAAATAAAGTCCGAACTATAAATGCAGTGTGAAAAGGCAAAAAAAGGTTCTGGTCCGAACCTTGGTCGGATTTTACTATGTGAATACGCCCTTAGTCTGTGTGCAGTTCCCATTGTGTCTTTTGATCCCTGCTAGTTATTTGTTCCCTCTTTTGGTTAGCATTCTGAGTTTTGGCTAGCGTTCTGAGTTTTTGGCTAGCGTTCCGAGTTTTTGGCTAGCGTTCCGAGTTTTTGGCTAGCGTTCCGAGTTTTTGCCTAGCGTTCCGAGTTTTTGCCTAGCGTTCTGAGTTTTTGCCTAGCGTTCTGAGTTTTTGCCTAGCGTTCCGAGTTTTTGCCTAGCGTTCCGAGTTTTTGGCTAGCGTTCTGAGTTTTTGGCTAGCGTTCTGAGTTTTTGGCTAGCGTTCCGAGTTTTTGGCTAGCGTTCCGAGTTTTTGCCTAGCGTTCCGAGTTTTTGCCTAGCGTTCCGAGTTTTTGCCTAGCGTTCTGAGTTTTGCCTAGCGTTCTGAGTTTTTGCCTAGCGTTCCGAGTTTTTGCCTAGCGTTCCGAGTTTTTGGCTAGCGTTCTGAGTTTTTGGCTAGCGTTCTGAGTTTTTGGCTAGCGTTCTGAGTTTTTGGCTAGCGTTCCGAGTTTTTGGCTAGCGTTTCCGAGTTTTTGCCTAGCGTTCCGAGTTTTTGGCTAGCGTTCTGAGTTTTTGGCTAGCGTTCTGAGTTTTTGGCTAGCGTTCTGAGTTTTTGGCTAGCGTTCTGAGTTTTTGGCTAGCGTTCTGAGTTTTTGGCTAGCGTTCCGAGTTTTTGGCTAGCGTTCCGAGTTTTTGGCTAGCGTTCCGAGTTTTTGGCTAGCGCTCCGAGTTTTTGGCTAGCATTCTGGCATTCTGGTACTCTGGCTCCTCCCACCATCCAAACACATGTGCTGATAGGTTAACTGGTTAACTGGTTAATCTAAATTGTCCATAGGTGTGAATGTGACAGTGATTGTTTGTCTATATATGTTCAGTCCTGAGATGAACTGGAGACTCATACAGGGTGTACCCCGCCTTCACCCATTGGAGCTGGATTAGGCCCCCAGTGACCCCTGTGACCCTAGTGAGGATAAAGAGGGTTCAGATGATGAGATGAGGAACAAAAACTCCCATGTAAAGGTTCTGCACTTCTATCGTTCTTTTCCACCTTCATGGTCAAAGCTCTTTACATTAGCCTCACATTCACCTATTCACACACACCAGTAGGTTTCTAAGGTCAAAGGTCAGTCCTACTGGGAGACTAACAATGGGTGTCTTGCTCAAGGACACTTCGACATGTGGACAGCCAGAGCTGGGATGTGAACCGCCAACCTCTCGGTCATTGGACGACCCACTTTACTAACTGAGCCACAGCCGCCCCCATGTAAACCCACTTCGTGTACAGTTTCAAACGAGCCCTCCTCCTATAATAACTCCTGCTCTGTAACTGTACACATGAACACACATGAAGCTGCAGGAGTAAAGTCAGGCTGGAGATGAAAGCGTGGGAGGTGAAACCTGATTACACAGTCTACGCTCCTTCTTCTGCTCCAGTTGTCGTGGAAGCGCAGACTTTACCTCGTGTGCTTGTCTGACCTATATTCCCTGTTTCCTCAGACGCTGTCAGACCATCACCTCATCTGTGAAGTTGAGAACAACGAAGAAAAGCTACACAGTAGAATAAATAAATAAATAAATAAAACAAACAAGATGTGGTAGTTTGATCAGAAGGGAACTGAAGATGATTGTCCTGTCCGTCAACCTGGGCCATAATAGACCATAACAGACCATAACAGACCATAATAGACCATAACAGACCATAATAGACCATAACAGACCATAACAGACCATAACAGACCATAACAGACCATAACAGACCATAATAGACCATAATAGACCATAACAGACCATAATAGACCATAATAGACCATAACAGACCATAATAGACCCATAACAGACCATAACAGACCATAACAGACCATAACAGACCATAACAGACCATTATAGACCATAATAGACCATAACAGACCAGAATAGACATAACAGACCATAACAGACCATAACAGACCGATTATAGACCATAACAGACCATAACAGACCATAATAGACCATAACAGACCATAATAGACCATAATAGACCATAACAGACCATAATAGACCATAACAGACCATAACAGACCATAATAGACCATAACAGACCATAACAGACCATAACAGACCATTATAGACCATAACAGACCATAACAGACCATAATAGACCATAACAGACCATAAGAATATATATATATATATATATATTATATATATATATATATTTATATATATATATATAAATCAAAAAAAGTATTTAAAAAACCAAACCTCATTATCTGGACTATTAGGCGTACATAAAAAAAACCTTTCATTTTCTCCAAAAGTGACAGTGCATTTTATAATTAATTCATAGTGACTTGGAATTTTGAGTTTTTATGTCATAAATTTGACCATTTATCTCATGATTTTGACTTTTTTCTCAGAATTCAGACTTTTTTTTTTAAGTTTGATTTACCAGAATAAGAGTGTTTTTGTTCCAGCTCAACAACGTTGGCAGTTATTGTAGCTGTTTAGTTTTGCTTAATGGGTCTTATAGTCCAGTGCGTCTTATATACAGTATGAAAGAACCTAAAATATAAACCATTAATTGACAGTGAGTGCACTTTATATACCCAGTGCCCCTTATAGTGTGGTAAATGTAGTAGTTTGTCCCTATTCCACACATGTACATTGTGATGTCGATGCTTAAACAATATATTGTTCAGCTCTATTTTCTTCCATAAATAATGTAAACCTTGTGCAATCATTTTCCAGATGTTCCACTTTCCCCATGGCCTCCTCTTTAATACATCTGTCTATATTTACTATATACATCCTCAGGGCTAAAGCTTTACCACAGAATCATGTCAGTTGATGCAGCTTGTTTTGTTTGTGGATGCAGCACCTCTGTGTGTTTCTAATAAAAACAGCATCATATTACTGTGTTTGGTGCTCTCTGGTGGACACAAGAGCCCATAACACAAAACGGAAGTCTATTAAAACAATATTTTACTGCCTCTGCGTTTACTCTGAAAAATCTAGGGTTGTCAAAATAAATGCATTAACACAGATTAACCACTTAATGCCTGAATTTCAATAAAAGTATTTTTTTAAGTTGTGCTGTCACAATTAACACATTATTTCAGATTAATCCATCATCATGATTCATCTGATTAAACATTTTAACACAATATATATTGTTACCTCCGCCAAGGAGGTTATGTTTTTGCCGGCGTTTGTCTGTTTATCTGTTTGTTTGTTTGTCTGTTTGTTTGTGTTCAAGATAACTCGAAAACCTATGGACGGATTTTGATGAAATTTTCAGGATATGTTGGAAATGTGAACAGGAAGAACTGACCTCATTTTGGGGGTGATCGGGGTGGGGGTGGGGGGGTATACCTTGGCAGATGTCTGTGCTCTCAGAGTGCTTTTCTAGTTTATAAAAACTTTTGGTGTTTTTTTTTTGTATTTTAGAAGAGTTTTCGAATATGTTTTGGATTTTTTTGTGTTTCTTCATGTATTATGTGGGTAATTTGAGTTAAAGAAAGAAAGAAAGAAAGAAAGAAAGAAAGAAAGAAAGAAAGAAAGAAAGAAAGAAAATACAATTTCTTTTCTCATTCACCTGATTTAACACATTTAATGTCTGATGCAGATGTTTTAAAAAAAGAAGAGTAATCAAGCAGTGTTATGAAGTCAATTTCATATTGAAATTGCTGTTGTATTTGTATAATTGTATTTTATTGTGGTGCAGTGAAAAATGCATCTATTTGTATTTCCATTTCCCTCTGCCCTTTCAGGTATGTGGGCAATGAGGGACTTGCGGCAGCTGTAGTTGATATTTCTTTACAGAGGTTTATTCTAAATGTTGTTTTAAATTAAATACAGTTAAATTAATGGGGACATTTAAAATGTCCCAATGTTAAATAAAAACTTAGATATATTTGTTAAATAATTGTTTTAGTTTCTATTAAATTTCAGCAGTAGCATATATATATATATATATATATATATATAAATAAATTAAAAATAGGGTTACAGTAGTGTCCTGTTAAAGCAGTGTATTTACAGTAACTGACTGTTATGTAATTACAGTAATAAAGAATTAGTGTAAAAGTGAAATACACTAAGAGTAGTGTAAATGTAAGTTAGTGTAAAAAGTCTATGAATTGTCTTAACAGTGTGGAGGTTTTTTGTCAGCAGTGATATTCTGTGGTGTGGTCTGAGTATTTGGTCTGGCTGTACGTTGATGTGTCTGACATCCTGTCATAACTGCATGGAGTGTTTACACTGTTCTTTCTGTGAGTCCAACAACTGACAAGATTATTTCTACCAGTGATTTTGCAATTTCAGAGACACTGCAAGAGAGAGAAGCACAGCATGGACTGGAGAAAGCTCAGAGGTCATCCTGCTGAAAGAAACGGGTACTAGTGTTGGATCAAAGAGACCATCCAGATAACAAAACCTCAACCAAAGACAATGAACAGGGACCACGGTGCATCCACCTGATCACACACCTGGGATGAGGTCAGAGGTCAAGGAGCATAACCACACCCAGCTGTCTGATCAACATCCTGAAACTGCCTAGAAGAAGCTGATAACACCATGTGGTGCTTCTGATGAAAGCTACAGTAAGTATTGAATTGAATTTATTTGACCATTCTTGAAATAAAACATGTAACAGCAACCTGTGCCAATGACCATTTAAAATAAACCAGACAGTCAGGGAGAACACAACAAAGGCCAGAGGTGGATTTCCATTTCGTTCCATATAGTGCAGGAGACAGGAGCACTATATGGAATAGTAATGCATTCATACATAGGCTACATACAGACATACTGGGTGCAACCCCCCCCCTTCTGGTTTTGAACATCACCATTTGGGTCTGTTAGAGTCCACTGATTTTGCTGCCCGCCTGCGATCCCACCTCAGCCTCGTGCACGCCAGCCCCCACTTTCATTGTCCCGTAGGGTTTTGGTAGATCTGAAACCCCACGACTCCTGTGTTGCAAGATGGGCCGGGTAAGTTGCATGCAGCTGGCCCCTGTTTTAGCCACGTGGGCCGGTCCCCACCCTGGTGACGCACCCGGGGAAAAGGGTCCCAACCGTTCCGAGGCCTTGCGTCCAGGGAGTGGTGCTGTAAAGATCACCACCGGAGCCGCGAGCCACCTTCGCCCACAATGATAGGAGGAAATGCCCGGTTGGGTCACAAGCCTGACCCACGTGGGGATCCTCACAGCGGCCGACCCAGACCTGCTGAGGCCCGTTTACCTCAACGGTTTCACGCCCTTTTGAACTCTCTGTTCCAAATTCTTCTCAACTTTCCCTTCAGGTAGTTGACTATTGGTCTGATGTCAGTATAACCAATGACAGTGCACTATATTTATTAGCCACGAGGTGGTGCTGTCAGACCACAAATGGTCAGAAAGTCCAGACCAGGAGTCTGCAACCCTGTTCTTACAGCCACTATGCTCAGATTTGAAATACCAACTATTTAGTTAGTTTTAATTAATTGCATGTATAAACATTATTTTCATTTATTTTTTTTAAATATTTAATTTCATGGATTCTATTTTTGTGAAACGTGTTTAAAGCAGAATTCAAATCCATATAATTGTGTTTAGTTGGGATTGTAAATTATTAAATCAGTTTAGTCTGTCCTGGATCAGTTTAGTTTGGATGATGTGCAGGAGATGAGATCTACATTTATGATGGATTCAAAGTCAGGGTTTAAACCACTGGAATATTTTTGTTCTGTTTAAGAGTATTGTTTTGAATTGAATATTTTTGTTTGTTAAAATCGACAAAATTAAAATATAAAGCACGAATTAATTTTGTGGAAGGAATTTTCCTAATTTTGCGCAAGTAAAAAAAGTCTGTTCTGCAAGTTTGGTTAAAGTGTGCAAGCATCCATGGACCGGAAGTGGAAGGACGTGCCATAGCCTCGCCATAGCGGTATATAAAGCCTCCTATTGGTGCATTGACGGACAGCTCGGCCCATTAGTTATGATTGATGTGTGCTGGACCAATGAAGTGAGGCCAGGCCAAATACAGCACTCAGTTGGGCTCGAGGCTTCGTTTACTTTAACGGAGAGGCTAAAATCACGCCCTTCTACCATGGGTGCTTAGTTCGCAAAAATTCGAATGGGAGTGAATAGAGAGAGTCAAGCTAATTTCTAATTCCTTTGTTCACATATGATAGCGGTTAATAAGACATATTTGATGTGGCATATGCAGACCACCTGTTTTTGATGAGAAGCAACCGTGACGTTAGGTTTTATGTGGGGTTAGTAAAAGACTACAATGTGTCGCGTATGTGACGTCACACTCTGCTCAGTTGTGGTGTGGTGACGTCACATGCGCGCCAGGCGTGTAGTCCACATTATTAACGGGTTTTACTCGCAAATGAGTCAGTCGTTGGTTAACAGAAACAATTGAAACGCACATCAATAATTGTCATTTATTATGAGGTACAACATGTGTGTGATTTAGGGCACATGACAAACCAGATATGATTTTAACATTTTATTTCCCATTGAAACCTAAGATCCCCACGGTTCAGTTTTTTCACAGCAATGGCGGAACACGAAGCCCCTTAAAACGTCCCAGAAGTTAGCAAAAGCTAACTGCCGCAGAATGTATTCAATGGAGAGCATGTACAGAGCAACACTTGTTCCAGGTAAACGTTTAAAAATGTCATTTTCATATCAGTAGAGCATCGGAATTAAATTTACACAAATAATTAATTACGTTAGCATATTTTCTCCGTCTAGATTATATGATTTAGAGAATGGTAATAGGTAAACGTTTAGGCTAGCACACTGGATAACGATAACAACCCGTGATTGAGCAAGAGAAGTTAATATAAGTTAATATGTGTATTCATACTTAGATTTGAGTAACCAGGCTGAAAGAAATGACTGCTATGTCTAAAAAGTAATGTGACCTCCTGCCAATAGATCAGACATTGCCATTTATTGGTCTTTCTGTGTTTTGCAGTTTCTAAAGAATTAAAAAAAATCTTTATCTCTCCATTTCTTGTTTTATATGATGAATTAGATCATACAAGTAATGATATATTATTTATGGCATATAGTATTTATATAAACAATATGTTATTATATAATTTTTATTTATACTTCGATTTAAGTAACCAGACTGAATTAAATTAGCACATAAATAAATGAATAAATAAATAAACAGCTGATGGCCTGGTCTAATTTTTTTTTTTTAAAAATGCCCGGCCTGAAAAATGACCCTGAAGAGATGACAGCAGTGGGAGATATGAATGTCCCTTCCATCACTGTAATGGATGAAGGTTAGTTTTAACGGTGTACATTAAAATATGTAGATTTAAATGGAAATTAGAAAAACACTCTGAGGTTGCAGACCCCCCCCCCCCCCTCCTTTCCACATCACCAGCAAAATCTAATCATTTCCAGATCTCCCCGTTACCAACCTACCCTGAAAATGTAATAAATCTGTCCATAAGTTTTTGAGTTATCTTGCTAACTAACAGACAGACAAACAGACAAACTCTGGCAAAAACATAACCTCCATAACATAAAAAAATAATAATAAAAGCACATTTTAGCCCCACTCATTTAATTTCTTCCTCTTAAATTTCACTACCTAAAAACAGCCCGTAGATGGCAGTCAAAGAAAAGAAATTAAAAACATAGGTCAATTGAGGACAGAAGAAAACCACTGTTCCTTCCACAAATTTCATTTCTGATTTTCTATATTTTCATTGTATTGATTTTCTGATTTATTTATTAAATTATCCATTGATTAATACATTAAATATTCAATTCAAAACAATAGCTTTAAAATTGGAACTAAAAATATTACAGCTGTTTAAAACCTGACTTTGAATCCACTATAAATGTAGATATTTTTCCTCCATCTCATCTCCTGCAGACTATCCAGACTAAACTGAGCCACGACAGACTACAGAGGCCTGAAGCGGTTTGATTGAAACATGGTGGAAAGAGTAGAAAATGTTGCCCACCTCTTTATTTTCATACCGATGCAGGTTGGTTTGACCATATTGGTGTGTATTATTAATTGAATCTTTTGTGTAAATGTGATTTATTTGATCCAGGAAGCCCAGGAAAACCTCCACTGAGCACATTTGAAGAATTCCAGGCTGTAAAAAAGAAGCAAAGATGGTCCTTGTTCAAAAAGACAAAACGTTGATAAGGTATCGGCTGATGTGGACTGGTCTTTGTGAGTCCAACCTGTCATGGACTTGTGTGAATCACACTATTTCTAGCCTCTTTCTGTTTCTATGTAGATTTGCGTGGGCTTCATGAACACAAAAGTTGTCCAGTTGAAACCTGTTTGAGGAATGGTGTTAGTGCTGCACCCATCAGAGGTGGTCAAAGCACTGACATTGTGTACTGAAGTAGAAGTACAGCTACTGGTGTGAAGAAATACTCTGATTCAACTCCTTTACTGAAGTAAAAGTAAAAAAGTACAACTTCTCAATTGTAATAAAATAAAAAGTAAAACTGCATTTCTTTGTCATGGATGAAATGATATTTAATTAACCAGGAAAAAACAGGAAAGTTTCAAAAGTATAACAAAAAATAAAGCCTTTAACAGTGAGTTAGTGTGTAGATAATGTGTTTGATCAGGTCACAGTTATTACATTTAGTGGATATGGGCAGAGAATTTTTTTTTTTTGGGGGGGGGGACCCACAATTTAGATGAAACATCATCATTATGACATAAAAATAAGTCATATGTGAGATTTAAAAAAAATCATAATTATGAGCTAAAAGTCATAATTATGATAAAGTCACAATTTCTCTCTGATTTTCCCTCTTACGTGACTCATACATAAAGTACAGATATTTATATAAATGTAAAGAGTATAAAGTACAGATATTTATATAAATGTAAAGAGTATAAAGTACAGATATTTATATAAATGTAAAGAGTATAAAGTACATATATTTATATAAATGTAAAGAGTATAAAGTACAGATATTTATATAAATGTAAAGAGTATAAAGTACAGATATTTATATAAAAGTAAAGAGTATAAAGTACAGATATTTATATAAATGTAAAGAGTATAAAGTACAGATATTTATATAAATGTAAAGAGTATAAAGTACAGATATTTATATAAATGTAAAGAGTATAAAGTACAGATATTTATATAAATGTAAAGAGTATAAAGTACAGATATTTATATAAATGTAAAGAGTATAAAGTACGGATATTTGCGGAAAAAATGTAGGTAGTAAAAGCAAAAAGTTGGTAGAAAAATGAATACTCAAGTTAAGTACAGATACCTAAAGCATATACTTAATTACAGTAACAAAGTACTTCTACTTAGTTACTTTCCACCTCTGCCACTCAGCTGGAGGTGCAGTGTTTGCAGTTGCTCACGCTGTGGAGCTCATGATCGGTCATTCCCAGCACAGGAGACTAAAATGTGTCATATGAAATCTGTATATCCCCTCATGTGACTCAGCAGACTGCTAAAGTCAGGCCTTTCATTCAGATTTATAGCTCACCACAGTGCTGTTTCTTGAAGGCGTCCCAATTCTCATGGGTTTTTGTTTTTTTGCCAAATTAAATGATCTCCTTGTCCTGCTGTGTCAGGACAACAAAGAGCCATGTTTGGTATGTTTATATTGTCCACCAAGCCCTCCTTCAGTATGTGTGTTGGCCCTCTGTGGATGTGATGCATGTGTTTATGTGGGCACGCTTTCAGACGAGCACACGGAGCTGCAGCGTGTCCACAGCTGTAAAGAGGATCAGCATAAGGGTGTGGTGCCAAAGCTCCAGAGCCATTTGAAAAACCTACAGCAGGCGTCTCACACTCATTTTCTTTCAGGGGCCACATTCAGTCCAATTTGATCTCCAGTGGACCAGACCAGTAAAACAATAGCATAATAACCTATAAATAATGACATGTAGAAATGTTTGTCTTTTAGTGTAAAATCTACGGTGGCCGACAGGGTGGTCGACAAAACAAAGCAAACCCAAGGTCGGCACTAGGTCATAGATAGCTTCGCGGTGATGTCACATCACCTAGTAACTCTAGCTATACGACTATTTTAGTGGCTAAAATTCTGATTCAGAAAAAAAAAAGTCATTGTAACTACTGTGCAATGACAATAAAGGCAATTCTAACACGTGCCGCCATTTTGAGATGAGAAAACGACAGTGTAGCAACCACTGCATGAACTGCACTGCACGGTCCTGGACGCTTAAAAGTTTCTGTAAAATGCCCAAATCTTGTGCAGCCTTCAAGTGCAATAACCATGGATGTCAGAAAAGGGTGAAAAATGTGCAGCACGGCTTCAGGTGATGAAAAGAATATCTCCAGATGATAGCAAGCCCTTGAGTTTGAAACCAAAGTGGCCCTATGTTTGCTCGGAACATTATGTCAGTGGTAGGTCGAGCTATACGACTATTTTAGCGCCTAAAAATATACACTTTCTCATGAAATTGAGATAGAGGCATTTTAGAAGTTTTTTGTAGGCTAGCTCGTAACTATTATTCTAATGCTAGCTAAAAAGTTACTTTCTAGGCCTAACCTAGAATTGGAAGGAATTGGGACGGAAGTAACCGAATCCAACATGGCGGTGACCAAGTATTTGGCCAAAGTAACGTATTATATAATGTCGGCTTACAAGACAAGAGACAATAAATATCATAATATCAGTGTCATTATTTTCTACATACTATATTTTAGGCCTCGAGTCATTTTTCATTCTTGTTATGATAGAATCACAGTTTATTTTCCAATTACTGCTAATGCTGGGCTTTTTATTGATAGCATTTTTAATGTATTTACTTTTGGCTGTATATTGTAATTTGATGTTATTATTTTTAATTAAAGCAGACAAAAATATGAAATTGTCATATATATAGGAATAACATGTTCTTATTTCCATATTGAACTGAGAAGAGAATATGGAGTCATTATATTTTGTAGGTTATTTTGATATTATTTTACTTGATATTGTATTGGTCTGTATGTGGAACCTGAACTAAAATTAGTTCCACAGCCTTGAATGTGGAATTTTAGCACTTTAAAAATTCATCCCACGGACCGCGTTGGAACATTTGGCGGGCCGCATTTAGCTTCCGTGCCGCATGTTTGAGACCCCTGACCTCTACAGGATGAACTGGATCAGTTCAAGAGCACCCTGAGGACCCTGGAGGGAGTGGATGGACAGGACACAGTGAGGTTTCCCATCATAGTTTGAACTTGGATTTAATTTAAAAAAAAATCTCAGCTGCAAAGAAACATTTTTGTCATTTAGAGGAAATTCCTCTTTGAACAACAATGATTTAATGTACAGATAACAGTGAATTACTTTGGAGTTTAATGAATCCTAGGAAAACCAACAACTCTTGCAGCCTCGAAAGCAAAGAACATAGCATTCAAGGGTTAAAAAAGCACCATATTTCCAATCCTCCCTTCCTTCATTCCATCTTGAAACATCCAGTTCATACATAAATGCCTTTTTAACAAATGCGAAGCCTGTGAAAGTTACTGAACCTCTGCTTCCAAACAGAAAAGGTTTCTGGTGATTTGAACATCCATGTCTGTTTCCTTGGTTTGTCTCCCTGTTAGGTTTTCCAGGAGCCTGGAGCGTACAGAAGGAAATGACTGCACGGACAGAATCCAGGAACTTGGAGGAGATGACAGATAGGCTTATTTCACACCTTTACTCCTTTCACCTCTGTTTGGTGTGTCAACATGTAGGGGTAGGGGTGTCTCAATTCACATTAAGGCAGAGGGGGGAGGGGAAGGGCTTCATACCCCTTCAAACAGAGCTTTTCCAGAGACTCCAAACGGGAGGGGTATGAGAAATTTCCCACAATTGCAATAAAATAATGTAAAAAGTAAAAATGTTACTAAAAACTAAGCTGAAAAATATGAACACTGGCAGCGGACCTCAGATCCTCAGGTTGACTGTTCCATAGTTTGGCGAAATAAAAACTAAATGAGGCCAAACCATGTGTTTTGGAGCAAACTCTAAGAACAATTAAAAGCTTTTACTACCTGATGATGTGAGAGAGCCTGTGTGTATTAATTGTGCTGCTCAGTTCTAGCCCATCTACAAAATCTGTATTAATTGAAACCTGTTTTTACTTAATTGAAGTAATAATAATAATGGATTGGATTTATATAGCCCCTGCCTGTCTGCCCCTGCCTGTCTGGACCAGCCCCCCTTCCTGCATTTATACATGGACGTTCATCTATAGCCTGTCCGTCCATGGGAGTGGATCTCTCCTTCAATGTGGTTCTCCTCAAGATTTCTTCTTTTTCCCACTGGGTTTGGAAGTTTTTTCTTGCCGAGAAGGAGGGTCTAAGGACAGGGGATGCCTGGGACTTTTCATGTATTTCTGTAGTTGATTATGTTTTTGTAAAGCCCTCTGAGACGACGTTGTTGTGATTTAGGGCTTTATAAATAAAATTGAATTGAATTGAATTGAATATAGCTCTTTTTTGACCGCTCATAGCATTTCACATTAGTGACCCATTATTCATTCACTCTCACATGCACCCTCTGGTGGTGGTAAACTACATATGTAGCCACAGTTGCCCTTGGGCAGACTGACAGAAGCGTGGTCACTTTGTGCCTTCGGCCCCTCTGACCACCACCAAACATTCATACACCAGTGTGAGGGACACTGAAGGCAAGGAGGGTGAAGTGTCTTTGCCCAAGGACACAACTGACCGACTAGGACAGAGCAGGATTTGAACCACCAACCCTTCAGTTACTGGACGACCCATTCTACCAACTGAGCCATGGCCACCCCATCAACTGTGCTCAGTCCCACAAAATACACCCTTAATTTCTCTAGTAAATAGCATTTGATCTTTCATGTGTTCAAGAGAAGCTTTACCAGAAGCTGAAGAATCGGCATCAGTTGGATGAACTAACGTCTCTGAGAGAAGAAGAAGCAACATTCCACAGCACCGGAGGCTCTTCACTCCAAAGACGAACCGTTAAAAGCAGAGGATCAGTGAACTGCAGGCCATCCTACATAAGGTGGGACTTCAATTTGCACTTATTTTACCTGAAAGTACCCATGTTTATAATAAGAATATACAGTAGATCAAAAATTAATCTGATTTTGTAACATTTTACTCACTCAATCTTGAAAAAAAAACGGTGTTTTCCTCAAAGTCGTATCATTTCTGGACAAAACTTCTTATCAGTTCAGCTGTTCCTGTCCGTGTATGTCTCTGTGTAATGTACTCTTATCTACCAAAAGACGTCGGAGAGCTTTGCCAGCTGTCAGGATTTCATCCAGATGCAAGAGCAGGAGTTTTACTGTACTGCCTCAAACCTGAAGGAAGGCCTTACTCACATATTTACTGTAACTTTTTCATTTAATTTACCCTTTACTTAACCAGATAAAATCCCATCAAGATCAAAATATATTTTATATTAGTGACTTGGCCAAAACGTAAAGCAGCACACACTATACTGCAATGAAGAGAAATTTTTTATTTTATTTCATCGTACACTTTTTTTGTCCAAACTGGAAGTTTTTCAGAAAGACTCCATAACTAGCTCTTGTTTTTTGTAATCTGCTTGTAAATGTTTTTTTACTATTTATTATGACTATGCGATGTGACTATTGTGCACATGTATATTGCAATGTCGATGCTCAAACAATATATCGTGCACCTCTATATAGTGTCTATTTGTCTTTTGATTTTGATTTGAATGATTTATTTCGAACATGTGCAAACTGCAACAATAATCAATACAACAATAATAATAATAATAATAATAATAATAATAATAATAATACTACACAATGACATGTCCGAAAAGGAGTAGGATGAAGCATAAACTTATTTAATCCTAACCCTTCTTCACTTCCCCAATAACCTGAATTCATCTTATAGCAATATAGTGTATAGTACAAAAATGATGATAATAAAAATAATAACAATAACAATAATAACAATACCAATAATAAATAACTGAAGTACTAAACATATACATGTATACAAAAAACAAAACAGAACACAAAAAAAACCCCAAAAAACAAATGAGCAGATAGGAAAGTAGGTAACAAATAGAGGTTTTTGTTTTGTTTTGTTTGTTTTTCTTTTTTCTTCCTTTTTCTTTTTCTAAGTTGTCTGCATTTTGTTCTTATTTTTTTTATTACATTTTATTTTTTTATTTATTTATTTCTATTCATTCGCTTATTTTATTCATTTATTTATTTATTTTATCTTTTAACCCCACAGAGGGGGAGTCAACTAGAGATGTTTGTGTTGAAAATCATAGCCTTAAAATGGCAGATTTTTACATAACTCACCTTGTAGAGCACATATCACATAGACTAAAGCCTTACTCTCTGGGTACAGCATGCTTCTGTCTCAGAGCAGTTACGTTTATCTCTCTTTTAGGTAAGCATAAATGCAGCAGAGGCAGTAAAACCTGCAAATGAGAGGCATACTGACAGTGTACTATATACACTTCCAAACAGTTCTTTTAAAACCTCAATAAATAATTGTAATTCCACGTATTGGGCCGAATATTCCATGCCTCAGAAAAATGCTTCATGATCATGACCTGGTTGCATAAGATCTGTCAAATTCAAAGTATTGTGAATACTTGAAAAAAATAGTATTGAAAAAATTTTGAAAAATACTTGAATCATTCATTCATTCATTATCTGAACCCGCTTTATCCTCACTGGGGTCGCGGGGGTCACTGGGGGCCTAATCCAGCTACAATGGGCGAAGGCGGGGTACACCCTGAGACGCCAGTTCATCGCAGGGCTGAACATATATAGACAAACAATCACTCTCACATTCACACCTATGGACAATTTTAGATTAACCAATTAACCTATCAGTGCATGTGTTTGGATGGTGGGAGGAAACCGGAGTGCCCGGCGAAAACCCACGCGGACACGGGGAGGACATGCAAACTCCACACAGAAAGGTCTGGTACGGGATTCGATCCAGGGTCCTTCTTGTTGTGAGGCACGAGTGCTAACCACTGCACCACCGTGCCGCCCTAAATACTTGATTACTTGAAAAAAAATATTTGAATGTTAATAGCATTTGATATTTTTTTTTAAGTTTAATAATAATAGTAGTAAAACCAATTTAAGTAGATTATTGGTGATGTCATTGTTAACATGTGGCCTCCACCCAAATCAAGATAAAAATTTTAACAAAACAGAACAACCAAGAAGTAGGAGATCCATAAGTATGAAGGGGCTTTAAAAAGTTTGTGGAAAAAGGACAGTTTGGGGGAAAAAAAAAAAACAGTTTAAGATATGTTTATTTGTCAACATATGCTCCATGTAGGTCAGTGCACTTCTGCAAGTGTTGACAACAGCCAGTCCATCTGTGAACCGACATTTGAACCGTGTCAAAGCCATGTTCTTTTTCCACAAACCTTTTGAAGCCTCTCGTATATAACGGCAAATGTCACTCCTGTGTCTCCATGAAGTAAAATAACAAGCTCCTTTTATCTCCTGCACAAATAAATGTTCAACTCTTAACAAAAAGAAAGGTAACAATGCTTACAATGCTGTATGTGGAACCTGAACTAAAGCCTTGACTGTGGAATTTTTCCACTTTGAAAATTCATCCTACGGCCGCATTTGGCCCCCGGGCCGCATGTTTGACACCCTTAACTTAAATTGTTTGAGATCTGTGAAATAATCAGGAAAACTAAATCAACTATGTCGAACCACAGCAACATTTCTTGGCTGTGTTTCTCAAGATTTACGAGCAGGTTTGTCTCCTTTGCCACAGGAATTTTAATACTGTGTTTTTAATTTAAAAGCTCAGCAGATGTGCTTAGCTGTACATCTGTTCAGCCAAACAAACAATGATTCCCACGTGAACTTTATGGGCCAGAGCCATGGGAGATAGGCCAGATATAGGGAGTTTCTGGCTGTACCTTGATCAGGGGGTCGGAGGCGTGCTGCGAAAAGGGTGGAACAGTGAGAGGCGATGGGGACACGGGGGCAGGTGAGGTATACGAAGTTTGACCTTGATGTTCCTACACAAAGATAAATTCAGTTATCTAAGAACAGGTTTTCAAGGCCAAAACGAGAAAGTCGTGGCTTTAAAGATCAATTAATAAAGGACATTTAACCCTGAAAACCTTGAACCATTAAATCATTGATAGAAAATTCCAATTCTTTGAAACCGGAGCCTTTATTGAACCTTCCGAACAAAATAAAGGGATTTTCAAATATCAATTTCCATGTTCACTACCAGTCAAAACTTTCTTTATTTTCATGACTATTTACAAGGCATCAAAACTATAAATGAATTATTGTAGCAGTTCATAATGTAATAAATAACATGTAATAAAAGTTCATAATGTAATATAATCATGACTGCATAACGTAATAATGTCTTTGTGCATAGTGTAATAATGTATTACATTATTAGCTCAGTTATAAAGCAACTTATAATGTAATAAAAACTCATAATGTAACAAGTTGCATTATCACCATTTTTTTTTACCTTTGCCATTGCTGCAAGATGAAAGGTTACCTATGTTTAAGTAAAGCTTTTGAAGCAATCCTATAGTTTATTAAGGCATTGTTACATTAAGACGTTTTATTATATTATGAGTTGCTATATAACTGAGCTAATATTGCATTTAATAATAATATTTGCAGTTATTGCATTATATGCAAAGATGTTATTACATTATGGGCTCATGATTTCATTACATTATGAGTTGATTATTACATTATGAACTTTAATTACATTTAAGTTATTACATTATGAGTTGGTATAATTATGTAGTTAAGTGTTGCATATGTCAAAACATGTTTTATCATTTAGATCCTTAAAAATATAAAGTCCAAATTTAATTCCTATCCACGTATCTTTCTAAGTAATGGTAAATTCTTTATTGTATGTTTAGTATATGGTTCCATTTTCTGTACCTATTACTGAAGTAATTTTTTGTTCATTAGATTCTTTTGAAGTATTAATTAAGTAGATGAAAGGAGATCGTTATGTAAGTATATGGCCTCCTTTGCACTGTTACGTTTCATTTTCAGAGTGAGAGAGAGAGAGAGAAGACAAGAAAATTAGTTGTCATTATTTCTAGGTTATTTTGCTATTATTTTATATTATTTTACACTGCAGATGAAATTGAGCTGATTGTGGCCCCTGAAAGAAAATGAATTTGATACCCCTGATTTAAACGATATCTCCGACTTTAACAAAAGATATAAAACCTGTAGTGATAAAGTAAGATTTCTACTTCCAAACGTCCTTCAGTGTTGCTACTAATCAAATAGTAGCCTGCCAATAAACACTGGGTTTAGCTTTCTCCTTCTTTGGCTGGTAAAAATGCAGGAGCACAATCCTGCCACGGTGCTCAGGTCTCTTGTCAAAGATCTGCAAGGAGTGATTTCAGAGAATCGGAGACCACACACCAATAACATAAGTAATCCCACCACTGACAGCAGCAGCATCCACAGGAGGAGGTCTGCACCAGAGAGGACGTCAGGGTCCATTCCCACACACTGTAAGGATTAGCCCAGGTCACATCTGAAAAGCATGTGATGCTAATAAGTGAGGGGAGGGGTCTCAATACATCAGTAGTCCCATTGACCGCATGGCTTGTACAGTAATGTATCAAAAGCAGACAAGCTGTTGAGTATGTGGAAACTCCTTAGTCTTAATCTGCCTGTTCTGATTTCATGGAATGTGATATGTTATGTAACGCCTCACTGTATATACGAACATTTCTCAGCAGAAATGGAAAAAGTGAAGGAGAAGTCATGGCCGGCTCCAAACTGAGAAGAAAAACCTACGGGAGGTAAGAGGAGCATCCCAGGAAGGTCTGTTCAACACCTACCCATGTGACCTTTCACCCAGTGTGTGAAACACTGGGGCTAATTCCCTCATTGTAGCCACATCCCTGCCTGTTTGGAAGAGAACCATTTTAATCTAAAATACATCATCAGCAGAGACTGTTGCACATAATACACAGATCCTAATTTACTGTATTTTCCAGATTTTAAATTTCTCCAGAGTATAAGTCGCACCAGCCAAAAACAATGCATAATAAAGAAGGAATAAACCTATATAAGTCACACTGGAGTTTAATGGTACAGAATCCATGTATCATTCATTCATTCTTTTTTTCAAAATAAAACCAAAAATAAGACAATGAAAAAAAAACCTAATTTCTTCATTATTTGTTTCCAAAACAAAATTGAAAAAACTGATAATGATGCATTTTATCAGTTTTCCTTTTTGTGTTTAAATGAATAATAGAAAAAAATAACGGCCGTTTTCCGTTTTATCCAATTTTGACCTGAAGCAAATTGAGTACACCAGAACTCAGCTTTCAGTTAACTGACCCAAGTGCCACCAAGCACATTGACTAAAATAGGCAGAACTCTTTAAACTCAAATGTGCAAACTGTAATAGTACCCTTTTCAGTAGAAATAGCGCAAGACCAGCTTTCTCAACTAGTGGGTCATGACCCAAAAATGGGTCATGGACTTGTTCCAAATGGGTCATGAAATGATCTGTGAGGGGGAAAAAATAAACCTTTCCAAATATCGATTTACAATGATGATAAAAGTGGACTAGAGCTGAACTGTGTACTTGGATCCAAAATATCAAAACTAAAATATCTAAGTATCATAACACACAGTATTTTTTGGTAATTGCACATAGAAAGGTGAGATTTTTTTTTTACGAAAACGTGATCTTTTTGAAGAGTACAGAATCAAGAAGTCCCTCATACAACAGAAAATGTGACGTCCATATATGTGGACGCTAGGTCCTAGAAGGTTAATGCACACTCCTGTATAAAGCTATAGGAAAATATACTTGTTTTTTGTTCAGTATATTTATTTTTCTATTTTTATTTATTTATTTTATTTACAGTACTTTGGATATGTTTATTTGTATATATGTTTTAGAGCCCAATCTGGTACCATTGTATGTACCAAATATACTTCAGTAAAACCTTGATTTAAAATTTTTTAAATGATCCAATAAAAGTTCCCCTTACTTTTCCAGACCCTGTCACATCAACTCAAACAGGTGCAGCGTGGTACCTTAGCTCCATGCAGCTCCTGTCAATGAGCCACATGCATTCTCTGCTCACCTCTGACCCAAACTGCTAAACCTGTCACAACAGTCTGGAGGCTGGCTCCGCTTATCAGTAAGCTATTAATGGTTGACATTATATTCTTATAGTGTCACTTCATACTCCAGTTGTGTTTGAGCCAACTTTGAAGATTCAAATTCCTTCTTATATTTGTCTAGTTCAGGGGACAAGTTCAGCTAAATTATGTTAACTTCAAACTTTTCTCTATATTTTAGAGTGGAAAAAAGTCAAATTGAACAATGAAAATGTTTATATCGATCAATGATCCTTTCAATGTGAATATCATGAACAAAGTGAAAGAATAAGCAGAATTTTAACATTATTATGCTTTTGTTTGTCATTTCTACATCTTCATTATAACTTACAGATCACAGTGGATCAAATACTAATACAGAAAATATTTAATATCAGGCAGAATATTGCTAAAATTGCACTGACCTCTTAAAACACTTAAGGTTTTTCATACTTGTTCATGTACTTTAAATTTTGGACAAAATTATACTTTTAGTGTAAATTCAATGATAAAAAATTGCAGTTGTATTTATTCTGATGATATTTTACTAGTCTGACCCACTTCATATTGAATTGGTCTGAATCTGGAACGTGAACTAAAAGGATTGTTCATATCTTAATAACTATTTTTGCATTTCACAAATTCATCCTAAGGGCCAGACTGGACACTTTGGTTGGGATATATTTGGCCCCCGGGCCACATGTTTGACGCTTGTGGTCTAGATTAAAATGTTGAAAATGAGCCGAGATAGACATCTTTTTCTTTAGAATGTGCACTGGTTATTCCACGTCATAATTAGTCATACCTAATCTAATCTCATGACATAGATATAGTCTAAATATCTCACATATTTTGTGTTTTGCAGTGTTTCTCCTTTTTAAACCATTAACCAGATAATGTTGGATGTCAAAGAATGTGTAAAATCTTGAGTTCAGTCTATTGTGTTATTTATTGTTTAAATAAAGTATTAAAAAAAGAAAAATGCAAACCTTGGAGTAGTCATTTTATTTAAGGAATGTCTTTAAAAAAAACAACTCATGAATATTCTGCTGAATGGAGTTTTCTTCTACACCTGTACATTAGGCAACATTACCCACTTGATCCAATTAAACAAATGTGACATTAATACAGACTGTTCAGGTACAGTTTTAAAACCTGTTAACTCTATAAACCCGACTCATCTCCTCCCTGCTCATGCAGAATACATTGTTCATATTTCACCACTTTTTAGTTCCTCATTTGTCCTTCCTAGTTTTTACAAATGGCAATAACTGAAAAAGGGCACTGGTGCAATGTTCCCTTTTTGGGCCCTTTTTTGGTTTATTTAAATGTAAAAACATTGCATTATTTTCATACATTCTTTTTAGTCCATTTTAGTAGTAAGCTTGGTGAGTGACAGAAGAAATATTAGTATGATGGAACAAATAAATTACAGTTAAATAACTAAACCTGATTGAAAATATGGCATTCTCACTAAAACAGCATATGGGTGATTCTCATTTTAAAAAAAATCAATGGTCCTGAAGTTTTAGTAGTTATGAAATAAATCCTATATTATAGCATTATTTTACCTTTGTCTTTCACACTGTCATTTTAAAACATTCTATTTTTATTTTCCACTTTTTCTAAATTTTCTGGGTACATTATCATTACCCAAATATGCCCCGACCTGGTCTTTGAATGAGGAGAATTTTTTTTAAATACAAGTACAATATTATGTCAAATGTGTAATTTGTTTTATCTTAAAATGAATATTAATAATATTTCAAGAAAAGATGTTCATGAGTAGTTATTACTGTAATATATTTGAGGACTGCATTGAAAAGCGATAGGAATTTGAATTTGAGCTAAAACTACCCACAATGCATCAGTTCCAACAGAAGATCCAAGATGGCTACGAGGTGAGTCGCCTTTATTTTATGCTCGTATACAATTTTATTTGTCTCATAACTGCAATTATCATGAGGCGCAAACCAAGTTTACAAAATGTGAAGCACTTTTACAAACCTCGAAACAAATTTACAAGTAAATCCAACCGAAAAGGGAATATACCAACTCCGGGGTTGAACCGGAAATGATAACGGGGAGTTGTTGGTAGCCTTCATGGTGACCCAAGGTGGACAGCAGTCAGGTAGTGTTTTACCCGTTTTGTGCTGAACACACGAGCTAATTAACGTGGTTTTGTGTTTCATGTGGTCGGTCCTTGGGAGTTTTTAAATGGCTCAGATCAGACAGAAGAAGCAGCCGCCATTTCCGGTTCAATCCCTGAGTATGTACATTCCTTTTCCGGTTGGAGTTACTTGTAAATTTGTTTCGGGGTTTGTAAAAGTGTTTTACGTTTTGTTCATTTGTTTTCTGTAATGTAAATTTGTCTGGGGACTTGTAAATGTGTTTTGGACGGATTTCGATTTGGGGTGGGGGCGTCCTACTGCACCGCCAATAGGGAGCCAAAGTGACGCGATTCTATTTCCGGTCGATTTCCGGGCAATGGGACCTAAGTGCCATAAAAAAATGGAAATGCAATCGGTGTTGTGATTACACCGGGGCACAAAGCACACAGGCATTCTCAAATGAAAAATAGAAAAGATGGTATACGGTTTTGAAAAGTTTGCAGGGAAAGATTCTGCTGTGACGTCAGCTATGCGACGTCTGATATGTAGTCCAAACAGAGTCCAAATAATTACATATTTTTACACGCTAATAAATCACAAAACACGTATCAAAGAAACTCCAAACGCACATCATTGGTTATGATTTTAATTGAAGTACAGCAAATATGTGATTCAGGACATAAAGTAAAGTGGACCAGAAAATAATTATTTTCTCCTCATCCACTCATGTTAAATTTTTCCGAATTTAGGCCCAGTGGACCGACCAGAAAGGGCGGAGACTTTGGCTCCCTATAAAAACACATGCATTTCCAAGCTTGTCAAATGAATTTAGTAGTATATTAATCAAATATCATTAATACAAGTGCATAATACACATACAAATGTTACCTTGCAATAGGCCTAACATTGTTGAATGTGGAGATGTGAGACGTTGAAAGATAACACAATAATAATAATAATATTATACATAAAAAATGCATAAAATAATCTTTTATGCATTTTTTTCTTAACTATGGATCATGTGTCCCTACTTGTGTCCTTAATAAAGATCATCATCATCATCAATAAAATAATAATGAAGCTGCTCTTCAAATGTCTTCAAATCTTCATTAATCTATTAGACTTAATCTCATTAATCAAATGTTGCTACAGCAATAAACAGCCCTACAAATGTATATATATGAAAATAACATTGTTGAACGTGGAAAGTAGAAAACACAATAATAATAAAATGACGTGTAATAGCGAATATAAATAGCGTGTGATTAGGTAACATAAGTTTTAGTGCTATTTAAATTATTTAGGCTGTATGATCGCATCATTTAAATTAGATTTAGATGTTGTGAAGTTCCAGTTAATGACTGCTGATGCCTGCTGTGCTTTCAGCACTGTGGTTGGCTTCGCCCTCGTCCTCACAGCAACTCGTGCTTTCCTCCGCGTGGTTAGGGTTCTTATCTGCCATGTCACTATTACCAATGAATATTCGCGCTGGTCACTGTTCACGCTTATTATACTGTAGCAATCGAATAGAACTAGAATGTAGGTCCATTGTAGCATGCAGATATTTAAAACAGAGCTGAGCAAGCAGCCTCCGCAGCATTCAGGCAGTTGGGAAATCATTTAAAATGTCATTATGTGGTAAATGTTTAATTTTCGGGATGTGTACAGCCAGATTCGGGATTCAGGGCAACAGCCTTGAATCTGGTCACCCTACTTGGGAATGACACAAGGGCCAATTGATTAGATTTTGATGAAGACATGGAAGGGATCCTGGATTCTGGATCACTTTAAAATGTATTCTTCATTTTCCACAATGTAAAATTTCAAAGTGATTCCGAAATGCGGATCTTCACCAAAATCTAATCGATTGGTCCTTGTGTCATTACCAAGCTACCCTGAAAGTTTCATCGAAATCCGTCCAAAAATCCCCAAACAAATTTACGAATGTGATGTAAGAAGCATAGAAAATCCAAAACTGAGTGTTTTCATCCCCTTCTGACAAGAAATGGATCAGAAGAAAAGGAGAGTGGATTCTTTTTGTTCATAATTTAAGGGTCTCCTCACACACAAACAACACATATTTGTGTTGGAAAAACATTAAAAAGTGCATTTTGCATCATATGTCCCCTTTCAGGCTAAAGCTAATTATTAGATCATGGGAGTTTTTGTGGGTCAGGCTGTGTCGTAATCAAACATATCTAATTTACTTGTCACTGACCTATACGTATATTTAATTTGTATGTGTCTAAATACTTTACATCTGCAGTTAAATTATACACATTTTTAAAGGCTGTACTTAAATGGACAGTCTGACCTTTGACCCCTGTCATCCTTACTCCATTATTGTTTACATAGCTCCAGACAGATTAGATTACTTGTGTGCATCTGTTAGAGCTTTTCATCTTGTCAAACAAACTCTTTCCCTCTTTGAATGGAGACTTTTTGGCAGATGGTCGTCCTCTTCTCTTCACATGTTTGGATTATAAAACCCTCCTACTCCTACACATTGCTCTGTTATTTCAATCATTCATCATTGTCACTTGTTATTAATGATTTTGTTTCATACTTAACCTTGTATTTTTATTTGGTTTTGTCATCAACTGCCATCAAAACATTTACCTGCGGGCTTTAAAAACAGTACATTTCTTTCTTTATTTATAACTTGACTTTATTTATTCCTTGACTTGAGTTTTACTTTATTTGGTTTGTGGAACACTTATGTTCTCCCTGTTTGTACCATTAACTGCTTCTCTCACTTAAAAAAAGAAGTTTATATTAAGTGAATGCAAAATGAATGCAATAACACAGATTAATGATTAATCTGATTAAAAAGAAATGAATGCAGTTAAATAGAATTGTTGTTTTGTTGAAACTGAGTGTTGAATAAACATGTTCATTACATAATATATTCATATTTTTGCATTTGTTTTAGATGTTTTATCACATTTTGTGTTTTTTTTCTGTATTTTGGAATATTTTCATATGTTAATTTGAAATGGACTTTTTAATCATTTTTCTCTGCATTTTATGTGTTTCTTAGTCTTTAGTGTATTATGTGGGGAAATTTGAAGAGAAAAAGACAGAACAATCGACCGACATCAAGTGTTTGGATCATGATTGAAATTAATCCAAAACAAAACCTTTGATTAATAATTTGAATCATTTGACAGCCATAGTTTTTATTGGAAAAGTTAGAAAAACCACATCAAAATTGCCATTCATACATATGATATCATTACTCCTTTTCTTTTTCTTTTTTAAATTTATACATACAAAGTGTCAAAAACAAAATTACCTGGACTCATACAAGTGAGATTGTGCTGAAAAACATGTTACCAAATAAGTCAAAATAAATGTTTTTTTATAAGGGGAAAAATCCAAAGTATTCAAAATGGCTAAAATACACTCAGTCTCCTGAGGGTTAAATTCTAATGATCATCTATTATGTAAAAACACAGTACAATATTGTTTCACTTTTGCATATGGTGAGAAATTACAGAGGTTATTTTCTCACCATATATGTATATTTACTATTATATTGCTGGATTTTGTCCTGTTTAGTGAAGTGTAATGTTGTGTAAAGCTGCCTTCACTCCATTTTATTAAGTAGATGTTGCTTGTATTTATTTACTAAGCATTTATTTACTCAAGTCTGAGTTTTTACAGTGTGCACATTTGTCTTTGGCAGGCGTTTCCTTCTGATTTGGCTCAGTGTGTGAATGGTTCTTCATCTTCTTCCTCTGCAGGTCCTAAAGGAAGCCCTCCAGAGGTGTTATCTGAGCACAAATCTGGTTCTAAAACAGACAGCACCTTATGAAATAGCTGGAAAGAAAAGAGGTTAAAGGTCATTCTACCAGGATGAAGCCAGAGCCTTTCATATTTCCTGTTGATGTACGTATATCACTAACACACATGTAGGAACATTTCATTTGTTTGATTCCACAAAACATTTGACTTATAAACCAGTGTTATTGGACAGTGTTAAAGTGACCAGAAATGACCAAAACAATAAATAAAATGACTAAAGTATTAGGTAAGATGAACAAAAATGACCAAAATATTCAGTAAAATTAAAGAAAATGACCAAATTATTCATCAAAATGAAAGAAAATAACCAAAATATTCAGTAAAATTAAAGAAAATGACCAAATTATTCATCAAAATGAAAGAAA
Source organism: Siphamia tubifer (assembly GCA_020466265.1). Taxonomy (NCBI): domain Eukaryota; kingdom Metazoa; phylum Chordata; class Actinopteri; order Kurtiformes; family Apogonidae; genus Siphamia; species Siphamia tubifer. The sequence continues at coordinate 47,911,869 of CM035791.1, read as the reverse complement.
ATAACCAAAATATTCAGTAAAATGAAAAAAAATGACAAAATATTCAGTAAAATGAACACAATATTTCTTAAAAATGACAAAAATATTAAGTAAAATGAGCAAAAATGACAAATATCAAGTAAAATGAACAAAATATTCAGTAAAATGAACCAAATATTCCTTAAAATGACAAAAGATGACCAAAATATTCAGTAAAATTAAAGAAAATGACCAAATTATTCATCGAAATGAAAGAAAATAACCAAAATATTCAGTAAAATAAAAAAAATGACAAAAATATCAAGTAAAATAAACAAAATAATCAGTAAAATGAACAAAAAGGACTGAGAAGCTACAGTTTTAGTTATTTACAGTACTCAGAAAATATGAAAATGCATGTTATGTAAATGCGTTTACATAGATGTTGTATTTAAAATTTTCTTCCAAAATCAAAACCGTTGCCTTTGTCTATTGTAGAGGAAGTAAAAGTCGTAACAAGGTTTCTGTAGGTGAACCTGTGGAAGGATGATCATGTTGTTCATGTTCTGATCCAGCCTTACCTCTGGGGACAGGTGGTCTTTATAATGCGGGTACACGACTAAAGGATGTTGGGTAAGTTTTCTTTCAACACTTTCCACATATTCTCTCTGGATCTGCTTTTGGATCATCTGCTTTGAGAAACACACGTGTTCTTTAGTGGTTGTTTTGTGACGTACTTGTCTGGAGGTGTGGTTTGGACCGGTCTGGAACATAACTGGTGAGATGCTGCCTGTGGTCCTGGACAGAACTGGACCAGAATCATCCAGACTCACATTTACGTAGCGCCGACATCCACCAAATGACCACCTGTTTGTAGCAGATTTACCAAACGTATTGTGCAGTCTCTCCTTGTACCTGTTGGTTTTATAAAAGGAAGAAAAAAAAGAATATAGTTTTGAAGCAGTTTCATTTGAATATGAATATAAACTAAAGAATTAGTTTAGTTCAGTTCACTTTATTTCAAATATGAAACAAACAAAATAATCCAACTCTGTCCCCACTAGTAAAACAAATACATTTATATATAAAAAATACAAACTCATGTTTATATTTTAAAAAAAAAAATACAAACTTGTGTTTATATCAAAAATAGAAATTTGTGTTTGTATAAAAAATACAAACATTATTAGAGGGTTAACGTTATGGAATGGTCTAGATAAAAGTCTTTAAAGCATGTTCTTCAATCAATTAATTTAAAAAGCTCTTCAAGTTTTACATTATAGCAAAATATAGAACACTATAGAAAATATTTTTTTAGTATTTTGTGTAAATAGTTATGAATACAGAAATAATAGAATTAAAATTGTTATTTTCTGTGAATTTGTGGAAGTACTTTATCCTATGTTTGTATGGTTGTTGTTGTTGTTTTGTTGAGCAACATGATCTGATTTACTTTTATCTCTTTATGTTTGTTAACAGGGTTATGCATAATAAGTATTTAACTTCAGCCTAAACCCTTTCGGTCATTTTATATTTGGATAAAGAAATGGTATGTACTTTATTGTGTATTGTTTACTTGAATGACCAAATAAATTAACAAAAAAAAAAGTGACACAGTAAAATGGATAATAATATAAAATATATATAAAATACTTTAACTTGATCTGTGTTTAAGCCCCCCCCCCCCCCCCCCCCCAGAGCCACAAACACATTTGTCTCTTAAGTCAGCTTGTCTTTTTATATCTGGACACTTATCCTTGGTCTCTGAGTTATGTCTCTGATGATAAGACAATTTATCATTCTTATTTTAAATAGAAGTCATCCTTGTTTGGAGACTTGGTTGATCTGAAGTTTTATTTGGGACAGTGTGACATGTCACGCTCCTTTTGTTAATATGAAAACAATGATTAAGGCTGAATCCCAGTTCAGCCCTCATGGTACGTTCACACCGAACACAAATTTTCACATTCACGCATCCACATTACATACAAGGTCAACATATCTGGAGGTGTTTCAAGATGTTTTGCGTCCTTCCCCCCAAAATAATTTTTTTCAAATTTGTAAGGGTGGTAAGGGCTCAAAAAGTTAAATTTTTAACACCTCTCAAATCTAGTTAAAAAGTGGTCTAGACCATTTTTTTTTATAACTCTCTACGCGTATCTAGAGGTGTTTCAAAATGTTTTGCGTCATTTACCCAAAAATTATTTTGTGTTCACAAACATGTGAAGGTAATTCCTGCTCGGAATGTTTCTCACATGTCAAGCAGCAACAAAAGGCAACAGCGAATTGTCATGTTTTTGCCACAAAAACACGTAAACACTGGAGTTGAAATTATTGAACTTTTCAGGTGAATTCATGTGATGCCGGGAGACGAAAGACAAATCAGCGTTGAAATGCTGCCAACGTTGTGACGGAATGACCCGGAAGGCGGCAGAAAGAAAAACCGAGCCAGAGTCGTCCTGAAATACCGTCGAAAGCGGACGTCATCCAAGAGGAGTTCCTGGAAGAGGTGGTGGAATTCCACGTGCTGCAGGCGCTTCTGCAGGATCAGGTGAACCCGAAAGTGACGGCATCTGGCCCTCAGCCATAGTTGAGGACAGGCTGAATTGGTGGGCAGATTTTGTTTATCTATGTTTATCCAGCGTCCAGACTTGGGTGTTGTGTGTTCGGTGTGGCCGTGCAGAAAATTGTCCAGTGTCTAGACTCGTGTGTTTTTGGCAGTGTCACAGGCGTACACGAGTAAATTCACATTGAGTGGGGCCGTACCATTACCCCTTCAAACGAAGCTATAAGGGGTAGGGCTTGAAAATCAACCCTTCTGAATTGGGACACCCCTTCATCAGTACTCACCTACGTCATCAGTTCACTCCCCCAGTTGTTACGTAACCAATAAACCACAGCTTTAACCAGAAGTAAAAACCATGTCTTCTGCTGTAGTTGTCGTGTTCTCTTGGACTATGACCGTATTTTTACTAATATCTGCGTCGAATCGGAGAAGTGCTATGAATCGACCGAGTACTCCACGTTTACTTAAATAGCGTTTCGTTTTTTTTTCATGTGCTTTTTATGGAGAAAATGACCATAACACATTGTGACAATGTCAAACGTTATACAATACAACAGTTATCACAACTTAAAAAACTTTAATTACGGCGAAAATACTACATTTATGTACTTCTTTCACAGATGCCGCCAGTTTTAAAAGGATTCGCATTGTATTCTGGGGAATTTCTCGTACCCTTCCATTCGGAGTCTGCCTCTGGAAAATCTCAGTTTGAAGGGGTATAAAGCCCGTCCCCTTCCCCCTACCCCTCTGCCTTAATGTGAACTGAGACACCCCTACCCCTACACGTGGACGCGCAGAACAGAACAGAAGGGAAGGGGTGAAATGAGATTTAGCCTAAAAATTAGTTCAAGTTGAATAATAAGGAAGTACTCCCTTTTTTGTTGTTTGTGTTTTCTTTTTAAACATAAACTGTGGCATAACAAACAATATAATGAGACATGTTGATTTTTTTGTCTTTTAGATTTCCATTTCCTTATTTGGTCATAAGCAGCTCTACTCCATTGATAATTTCCTCGAAGCAGTTCTTAGTTTATTTTTCGTAGTAATTTGTATCATATGATTAGTCAAAATTATATAAAAGTGTCTTCGTTACATCATTCTTCTGTCTTGTGATGGTTTGTTTTGCATGTGAAGTTTGAAATACTTTGGTCTCCACCTTCTTCTCTGTTCTTTTTCTACAAGGTTTTTAATCCAAAGGAATATTGGTCTCAGATCTACTTCAAAACACTGTCTGCACAAAAGTAAATAAATTACTGAAGAAAATCAACAAAATATGGAGTAAATATAAAATACAAGCAATATAATGAATAAATGAACAAAAAAAGAAAAAAAAATTAACAAAATAATTTAGAAAAATCCACAATTCACACAAAAAAAATCAACAAATTAGTGATGAAAACGAACAAAATGAACAATAAAATAATATCAGTAACATACATGTGGTAAAATGTCATTAGTTTTATTCTGGAAGTATTATACTATTCTCTCGTACATTATAAAAATTTAACATTTTTAGGCCAGACTTATCTTGGAAAGTTAAACCAAACAGCATTTAAGGCTTCATCACTAACACACATGTGGGAACATTTCATTAGTTTTAGTCCAGAAGCATTTGAGTTGTAGACCAGTGTTATTGTACAGACATACACAGGTTAATATCAGTCTGCTGAAAAAGCACAGAAAAGAAGGTGGAGACCAAAGTATTTCAAACTTCACATGCAAAACAAACCATCACAAGACAGAAGAATTATATAATGAAGAGACTTTTATGTAATGATGACTTATCATAGACCAGTGTCCTTAGTCTACTTGTCTTCACATCAGGGTAGGTAGGTAGATATTTATCTATTTACCTACCTGATTATTTTATTGTCCAGGGGTGAAACTAACGCTGATTATTTTAGTTTTAGTAAATCTTAAAGGGATTATCCGGAGTAAAAAAATGAGTAAATACATATAGTTGACATGAAAATCACACCATTTGGATGAACATTATTATTATTATTATTGTTGTTGTATTGATTATTGTTACATTCTGCACATGTTTGAAATAAATCATTCAAATCAAGTAAAAAAAACATTGAGAAATTTAGATTTTTGTCATTTTGAGTCAAACTGAACAAACATAGAAGTGGTTAGGGCATGTCTTTTTGCCGACATGAAACACTATTTTTACACTCTTCTAAAGTTCTAAACTTACATGGTAGTAAGTAGAGGGTCTCTAAACACAAACCCGTGTCCTGACGTCTTCATGTGGTCAGATATTATGTCCATTAGTTACTGATATGAACTCATGTACCTCTGTATTCATAAAACATCTTAGGAGGAAGTCTGTAACAGTCGACTGTTGGGTGCAGTTACACGCTCTGGAAATTCACAATTTCGTTCCATTATTTTTTTAAAACAACAACCTGTCAGTAAGCTAGGCTTTACTGTTGCATACAGCTTCATTTCAATTTCTAATGAAATACTGGACTATGTTTTTTAAAAAAGAATGCAGCGAAAACATGAATTTCCAGAGCGTCTAACTCTGCAATAGACTATTTCAAGTTCCCTCCTAAAGACGTGTTATGAATACAGAGGGTCATGTCTGTAGATCAGTAACTCTGGACACTGACCACATGAAGACCTCAGAACACTTGGGTTTGTCTTTAAGGACCCTTCACTTACTACCACATAAGTGTGATGTTGTTTTGAACTTTAGAAGAAGTCTAGAAAAAGCGTTTCGTGTCTGTGAAAAAAAACATGCCCTAATCACTTACACACACACACACACACACACACACACACACACACACACACACACACACACACACAGAGTTGGGCTCAAAATGACAAAATCAAAATTTGTCAATGTATATGTGAATGGTGTGATTATGTCAACTACATGCATGTACTCCCAATCAACTAAAAAATTAGCTAAATGCATTTTTACTTGAGATAATCCCTTTTACTAAAATGAAACAATCGGTGTTAAATAGTTTCACCTCTGGACAATAAAACTACGAATTAATCAGATAGATAGATAGACAGATAGACAGCCTTTATTGTCATTATACAACAATGTAAAATGATATTTGAGCATCTCCCTTCAGTCAGTACAACAGAAAAAGACTGCATTACTAAAATAAATAACAATAAACAAATAACTAATAAAAGATGTAAGTATTCCGTGAATAAAAACACATGTTTGTCTGTCTGTCCATGTATATATTTAGGTTTTTAAATCGCTTGCAACTGAATGAAAAGTCTTTATAAAAGAGTGGTGAACATATTTATGTACAGACGTAGTTAATCTACTTACCAGGGAAACAAGGGTTGTTTGTGATTTGTATCCATCACTTCTCAGCAGTAGTTATAGATTTTTATTTGTGTAAATCTGTTTTAGGAAAGTGGGAAGAATTTATGTTTTTTTTGTTTTTTCCCTGTAAAGCTCCAGTTACAGTTGCTCATGTGAGACGCTGGTTTTTTCTCCCGCAAAGTTTGTTTGTTGGTTACTATGGCAACGGCAATTCAAACAACCGGTGGACCACTTCAGTGTCCTTCGTTAAAAATAGTTTCACATTAACCAGTATGTTTACAGAAAACAAAAGGCAGGACACACCTTTTCAAACCAGTACACGTGTTTGATTTAACCTTCCTGTTCTGAAAAAAAATTTACCTGGTTTAAAGTTTGAAAAATAATTAAGAAATATTTTTTCAGTATGAAACTTCTTCTTCTAGCCTTAATAAATGTAATCAACAGATACTATATCATCTCCTATCATCTCATATGTTTGTGATCACACTCTTTATGTTTATATCACATAGATCATAGGTGTCCAACATGTGGCCCGGGGTCCAAACCTGGCCCTCCAAAGGGTGAAGTCTGGGCCCTGGGATGAGTTTGTGAAATTCAAAAATTACACTGAAGATATAAATAATTTAGTTCAGGTTCCACATACATACCAATTTATTTCAGGTGGATCATATCAGTTTGAGTTTATCATTTCTGTTTGTAAATGTAAAAATGTTCATGTCATCTTATTCTATTTACACTAAAATGATTATTTCACAAAAATACAAGTAACCTGAACAAATATGAACATTTTTCAAATGTCAGGAGGGCGGGTTTATCAATATTCTGCCTGTTATTAAAGGTTCTTATCTTATCTCTTAATGTTTTGCTGATCTACCATGATTTGTAAATTGTAATTTACATGTATAAATGATCAACTGAGACATAATATTTTTAAAACGGCAACATTTTCTTAAGAAATTTCAGTTTGTTCATGTTATTCACATTGTTTTAAAGGATGTAAACATTTTCATCACATAACTTTACTTCACTCTAAAACACAGAGGAAAGTTTGGAGTTATTTTTTTTTATATATTATTATGTTTTATTTCACAACCCTCTGCAGATAAAATTTGGCTCTGTGGCCCCTGAACTGAAATGAGTTTGACACCTCTGACATAAATACTGTTCAGTTCAACTTGACCCAGCAGTCACACTGGAGGTAAAAGGGTGTTAGAAGTGTCAGACTGTTTTTCTGTCTTTACAACTGTGAGACATATTATTTTAGGTTTTATATGTTGGTCTTTTAAAAATAATAAAGTGGTGAAACATTAGAAAAAAAATTTAACACTTTTTTTTTCATGAAAAACTAATGACTTCTCCTAATTGAACCATTACCTCTTAGAGGTAAGTACCGCCACTGTACTAAACATTGACAGAATAGGTAGTAATGGAATTGGTAATGAAATATTAATGGTGAGTGTTGAGTCATTCCATGTCAAAGCATAAACAACAAGTATTCAGAGAATGCCTAATCTCGTCCCTATTTTGTGCAAAATCTCAAGTTTTTATGACAATCTGTTCTTGAATTAGAGCCAATTATGTGAGTTTGAACTTTCTGCTAAATGTGACCTTGACCTTTGACCTTTTGCAATATTGATAATTTTGTTATATGTATATATGCGTCAGTGCGTGTAATATTATGATAATATATCCAGTACTGATTAAGTTATAGTGTAATATGTCTATGCTTTACACACACAGTGTTACAGGTATTAATTTTGCGACATGTCACCTTTGACCTCCAAAGATCTCAAAAATTATTGGACATAGGTGATAACACCAATAATGAGAATTGTATAAATCTTCATTCCGCATCGTTTGGTACCAATCTGAAAGTTCTGTGACCCTCTGTTCTTGAGTTATAACCAATAATGTGATTTTGAGCTTTTTGTAAATTTTGACCTTTGACCTTTACTCAAATAGTTCATTGCATTTGATGCACATTAGCTATATGTATGTGCCCATGTAATTTTATGGTGACATCTCAAGTATTCATTGAGTTACAGCATGATATGTCTCTGTGGACACACACAAATACACACACACACAGTAATTACAATAATCAGAATAATAATTTTTTGGCCGGAAATCAAAAATCGCAAAAATGTGATACCGTTTAAATGCTACAGATCATAAAGTTTAAGGAATTGAAGCTTTAAATTTTTTTTTTAAATATTTTTGCATTTTGGTTTTGAAAACAAATAATGAAGAAAAGACTTGTATTTCTCATTCTTATTTTTTGTTTTATTTTGAAAAATGAATGAATGACACCGATTTTGTTTCATTGTCTAATTTTTGGTTTTATTTTGAAAAACGAATGATACACTGATTTTTTCATTGTCTAATTTTTGGTTTTATTTTGAAAAACGAATGATACACTGATTTTTTTCATTGTCTAATTTTTGGTTTTATTTTGAAAAGCAAATGCTACACAGATTTAGTTTCATTCTCATTTTTGCTTTTACTTTGAAAAAAAATCCCTGAATGAATGATTGATACACATTTTGATTTGTTGTCTCATTTTCGGTTTTATTTTGAAAAACGAATGAACCAGTGATACACGTACTAAACACCCTTACTGTTCCTGACAAATGAACTTAACAGCAGCGTTAACACTATTCCAGTGCAGTATGTGTGGACTTATATACAAAGCACAGATATATATAAAGCCTGCTCTGCCAAGTGCCTGTGGTGAAACATGATTAGACTGGACTACTATAGGTACAAATATGGCCTATATTTGACTGTGTGCTCACAGCTGTTATGGTGTTTTGAGTGGCAGTAGAACAGCAGCACTTCTGCCTCTTCATGATGTTATTGTAGTCTGAGGGTTTGTCTTTAAACTTATAATAATCTGAATAGCAGTATAAATATTTGAGCCAAACAGTTTAATGTTTATATGTACGGTACTTTGCTTCTGTGTGTTAAAAGTACTCACATTCTGTATTTAAGTAGAAGTACAGCTACTTATGTGAAAAAAAATACTCTGGTAGAAGTACTGATTCAACTCCTCTACTTAAGTAAAAGTTTTTTTTTTTTTTTTTTTTTTTTTAAAAGTACAATTTCTCAATTGTAATAAAGTAAAAAGTTAAACTTTATTTTTTTGCCATGGACACAATAATACTTGTTTAACCAAGAAATCCGGAAAAATCTGAATTCAATTCGATATTCAGTTTAAATTTATTTTGAATATGCAACAAATAAAAATAACCACGCTCAAAAAAGCAAAACAAAAACATATATATGAACATATACATGAACAAAATAAAAAGATTATTTCATTTGCACATTCGAAAAGGAGTGGGAGGAAATAAAACTTTTTTTTTTTTTAACCCCACCCCTTCACCTCAAAACAATCTATATTTTAACATCCTGACAATATAATAACAGAATAGTCCAAATTAAACCATTTAAAAGTGAGTTACTGTGTTGAAGTTGTTGTTCGATCAGGTCACAGTTACTCAGTTTTGTGAGTATGGACAGAAAATTTAGGAAAAATGAAGAAAAAAGTCACAATTGAGATAAAAAGTTATCATGAGTTTAAAAAAAGTTAGAAATATAAGATATTTAAAAAATATATAATATTAAGATAAAGTATTAAAATCGTGAAATTAAAAGTCCAAATTGTGAGATACATCATATAACTATATTATATAAAGTCACTGTTTCTTTCCATTGATTTTCCCTCTGAAGTGAATATTTTTCATACTGTCACATGTGTTTAGTTTAAACAAGTAATGAGTCTATTCTGAGAATGTAAAGAGTATAAAATACATATATTTATATAAATGTAAAGAGTATAAAATACATATATTTATATAAATGTAAAGAGTATAAAATACATATATTTATATAAATGTAAAGAGTATAAAGTACATATATTTATATAAATGTAAAGAGTATAAAATACATATATTTATATAAATGTAAAGAGTATAAAGTACATATATTTATATAAATGTAAAGAGTATAAAATACATATATTTATATAAATGTAAAGAGTATAAAGTACATATATTTATATAAATGTAAAGAGTATAAAGTACAGATATTTATATAAATATAAAGAGTATAAAGTACATATATTTATATAAATGTAAAGAGTATAAAGTACATATATTTATATAAATGTAAAGAGTATAAAGTACATATATTTATATAAATGTAAAGAGTATAAAGTACATATATTTATATAAATGTAAAGAGTATAACGTACATATATTTATGCAAAAATGTAAAAAGTTGCCAGAAAAATAAATACTCAAGTAAAGTACAGATACCTAAAACATCTACTTAAGTACAGTAATGAAGTACTTTTACTCCTGTGTTCTGTGCTACTTAGAAAGTGTATTTGATGTGAGCACTAGAGGGCTCTGCTTGTTTGAAATATGATGAATTTATTGTCACCTTAAATCAACTCCTATACGACACTGTTGTCAGTAAATATACAACTTGGATTCAAAACTCAAGTGGTGATAAATGATTAAAAGACCATCTTAAATATGCACAGATGACAAGTATGATTTTTGTATGAAGTCAACTGTATGCGTTAGAGCGACACAACACAGAATGTTTGTGTATTTGTGGGAAATTTGAGTACAAAAAACCCAGGGACAGAACATTCAAACAACATAAACTGTTTTTCACACTCTGCAAAGAAGAGTTTTCTTTTCACTTTCATCTTAAAATAACAACAATAATGTGAAACATACGATAGTAAGGGATTCTTTTTACACTTAGGCTAGTTTGGACAAACACGTTATAATCCCTTCTTTCTTTTGTCTGATTGCTCTGGCAAAATGAAAAACAATTAATATAGGTTAAAAATGTATATTTAATCATGTTTTTTTGATAATTATTTTTTTAGTGTTATTTTTGGGGATTTCCTTTTATGTTTTCCTTAAAAAATATGAAATAAAATAAGAATTTAATCAAGGTTAATCACAATTAATCCACATCAAGCCTGTTTTTAATCTGATTATACATTTTAATCATTTGATAGCACTAATAGCAATACATAAGATTTAATTTAATGAATGAAACATACCTTAATTAATGAAATATACATGTATTTTATTTATTTCTAACCTTTCTAACCATTTTTGCCAGGAAAAAAGTCTCATTGATTAAGAAGCTCTTTTACAAGAAAGTCCTGGCAGCAGCAAATAAAAAACACCATTCCAAAACAAATGACTTACACATTTGACAATAAATAGTTTGTAAAACAACATTAACAAGCAAAAACAAGTGCACGTTATGGAGCCTTCATCATGAACAGGGGCTGCTTTTGAGCCTTCATTATTTTTTTTTTTTTATGTTTATCTGATTATGGGCGATGTCAGTGTCTGTAACACTACTAGTTTTTAATAAAACAACAACAAACATTTGTACAAACCAAACCTATTAATTTTTCTACATTGATAAAAGGATTATAATGAATTTCAATGACACAAAAATGTGTGATTAAACTGATTAATGGCAAGTTAACGATTGCCTTTATGTGATTAATCGTGATTAAAGATTTTCATATATATTTTCATATATATATATATATATATATATATATATATATATATATTAGTGCTGCTGGATTGGTTTCTAGATTTAATGTGTGTGTGTAAGTGTGTATTTATTTATTTTTATTTATAATTGTGTCTTTTTTATCCCTCATAGTTATTACCTAATAAATACATGATAGTTTGTGTTATGTAGATAAGCAGTAGTTGTGTGTATTTAATCATGTCGTTCCTTCAGGGCTGGTGAATTAGCCAATTAGGCAGAGTTGAGGTCCCCAGCCTGTCCTGTTGTTGAACATCAGGGGAAACACTGCAGGGACAGAGGGACCACTGTTTCCCTCCTTTCAGCACTGGTGATCCCTATTTATAGCAACAAACTAACTTAGTAAACAGTTTGAATACAGTCAGTGAACTGTCTAATGTGCTGTTTCAGTTTGTTTGCCAATGACACAGTAAGGCAGCTATAAAACAGTCTGGACAACAGTTGAAACTATTACACACTGCTGTCATTTAGTCCACGAATCTGTTGTAGGAATAATCATAGGAAATGGTACTGACATTTAACTTATTAAATGTAGAAACAACAGCTTTTTAACGTAAAGACTCCAGGGAGAGTCCAAAAGTTGGGTTAGGGTTAGACAAATATATGAGAGAGAGAGAGAGAGAGGTTCAGTTGTATATTCATGGCTTTTGTTGTTTTAGTTTCATATCAGCTGACATTGTGGACATTTGTGCATCATCCTGTTACTGTAACTTTGCTGTCCTTGATAAACCTGATCTGCACTGACACGTTAGAGTGTAAGTCAACAGTTTTTTTTTCATCTTATCTCCATGAAGTGAATAATCAACAGTGAGAGAGAGAGAGAGAGAGAGAGAGAGAGAGAGAGAGAGAGAGAGAGAGAGAGACAGACACAGAGAGAGAGAGAGAGAGAGAGAGAGAGAGAGAGAGAGAGAGAGAGAGAGAGACAGACACAGAGAGAGAGAGAGAGAGAGAGAGAGAGAGAGAGAGACAGACAGACACAGAGAGAGAGAGAGAGAGAGAGACGATGAAGCTGGGTAAAAAACTTTCTCTCTCACTACTTCTCTTATAATGGAAGCAATAGTGTGTATTTGTCACACTTGAGAGACGCAGGCTAATATTTTATTTTGTTTACAACATGCACATTTTAGTGTATCCATATATATATATATATATATATATATATATATACACATATAGTTGATAATGTTAATTCCAAATTAAACTGAATTAAACTGAATTCTGAATAAGATCATTCCTGTCACATGTAAACAGTCAACTCTGCTTTAACGTCGTTCTGCACATGCTCCTGGTCTTTTCGCGATGACGCACGTATTCCGCTGCCAACATTAGTGTAGGAACATTTTCTCAGACGAAACAAGTGGTGAAGTCACGGCTAAGTTAAGTATTTGAATTGGAAGAATTCTCTATAATGTTAAGAGTGCTCAAAAAAACAGGAAGTGGACGTCATCTTTTTTTCTCGGTAGACGGCAAGAAGTCACATGTGTGTTCTGTCCAATCAGAACCCTCTGTACCACCACACCCTTAAAGCTGAATTAACTATAGTGGAATAAACCTGTTTACCATGTAAATGTTTAATCAGAGTTAACATGTCCATGTAAACATGAAAAAATAGGTTTAATTGTGAATTACTTTATTTGGGATAAATAATTCTGAATTAAAAAACACCATGTAAACGTACGGACTGTCCAGTAGATGACGACTGGAGCTTCTGTTGTCTGTCAATAAGGTTTGTTTGTCTCTGCAGCTGTTCTCAGACTCTTCACCCTACGTATAGATTCCTCGTGCTGTCACAGGACCGCTGTGACGCCACATCATGATGCAGAATACAGTCTTCTATCTGTTCACAGGAAGTTCTCTCTGGTCTTTTACCATTAAGTTATTGACTCAGACCTGAAATTCAACACCCATTTAAAAGCTGTTACCCAGTCTGTCTATTACCACCTGAAGAACATCCCTAGAATCAAAGGTTTTCTGTCCAAACTAGACACAGAAAAACTATTTCATTCATTCATTCATTCATTTTCAGTAAATTACATTATTTACTGGGGCAGCCATGGCTCAGTTGGTAGAGCAGGTCATCCATTAACCAGTGTCCTTGGGCAAGACACTTCACCCTTCTTGCCTCCAGTGTCACTCACACTGGTGTATGAATGAGTATGGCAGCCACGCTTCTGTCAGTCTGTCCCAGGGCAACTGTGACTACATATGTAGTTTACCACCACCAGAGGGAGCATGTGAGAGTGAATGAATAATGGAACACTATTGTGAAGCGCTTTGGGTGCCTTGAAAATCGCAATATAAATCGAATCCATTATTATTATTAGTGTAATGATGTCTTCACTGGTCTAAAAAAAATAATGAATCAGGCAGCTACAGCTGATCCAGAGTTCTGACCAGTACCAGGAATCTGGACCACTTCACACCGGTCCTCAAATCCTAACATTTTCTTCCTGTGCGTCAAAGGATAGAATTCAAAATCTTACTCCTGGTCTATAAAGCACTAAACGGCCTTGGACCCAAATACATCCTAGACCTGCTGGTTCCCTATCAGTGATCTGCGGGTCAATGTATAAACGACCCGCAACCGACCGCTTTTTTAACTAGCCCGCCCGCCACTTGACCGCAACTAATATATTTGGACCCGAGCCACATTTTTACAGAATGGTCAGTGGTCTTTATGAACATCTGATGACATACCTGCATTTATTTTCCGTGTTAAAATCCGATGTCATTTGTTGCACGCAGCATCTAAACCAGGGTCGAGAACTTGTAACACCCAAAGAACCATTTGAAGCCGGTTTCCACAGAAAATAATTTTTGAGGATCGTATCACAATGACTTTGAATTAATTTTCCAGTAACTAAATATATGAAGTATTACTTAAAAAGCACCATAACTTTCATTGCAATTTTTCAGAAAAGCTCATGTAACATCTGACATTTTAGGACGAAACAATCTCAAAAAAGGCCCGACAAATCCTGGAGGGACTGTTTAATCAGATGAATCGTAAAACAAATGACTTTAGTGCTAGTTAGTTCATGTTTTTAATATATATGATGGTGTGTTATTCCACATAGAGAACATGTTATATTAGATTAATCTATTTCATGTCATGTCTGTTTGTTGAATGGGCTGGAAATGCACCAGTAATGTTAGAACCATATTGAATGTAAATAGTTTGTAATAATAGTATTATTATATGCTTGCTTCAGTCTATACCTTTTCAGTCAGTCTTTGTTTATATATATATTTATATAAATATATGTACTTTATACTCTTTACATTTATATAAATATCTGTACTTTATACTCCCTACATTTATATAAATATCTGTACTTTATACTCCTTACATTTATATAAATATCTGTACTTTATATTCTTTACATTTATATAAATATCTGTACTTTATATTCCTTACATTTATATAAATATCTGTACTTTATATTCTTTACATTTATATAAATATTTGTACTTTATATTCTTTACATTTATATAAATATCTGTACTTTATATTCTTTACATTCTCAGAATAGACTCATTTCTTGTTCAAACAAGACAAATGTGACAATATGAAAAATAAGTCATAAATCAGAAATTGACTTTTTTCTCATAATTTTGGAATGTTTTCTCATAATTGTACTTTTTTTATCTCATAATTTAGGTTTTTGTAATCTCATAATTATACTTAATAAAACCACCTCTTATTTCTGACTTTTGAATGTTTCCTAAATGTTCTGTTCATGACCCAATAAAACACATAATCTACACAGTAACTGACTTAAAGGATTTCTTTTTTTTATTGACATTTGTTTTTTCCTGGTTAAATAAGTATTATTTCATCCATAGCAACAAAAAAATGCAGTTTTACTTTTTACTTTATTACAATTCAGAAGTTACACTTTTTTACTTCACCGAAGGAGGTATATCAGTACTTCTACTTTTGCCAGAGTATTTTTTCACACAACTAGCTGTACTTCTACTTAAGTACTTTGACCACCTCTGTTAAATTGTACGTTCTGTGTTATTACCCCACTCCCAAAGGAGAGAGGGCTGTTGTTATTGGTTTGATTTGTCTCTTTGTCTTTCAGCAGCTTTTACACAAAAACTACTGGAGTGATTTCCATGAAACTTTCACTAAAGGTGTGAGGTGGTCCAGAATAGATCCTAATAAATTTGGGTGAATGTAGGTCAAAGGTCAAGGTCACAGTCACCAAACATGTGTTTTCACACTGATAAGAGATAGGGCAAATCAGGTCAAATGTGTGTGTGTGAGGGGTGGGTGGGGTTTGTTGTGCCGGGCACCACTTGTGTGGATGTTGTTTTTGTTTTGTCAATTGTGATTAATGTTGTTTTTTGTGATGCTTGTTTTTTAGGTGTGGATGTTTTTACAATTATTGTATTGTAATGTAAACTGTGTAAAATGTAAATTGTGTTGGGTGTGGCATCCAGGAAGAATAGCAATGGTTTAAACCTAGGGTGTTCAGTTTCAGTTTATTTCAAACACACAAAATCATCAATAGATCAATCACAATGATCAGCAAAACATCCTTCTTGGACTCGAAAAGGAGCGGGAAGAAGTAAAACTTATAAACTCCCACCCACTTTTTACAAACCAATAATCCAGCAGCGTCTGCATTCTATGTCTTAAACTGTTTTATATCTGTTTATCCTGAACACAAAAACATCTACGATCATTTATATACACATTATTTAGTTCAGTTCCACATTCAGCCCAATATGATCTGAAAAGGACCAGACCAGTAAAATAATAACAATGAAAAGAGTCAAATTTCATTATGATCATATTTATATCTATAACAAAAATGAGCCACAACAGTGATCAGAAACTAATATATTCACAAAATAACAAATAAGGCAAAATATGCCCCCACCCAAAAAATAAAATAAATAAACAAAATGAAGTTTTACAAAATGAATAAATGATTAGTGTTGTAATTTGGTTCCAGTAGTTTTAGTTTGGGCTTTTTCTTTTTCCAAATCAGTTGCTTTTTGACACCTGTCTATGTGGAATGATGACAACTTCCTTAGACAGTATAAGAGATGGTTTACCTTTTTATATCCACACTCACAATGTGCAACAAAAGTGAATTTACTGTGGATGATGGTGCCAAGATATTTCTAATTGTCTACACATTCTACTGTTTGTCTATTTTATAATAATTGACTCGTTGTCTAGAGATGTATAGTAATGAAGTACATCTATTTAAGTACTGTACTTAAGTAGTGAAATGCAGTATCTGTACTTTTCTGGACTATAATTTTTTTCGCCTACTTCCACTTCTACTGCACTACATTTAAAAAAAAAAAATTAATACTTTTACTCCGATACATTTTTTATGTGCCGAATCGTTACTTGTTACTCTTATTAAAATAGTTGGGAAGCATACCAAACCCATAGCATATCAATACCACAGCGATAAATGGCTCTGTCACCTGGTTTGATGATGGTGTCTCATCATTGGACGAGTCAACAATCAAACACTACATAATAAAACTGCAGCTCTAATCCACCTTTTGGTTCAGAGACAAACCTGAGTAAGTTAACCTGGAGGCAGTGGTCAACCTGCCCTTTAACATTGTGAGAAGGAAGCTTCTGGACTGTTCTATTGTAAGGTTGACCATTAGGCTTGACTTGCCCAGGTTTGTCACTTGGTCATATTCTTGGAATACTCTGGCCTTTGAAAGATGTAGTTTTTTCATGAATACTTGTAAGTGAACTGGTATGTACTTGTACTACTGCTGCCTCAGCTGAAGTTGTACCTTTCATATTAAATATAGAAATGTGTTAAAACTTGTGACTGCTTTCATTTAGTATAGGCCTACACAATACTTTTAAATTTTGCTTTTACTTTCATTACTTAAGTAGTATTTTTTTCATTACTTCTACTTGTAATTTTACTTCTTTTAGTTTCACTGCTTGAGTAGAAATTTTTTACATACTTCTACTTGCAATACTTAAGTACAATTTTCTTTGGATACTTCAGTACTTTCACTTGAGTATAATGCTTGAAGAACACTTCAACTTTTACTCAAGTCAGTTTTTTGATGTAGTACTTGTACTTCTACTCTACTCCTCTAATCCAGTACTTTATACATCTCTGTCATTGTCACGGGCATGTTTCCTGAAATCAACATACATGTTTTTTATTTTTGACATGTTCAGTTGTAAAAAGGACGGCTCACACCAGTCTACAAACTCCTGAACAGTTGGACCATAGCCTGTCTGGTTGTTTTTAAACAGGCTGATAATAACACAGTCGTCTACATTCTTTAAAATAAATCTTCATTGTCATTCGTCCTATGGGCCAAATTGGACCCTTTGGCGGGCCGGCTTTGGCCCCCGGGCCTTATGTTTTACACCTGTGGCTTAAACCAAAGCTAATGGAGATCCAAATATATGAAATGAAACACTTTTTAAATTTCATACATGACCCTGCCCCATTCACACATAAAGGGAAGTCATTCTGCTCAGTGACCTGCTGAGGTCAAGTGTCAGGTCAGATGGTTTTGCTTACTTTGCTTCTCCTTTCTGGTCCACTGATGACCTGCTTCTGTTTTTTGCGAACAATGCCATGTATGTCAGGTTGAAGGAAAAAAACACATTTGGACATCTCATACATTTGTCATATATTGCATTAACCCATAAAGACCCAGTGTGGCTTTGGTGGCAGTTCCCAAATGATGTTTTTTTCTCTATTTAACCTTTTTTAACCTCTTAACTCCTGAGACTTTTGCAGTTCCACAGTAAAAGCAGAAAAAAAAGAATTAAATAAGCAACAAAATGAACAAAAACAGCCAAAGTCATTAATAAAAATGAAAAAAAAATAATAAACTAACAAAATAATAATTAATGTGAACGAAGTAAGACACAAACAGAACAAAATTGAAGAAAAAAATTAAATGAAAAACAAAATGAAGAAAAATAAGCAACAAAATGAAGAAAGACAAAGTGATCAATAAAAATGAATAATTCACCAACAAATGAATAAGTAACATGAACAAACAGAACAAAAGTGAAAAAATGATAATAAAATAAAACACAAAATGTAGAAAAATAAGCAACAAAATGAAAAAAAAACAGCCAAAAAATAGACACAAACAGAAGGAAAAAAATAAAACAATGTAGAAAAATAAACAAAATAAGCAACAAAATGAACACAGACTAATAAATATTTACAAAATAATAAATAACTGGAAAAACATTGCTAAAATTAAGTAAAGAAAGAAATACCTGTGTTGTAATTTAGTTCCATTATTTTCAGTTTGACTTTTCCTTTTTCTAAATCAGTTGCTTTTTGATCATGTTTATCTCTATACATCAGTTAAGATAATTTTTTGCCTTGAAGATTTCACTGCATCTTGTGTCAAACTGAAACCTTGGGGTTTTTGCCATTACAAACAAAATGCAAAGTAAACTCTGCACTAAAACAACACTATGAATATACTGACAGTATTTATCAGCCTATAAATCATATCTGTACCTAATAAAGTTCTGTAGCTACTGACAGCTTCCCTTATGAAACAAAAATATATTTCTCTATATACTATCAATATATTAATGCTTGAAACTGAACATAAAAATATATGTATATAATATACAGAAAAATATATTATGTCAATATAGTTAAAAATACAGAAGGAATTATTGCTTTCCATAGAAAACAATAATTCCTTATGTATATAATATGTCCATAATATGTACAGCTCTCAATCATAATTGTTATTCATTTCAATGGTCAAACCTTAATACATTGAGACACATATGACAATGTATGTACTCATATATGTTAATATATATTTAGTAATACACTTAGTAATATATGGATGCACATACAGTGAGAGTAAAAAGTATTTGATCCCTTGCTGATTTTGTTGGTTTGCCCACTAATAAAGACATGATCAATCTATACTTTTAATGGTAGATGTATTCTAACATGAAGAGACAGATTATCAAAACGAAAATCAAGAAAATAACTTGAAGGAATATATATGAATTTATTTGTATTTCATTGAGGGAAATAAGTATTTGATCCTCTAGTATGCATTAGGAGTTCTGGCTTTCACAGACCAGTTACACACTCCCAATCAACTTGTTACCTGAATTGAAGACACCTGTTCTAAATAATCACCTGTATAAAAGACACCTGTTCACAGAATCAGACAATCAGACAGATTCCAAACTCTCCAGCATGGGTAAGACTAAAGAACTCTCTCAGGACCTCAGAGACAGGATTGTTGACCTGCACAAATCTGGAATGGGCTACAAAAACATTAGCAAGATGCTGGGTATTAAAGTAACAACCATTGGTGCAATTGTGAGAAAATTTAAGGAGTATAACATGACCATCAATAGACCTCGGTCTGGTGCTCCACAGAAGATTTCACCTCGTGGGGTGGCAATGATCATGAGGACAGTGAGAAATCGGCCTGCAACCACACAGCGGGAGTTAGTGAATGACCTCAAGGCAGCTGGGACCACAGTCACCAGGAAAACAATTGCGCCGCAATGGATTAAAATCCTGCAGTGCCCGAAAGGTACCCCTGCTTAAGAAGGCACATGTGGTGGCTCACCTAAAGTATGCCAATGATCACCTCAAAGATGCACAAAGTGATTGGGAGAAGGTTCTGTGGTCAGACGAGACCAAAATTGAACTATTTGGCCTAAACTCTACTCGTCATGTGTGGAGGAAGAAAAATGCTGCCTATGATCCCAGGAACACTGTGCCCACCGTCAAGCATGGTGGTGGAAACATTATGTTTTGGGGGTGTTTCTCTGCCAAAGGCACAGGGCTACTTCACCGCATCAGTGGGAAGATGGATGGAGCCATGTACCGAGCAGTCCTGAGGGACAACCTCCTCCCCTCTGCTAGGAAGCTGAAAATGGGCCGTGGTTGGGTCTTCCAACATGACAACGACCCGAAGCATACAGCAAAGGCAACAAAGGACTGGGTCAAGAAGAACCATATTAAGGTCATGGAGTGGCCCAGCCAGTCTCCGGACCTCAATCCAATCGAAAATCTATGGAGAGAGCTGAAGGTCCAAGTTGCCAAGCGACAGCCCACCAACCTTAATGATTTAGAGAGGATCTGCAAAGAAGAGTGGGCCAAAATTCCCCCTGATATGTGTGCTCACCTTGTGGTTAACTACAACAAGCGTTTGACCGCTGTGCTTGCAAACAAAGGCTTTGCCACCAAGTATTAAGTGCTTTCGGATAGAGGGATCAAATACTTATTTCCCTCAATGAAATACAAATAAATTCATATATATTCCTTCAAGTTATTTTCTTGATTTTCGTTTTGATATTCTGTCTCTTCATGTTAGAATACATCTACCATTAAAAGTATAGATTGATCATGTCTTTATTAGTGGGCAAACCAACAAAATCAGCAAGGGATCAAATACTTTTTACTCTCACTGTATATACATACATATTTTGGTGGTGGTGGTCAGAGGTGCAAAATGGCTGCCACGGTCCTGTCAGTCTGCCCCAGGGCAACAAATGTAGTTTACCACCATGAGAGCGAGCATGTGAGAGTGAATGAACAATGTGAAGTGCTTTGAGTGGCCAAAAAAGTGCTATAGAAATCCAATCTATTATTATTATTATGTGAAGTGTATTACTAAATATATGTAATGATATATTTAGTAATACACTTCACAATATATGTGGAAATAAATTGAGTTTCAATAAAAAAATAGAAGTCAGCTTTTGTCTTCAGTTTTATATTTGTTTAATATTTGTCAATTTATGATCAAATTATATATTGCAGTATATTCGGATAATATATGCACTTCTTTTCTATATATGGGAATATATTTTTTGAATATAATGCATTATATTTTTCAATATATTGCCACATATTTTTGTTTTCATAAAGGTTTACACTCCCAGTTCCAGTTTATTATGTAAAAACTCTGCTTTCTCACAGAAAACTGCTGTGTTTTTCCTTCTCCTTCAGGCTAATTTTCTTATCTCCCTACATAATTGCTCGAAGGAAACGCCTGAAACTTTGTGTGGTCTAAGTTTAACATACTGTTCTTTCCTCTCCAGAAGAAGGATTTCCTTCTCAAGCATCTCGATATATAAATATTGAAATATGACACCTGTGACATAAGTCTTTGTCTAAATGGTTGTGTGTAGATGGTGTGACTTGGAAAAGTTCAGCCCCTTTGGCAAAAAAAACACACACACAAAAAAACCCTGAAGGTAAATAAGGATGTGGTGAACATGTAGTCATATCGATTTTATTTTTAACAAGCGCAGTTGTAGCCATTGTTTTTGACAGTTTACGGAGCAATTGTGCTACTTTACAAATTGTACCATCACGTACTGTATGTAGTTTTGGATTATTTGTAGGATGGCCTGTGTACACATTCACAATAAAATAAAAACAAAAACAACAGGACAACATTAATTTCCCTCTGGAGACTTCACAGCTCTCATTGACAGGAGAATTACAATAGAGGGAAACTGATGTGATACACAGGAAATGTTTTTGTTTAAGGCAAAATCAGAGAGAGTTTGGCAGCATGCTGGCTTTCCAGTGAAAAAGGATTTTAGTGCCATATTCAAAAGTCTTTAACAGCTTTTTTTTAGGAAGTGGAGCCACTGTACGAAACAATGCCCTGCAGAGGATGTACGATCACGCTCAGGATGCAATCCAGGAGTGGCAGGTTTCCCCTTTACCTCCGCCTCTGCTGCTCAAGGCTGGTACAGTCCAACACCCTAAAACTAACCCTCCAACTAGAACACTAACCCTCTAACCCAGAGGTGTCAAACTAGTTTTAGTTCAGGGGCCACTTTTAATAATAATAATAATAATAATAATGGATTAGATTTCTATCGCACTTTTCAAGGCACCCAAAGCACTTTACCTTATTGATCCATTATTCATTCACTCTCACATGCTCCCTCTGGTGGTGGTAAACTATATATGACAGACTGACAGAAGCATGGCTGCCATTTCATGCCTACGGACCCTCTGACCATTGATTCATATGCAGGGAAGTAAGGAGGGTGAAGTGTCTTGCCCAAGGGCACACAGGACTGACTACCAACTGAGCCATTGTTCCATTTAGCTAAATTTGATCTGAACGTTTCTCTATATTTTAGAGTTGAAATTTAAATAATGAAAATATTTACATTGACAAACAATGTTATATTCATATTTAATTTTCTTCATAAGTAAAATTAGTGCATGTGAAAAGTAAACTGAATTGATCCAAAGGACTTGATTTTTTTTTTTTTTTAGGAGAAGGTGTGGGATTAAATAAGTTTTGCTTCTTCCCACTCCTTTTCGAATATGCAAACAAAGCCATGTTTTGTTATGCGTTTTTTTTTTCATGTATATGTTTTTATATTAGTTGAGTGCAATTGTTTAAGTTGTTGCATATTTGAAATAAATGAACTACAAAACAAACTATTCTTTCAAACAATGTAAATAACATGAATCAAATGAAAGAATAAGCCTAATTTTAATAATTATGCTTTTGTTGATCGTTTCCACATGTTCATTATAACTTGCAGATCATAGTGGATCTATAAATACAAAATATTTAATTAATATCAAGCAGATTATTCTCATTGACTTCTCTTGAAAACACACTTCTTCATATATTCGTTCAAGATTATTCAAATATTTTGTGAAATTATACTTTGTTTTAGTGTAAATATGTGAAAATATGTGCATTTTACAAAGAGAACAGACAGTGCCAGTGTCCCTGTGCTCATCAGGACCTCACAGCTGTGATGTTTTACTATCAACAAAACAGAGTCATTCAATAGATGATAAAATCAGAATTGAAATGTGTTGAGAATTGAGGGACGAGAAGTGATTTTAGTGACAGACTGGAAAAATAAACAAAGTTGTAAACAAATTTTTTACAAAGGCAAATTCGACAGTGATAAGTTTTGTGCCTAATACTTAAATCTATCTAATGAATCAATCAGAATGGAAATCTGTTGAGAATTGAGGGAGGAGAAGAGATTTTAGTGAATTGTGGATGACAATGGATGAAGTGCAATGGCAATAGCTCATCGCGACTATGTCCAGATGAGCTAAAAAATTTGAGTTGTGATTATTTAGATTATTATGATAGTATTTTACTGGTTCTGACCCACTTCAGATTGAATTGATATGAATGTGGAACCTGAACTAAAATGATTAATATCTTAATGTGTATTTTTGGATTTGACATATCGATCCCAAGGGCCGGCTTGAACCCTTTGGCGGCCCAGATTTGGTCCCCGGGCCTTATGTTTGGCACATTTGTTCTAACCCTAACACTCTAGCCCTTTAACCCTTTAACCCTGTAACCCTAACATTAACCCTAACCCTCTAAACCAGGGGTCTCAAACATGCGGCCCGGGGCCCAATGTGGCCCACTGCAGGTTCCAATGCGGCCCCTGGGATGAAATTGTAAAGTGTAAAAATTCCACCGTCAAGGCTGTGGAAGTGATTTTAGCTCAGATTCTACATACAGACCAATATGATATCAAGTACAATAATAACAGAATAACCTACAAAATATAATGATTCCATATTTTCTTCTTAGTTTAATGTGGGGGGAAAAAATGTCAAATTAGTAAAGTATTTACATTTACAAACGATCTCGTAACAATAAAATGTGAATAACCTGAACTCATATCAACAACCTGTAATTCGTAAAGAAAATTAAGCAGAATTTTGAACATTTTGTGTTTCTATTACTAAGCTTTTAGTGTCATTGTAGAACTGATCTATAATACATATGGAGAAATGCTAAATTGAAGCCTAATATACCTTAAAATTACACTTATTTTTCTTAAAGTTACACAGTTTAATGGGGTTTTTTTGCAATAAAATAAATTAAAAATTTGGAATCATCATTATGTATAGATTATTAAGCTATTATTTTACTCGAGCGGCCCACTGGAGATAAAATTGGGTCTGAAAGAAAATGGGTTTGAGACCCCTGCTCTAACCCCTTCACCTCAGTCTCGTTTGGTCAAACTCGTTCATCTCCAGTATATCAGCGTCTCCTCCAGTCACAGATGGAGTCACAAGCCAACATTTGATTTAACTGAGTTTGCAAAAACACACACAAACAGACTCGTAGTGAAATATGATGAGATAAGCTGTAATTTCCTTCAGATGCCTGTCACTTTTTATATTCGTAGAGGAGCTTTTCTCATGAGTCTGTGTTGACTTTAAGCCAATGTTTGATCAACATTCAAATATTCTTGTCATGTGCCATGTATGTGCAACTAAACTCAAATAAATTATATTAAACTTCAATCATACTAGACTTAAACAGGCAGAAGGTCCTTACATTTACTTACATTTATACTTTTAATTTGAAAAACTCAGGGTTGAATTGGTTGTCAATTGAATTAATTTGGTTTTGTGGATCAAATAAATGAGTAACCATCTCAACACTGCATGCACAGATAGAGACCAGTTAATATTAAATACATCCAATCAAATCCAAGTTCAATTTATTTTTTTTAAATGTAGTTATTTATCCTGTTTCTCTGCTCTACTGCATGTATTATTCATGTGACTCCTAATTGTTTAAATTGAGGTTTTTATTCCAGACTTTTTATTTTCTTGAGTTTTTATTCTTCCGTTTTATTTCATCTTGTTTTATTTATTTGATTTCACTGTATTATTCATGCTGCTATATTGATGAATGATGGAACACTTAGGATTTTGCATCTTTTTAAGGTAAAGTCACTGCTTTAATTTTTTAAAAAGTCCACTAAAAAGGACATTATATTAAATTAAATTATACAAATGTATCTGAAAAAAAACCTGTTACATCTTTCTATTTCAAATAAAGGTAAATATTTAATGTAAAATGGCAAAAATGTTTTCATACTGGGTCTGAGGAGGATAAAGCACACATTTAAACAACCACAAAAGTTTTCAAAGTGCTGTACAATAAAATAAACACGATAAAACATAATAAATACTAAGCTAAAAACACAATGAAACATAATAAATAAATAAATAAATAGGCTGTCCAAACCCAGGTGAAATATTCATGTACATATTAAAACTAGGGCTGTCAAATGATAAAAATTTTCATCAGATTAATTACAGTTCCGCTATGGATTAATTTTGATTAATCATGATTAAAAGACTTTATGTTGGTCGATTGTTGTATCTTGTTTTTTTTTGTAATATTTTTTAATATTTTTTCAAGTCCAATTTTCTACAAAATATACAAATGTGGAGAAAAAATACACAAAACATGCTAAAATCCGCTACCCCCCCCCCCCCCAAAAAAAATAAACTAACACAAAAAAGCAATGAAATATCCAAAAACTATTCAAAAATACAGAAAAAAAACACAAAAACATTTGATAAGGTTTTCAAAATATATGCAAAAATATAGCCAAGCCGCACTATCCCCATTCATTCCATGTATGGGTCTAGTGGTGCTTCATAGTCAAGGGAGGCGGGGCTAAAAGGTCGTCTTTCAAATCGTCTGTATGCAATAGGACGGTACTACAACCAATCAGCGTAATCTTTAGGATGATGTAGTTAGAGCACTGGAAAGTTCACGGAGGAGTCTGGAGAAAGTTAGGAATGATTAAACAAAATGGTGGATTATGGAGCTGAACGACTGTTGTTGCTTCTGTAAAAATAATTAAAGATTTCTCACATTCTTCACTCATCTTTGATAAAAGCAAATCTCCACCCGTTGTTCCGGTTGTTTCTCTCTGAATCATTGCAGTGTCACTTTTGTTACGCCCGCCCTCTGACTCCACACTTCACTGTGATTGGTCGGCCAGTTTTAGGGAAATCTAGCCAGAAGTTACATTGAGGGAAACTAGACTATTACACATAAGATTTGCTGCCACTAGGGGGGTCAAGCACAGCTAGGCCCAAAAAACTGAGGACCAGGACCCAATCAAATACATTATCTACACAGTAACTCACTTTTAAAGGCTTTATTTTTTGGATACTTATGAAATTCTTCTGATTTTTCCCTTAGTTAAATAAGTATTATTTGATCCATCATGAATAAATAAATAACAATTAATAAAACTAGTCTAATTCATTCTTGTTGTTGAAGTGCCAGATAACAGCAGGGATGAACGAGCTCTTAAAGCGTTTAGTCCTGCAAACACAGTCACAAGAGTCTGTCCCAGTTTTACTTGTAATTAATGAACATTTTCTGCTTTCTGTTACTGCAATAAAATAACTTTGCGCACAGTTTACATCATCATTTCCACTCATCGTCACTCACAAGATCAAAGTACATAATGCAGATTTAGTTTCCCTTCACAGTTTTAATCACTGAGGCCAATTTGTGCACTTGCTTTGTCAGGCTACAGTCAATGCACAATGCAGACACTGTTACATAAGCTTGGGTTCAGTGGAGTTACGCAGGGTCGCCATGACTGACTTTGATAGTGTCAGACCACTGTACGTGTTGTTTTCTCTATATGTTGTGACAGTGATGAACAAGATAATTTCTGTGCCATTGTGGAGTGGAGTGGAATGAAGTGGTGTGACACAGGGTCACTGCTTGAATTCTTAAATTAACACTTTGTTGGGCCCTGCTGGAACAATAAGCGCTGTCTCTTGTTACGAAACACATGGTTGAATGGTGGGAAATGAACCACACCTACTGTAGGTGGACAAAGGAATTCTGTGGTCTGACCATCACTTAAGAGCTGCTGAGAAGTCGTACCATATGAAGTATACAACACATTACTATTCAGCAGAGGTGGGAAATAAAAAAGTACAAATACTATGGTATTCTATTTTAGTAGGTTTTTCAGCTATCTGTACATTTTATGATTTCACTGCTCTACAGTATCTTCTTCTTAAGTTAAATGTGCTAAATTGTACATACTTTAATAAGATGAATGACTTTAGTGCTGCATGTGTTTAACCCTTCATGAGAACTTCAGTGGAGATTTGTCCCCTGAGTGTTTTATTCTTATTTAGGCATGAAAAACACAATGTGATTTCATATATATATATATATATATATATATATATATATATATATATATATATATATATATATATATATATATATATATATATATATATATATATATATATATATATATATATATATATATATATATATATATCAACCTATTAACCTATTTTTCCTGGAATTACAAAAATGTCCACATGTTTAATTTTTGAAGGAAAAGAAACATGTATTTAAAACTCATCATCAGAAAGTGAGAAAATGAAATAACAATAAAATAAAAAATGGATGAATGAATGGAAAAAAATCAAGATAGATAGATAGTACTTAATTAAACATAGCACTAAATTAAACACATTTTAACAAACTTTAACACTACTTTTATTACTACTTCATGGCGATAATATGCCAAAAAAATTATTTTGTTCATGAATAACAGCAGTTACAATAATAGTAGTAGTAATAATAATAATAATAATAATGAATGTCAGTGTATTGGATGATACTTAACACATAAAACCCATGAATATACAAGAGAACAGCTGTGGAATAACTGTCCACTCTTGTGACCAGTATATGGACCAAAGGGTTAATATTATATATGATGGTGTGTTTGGTTTATGTACATGTATACAATGGATTAGTAAATATTACACTAGACAGGACCTGTAAAGTGAATGGATCATAATGTGCAGATAGTGTTTTGAAGTAGATCTGACACCAATATTCCTTTGGACTAAATCTTAATAAGAATATTAGAATGTCACATTTTGACCCCAGACTTATCTTGGAAATTTGAGCCAACCAGCATTTAAGACGTGAGTTTTCTTTATCACCAACACACATGTTGGAACATTTCATTAGTTTGATTCTGGAAGATTTTGACATGTAGACTAGTGTTAAAAATGATCAGAAATGAACAAAAATAATCAATAAAATTAACTAAATAGTCAGTAAAATAAATTTTTTTTAATTAAAATAATCAAGCAAATAAACAAAAATGACAAAAATATTAAGCATAATGAACAAAATATTCAGTAAAATGAAAATTAACATTTCACAGTTTGAGCCCAGACTTATCTTGGAAACTAAGACTTGACTTTTCTTTATCACTAACACACATGTGGGAACATTTCATTAGTTTTATTCCAGAAGAATTTGACTTGTAGACCAGTGTAGTTGTCTTTATTTTACTCATGTTTGATTTTTTTTGTTTAGCCAGTCTTACATTACCACAATTTAAATATCTTCATATTACATTAAAACAATGCCAACATCAGTTTAAAACACGTGTCTTTCATTTTGCGCCAAATGAAACTCATTGTGTTTGGCTTGTTTCAAATCTGTGGTTTATTTATTGTCATGTGCTCAAGTACAGAGTGTACCATAAGCCTAACAGTAAAAGTCCTGCCATGTATTGGTTCTTCCTGTTCACTTCATACAGGTGATTCTACCTGGATATGAGGAGTTGTGCTCATCAAAATGGGCTGATTCAGTGAATGGTTGGAACAAATACATGGCAGGACTTTTACTCTTTGGAGCTGGGATTACCCAACTCTGACATAAGCAATAAAATAAAATATGTCCTGGCGTTCTCTCAGTCCTGTGTCAATGGATACCATATTAATGATAAGAACAATATGTGAATAACTAAACTAAAACCAGACTCAAATCAGATGCAAGGGAATTATATTTGGTTACATGAGGTCATTTATAATGAGGTGCTTCTGTTTAACTCTGCCAGTAAAATCTCAAAGGAGATCACTGTGTTCTCATCAGTTTGATTTTACAGCTGGTACTTTATTATTATTATTATTATTAGAAACTTTATTAACCAGGAAAAAAGATCATTGAGATTAAGTTAGCTTTTCCAATAGTGTCCCAGTCATGACTTTATATGTTAGGATGTTAAATGTTAAAATAGACCTATTATGGCGATCCGTGTTTTTTCTTCATACATACAATGATATAATGTCGGATGTCGACTGAAAACCGCAGCAAAGTTACAAAACATGTTTATGCCGTGATCCTGCAACCTGTTTTCCTGCCACTTTAAACAGCTTGTTGACAGATGTGTACAAAACCTGACATCAGGTGGAAGCCTCCAATTGGGATGAATGCACCAACCATGGGCATAAAATTGTGTATGGACGCGACGGACGTGTCCATACCAATATTTGGATGTTTCTAAAATGTCCATACGAATTTTTGGATAGAAAATTACATGACATTTGGGAAAAAAGATGGACTATAAGGTGACATTTAAAAGTCATTAATTTCACAGTAAACAAATACACATGTGGGGGTGGACCCCAAAACCTAGGTCTGCCTCTTGCTCTCCCCCCCCCCCCCCCCAAGGCTCCACTGAGCTGGCCAATCAGACAACAGCGACATTGACTGGAAGCCAAAACCGAACTTGTCCTACATAGGCAGAAATCGGCTTGGATCAGGACTTTTGTGAACGTCGTTATGACATAACTATGGAGTTTTTTGAGCTGGAAATCATGCAAAGCTTCTCTGTAGGTGCTGAAAACTCACATAATGATAGATAAACCTGACTATAATAGGCCCTTTTTTTTTTATTTACGACAGTACAGTCAGAAGCAGAGTCTTGTTGATGCTATAACAAACAGGACCATGGGTTAGAGTTGCAAATTTTAATATGAGAAATAATGTCCTTTGAGCAGAAAAATGCTAAATTTACAACCATTGGCAAAAAACAAAAATGACATATCAGCACAAGCACCAGTACCTGCTGTTGATTTTGGCTTGTTTTAGAGCCACAAGACCTACCTGGACACCCTGCAGTCACTGAGTCAACCATCAACACATTTTATTTACCCTTGTATTCCAGAAATAAATGCAAGGCCATCTGTCAGATAGCTAAAACTTGGCCTGAAATTAGGTTGTGCAACAGGAAAATGAAAAAAGTACATCAGTAAATTAACAACAGAATGACAGAACAAGAAAATAATAAATGTGTTGTAACGGCTCAGTCAAAGTCCAAACTTAAATACAATTCAGATGTTGTGGCAGGACCATAAGAGAGATGTGTTTAAACAAATGCTCGCCAAAAACAGTCTTAATACGTGCTATTAAGACTTTGGAGTGTATCTGAATTATGTTTTTGTTTTGACCTAATTTATCAAATAAATGCAGATACAATGATATCTGATTTAAATACCTTTACAACCTTTTATGGACCTGATTGTTCTTTTATTTCATAATAATAATAATAAAGTTAGGATTCAAAATCTAAATACCTTTGTCTTGATTGCACTGCTTTAAATGTTTTAAGTATCTGCTTCAGACATTAAATGTGCTAAGTTTTATATCCTTTTTTTTTTTTTACTTGTATTACTTTTTTTTCCTGTGAATTATAAACAACTGAAAATATATGTAAAGAAAAAAACCCCACAAACCTCAGACAGGGTTGTCTATGGATTAATATGATGTCGTAACGTTTTTCTTTTCATTTTATGTAGACCATGAAAAATGTATGACACCATATTAATCCATAGATGACCCTGTTTGATATTTGTTGGGGGGGTGGGGGGTTCTTTACATATATTTTAACTTGTTTATAACTCACAGGGGGAAAAAAACTAATACAAATAAAGTCACTTTTTTCTTTTCATTTTATGTAGTCCATGAAAAGTGTATAAGTTATCAGTATTTGTCTATGGAACAATATTGTCCTCCCATTTTGTTCATAGTGACAGAAGGAAAATTAACATTGAAAAAAATAAATAAATATGAGTTTTCTTTATCACTAACACATGTGGGAACATTTCATTAGTTTTATTCTGGAAGCATTTGTCTTGTCTCATTATTTTCATTATCTTGTTTTCGTTCATGTTAGTCATTCTTGCCTTGCCATAATTTAAATATCTTCTTATTATATTAAGACAATGCAAATATCAGTCATTATTTTTGCACAAGCAGCTGCTATAAGTGTCATTTAAAGGCTGAATTTGTACTTTATCACTTTAGCTGCTTTTTTTTTTTTTTACTACAGGAAAGGAGTTGAACCAGTGCATTTTTCTTTTTTTTTTACACTGGTATAGTATCTGTGCTTGTGTAAATGATGACTGTACTTTTACTGTGTCATGTACAGGTTGTTGTTTTTTTGTGCTTGAATGACAGTATGCAGTTGTAATTTTCTGACATTACCTAAGAAACCTTTTGTTTGACCCAAACACTGCAAGTTCTTTTGGGTTCTGCCATTTTCTCCAAGGAGAGCAGGGAATAGATTAAGTCAGAAATAAATTTTGCGTAGTGTAGTCCTCCCATAGCACTTAATGGCTTACTTTGCATTAATCACCTCCAATGAAAAGGTCTGGCACTCCTTACAAGTCTCCACTCCCACATCTTGGCCTGTATATCAGTGTCTGGCCTTACAAAAGCCTGTCTCTGCTTCCAGAATACAGTGACTTAATGTTCGGTACCAGGCTCCACCGAGCTGCAGAGCCGTGGGCTGGACAACACTGCTTACCATGTCCACAAGTATTTGCACAAAGTGTTAATGTTGTTTCTGTTGTGTTGACATGTTGACTGGAGAGTACTGATGATGCAGACTGATGATTCAACAGCTGGATGACTTGGTTTTTTTTTCCCATCTTACTTAGGTTCAATTTACTGTAAAGTTCAAATTTCCCCCTCCTCCAAATCTGATCTGCTTCTTTCAAACACAATAGGAAATGGCAAAGGATCAGTTGAAAAATGTAGGCGCATGAATCCTGTCGAATTTTTCCTGCATTTGTTGAATTAATTTCGTTTTTTAATTTAACCCATAAAGTAAAGACCCTATAGCCCTGTTTACATGGGACTTTTTGTTCCTGTTTAAATCCGAATAAAGGTTAATTCCGCTTTAAAATGACCATATAAACACTTAATTCCAGTTGAAAATGATAATTCTGAATTCAACTTAATTCCAACTGAAGTCATTGGTTTATTCATGGAGTGATTTTTTATTTGGGGACAAAATTAAGCATATTCACAGGAAAGTAATGTGTGCATATTTGGGATATACAGTACATGTGTAAATTGTGTACTTGTGTAATATGGACCTGACCCACTACCACTCCTTTTCGATGACACCCCTGTCCACTTTGTCTCTACCTTTAAATATCTGGGGTCTACATTGTCTAACTCTGACGACCGCAAAACCGAGACCTACCGCCGCTGCACCCTAGCGGCCTCTGTTATCCAGTCCTTATGAAGACCCCTGTGGCGACACCGCCACTAAGCTCCGGGTCTACAATGCCTCAGTCATCTCTGCCCTCCTGTGTGGCGCCAAAACTTGGCCGCTGAATAACACCCCAGAGGCCAGGCTTGACAGTTTCAACTCCGGGGCCCTCAGGAGAATTGAAGGTATCAGCTGGAGCCAGCATGTCACAAACTACACCCTAAGGGACCAAACCCAACAGCCCCCAGCATCTCTTCTCACAGCAACGCAGCAAGTGCGCTGGTGTGGCCACGTCATCCGACTGCCCATGGAACACCCAACGGAACAACCTTTAATGGATGGGGAAGACCCAGAGGTGCACCCTGCACCTGCTGGCTGGATGTAGTGGCCCAGGACCTTAGGGTCTGCAATGTGACCCTGGTATAAGCCCTTGACAGACCCAAACTGAGAGACCAGGTTTCTACGGTATGCTCTATGTGCCATGAAGTGCAAGAGGATTGAGATGAGATGTGTAAATTTGGTTGTAGTTGAGCATAAAATAAATATTTGCAAACTCTAAAATGAGTCCATTTGTACTTATAATGTGTTGTGTGTTTGATATTTGTCAGAATACAAATTGAAAATTTCCACCGTCAAAAATTAAATTTACGAAATGAAAAGTTATGAATTTCTCAGATGGAAGAAAGTGTTAAAAAATATGTCATTTTATTGAATATTTTGGTAATCTTTTTTCGTTTTACTGAATATTTTGTAAAATTAAATTTTTACACGAGTACACTGTCATCAATACGAATAGGAGTTTCTCAGAGGAAAGAAAGTGGTAAAAAATACGTCATCACTTACATCATCACGCACAGACATTATTCATTGAACAGAGACAGAGAATGACAGTCGTATCCCAAATATGCACAGATTATAGATTACTGTCCTGTGAATACATTAATATATATATATATTTGGGGGGGGGGGGTCGGCGCTCTGAGTGCTTTTCTAGTTTTTAAATGTTTTACTTGGTATTCTTATCTGGTGCATTTGCACACCTGTTATTATTATCGTGGTTTTTTTTCATTTATCCTAGTATTTTATTCAATCACTGTGCCTTTTATTCTACACAATTTTTGTGCGTTTTTAATCTATTTTATTCTTAGATTCCTCACTTTCCCCTATAAGTCACTTTGGAGAAAAACATGAATTAATGAATTTTTTCAAGTGATTTTAACCTTTACTGATGCAATACCAAGTGACAAGGAAAGTTATGTACAATAATATATAACATTTACATTTACATTGAGTCCTAATCATGTGGGGAAGGGGAGTTAACATTTATGGTATGAGATGTACAAAAGTAACAGAATGTGTAACTGAGCAGGTCATATGAGTCAATGTCCAGACTGTTGTGTAAATGTTTTGTGAGTGTTGGAATATGTAAAATGTTTGTATGGTGTGAATGTTGTGATGTGGGATTCTCAAAAATAAGAAGTAATAAAAGAAGGAGAATATAATAAATGATGATAAATCACCTAAGAAGTTAGATATAGAGGACATTTAGTTTGGGAACTGCGATGAACAAATCGTTCTGGTTCTTTATGGGTTCATAGTTTCTCTGTTATTCTCCTGTGATTAAACTATTGCCAAAGTTTTCTGCATTTACATCATAATTATGACCATGACTAATTTTACATGAGCTGGAAATTGTGGGATTAGACTTTCACACAGACAGATAGGGGGAAAAAAAGTTTAAATAATTTGTGAATTATTTGAAAATGACTGGATAATTCAACAGATTTTTACCATATTAGCAAGTATGTAAGCAATGTTTATTTGTATAGTACAGTTCATACACAGGGCAATTCACAGTGCTTTACAAAAGTAGAAAAAGACACAAGTTAAAACACAATCAATAAAACATAAATATCAATCAATTCAAATAAAGTCAAAGGTTAGAATGTAGATAGAACCAGTTCAGTCCTATGCACGGTTGAACAGAACTGTTTTCAGCCTGGATTTAAACATTGTCAGAGTTGAAGCCTGTCTGACGTCATCAGAAAGACTGTTCCAGAGTTTAGCCACATGGAACTGAAATGCAGCTTCATCTTGTTTAGTCCTGGCTCTGGGCTCCAGTAAAAGGCCAGTCCGTGAAGTTCTGAAAGTCCCAGATGGATCATATGGGACAAACATGTCACAGATGGACTTTGGTTCTAGACCAGGGATGGGCAAACTATTCCTAAAGGGCCAGTGTGGCTGCAGGTTTTTGTTCCAACCAAGCAGCAGCACACCAGACTTGATTCAATTAATCAACTGATCTCAGTCTTCAGAGAGTTGATTGGTCAAACTGTGTACTCTTGGTTGGTTGGAACAAAAACCTGCAGCCACACCGGCCCTTTGTGGAATAGTTTGCCCATGCCTGTTCTAGACCATGGACAGACTAGGACTCTGGCATAAATGACAAATATCTGCGACAAGCTAACTGCAATATTCTGCCATGAGATCATGCAAATGTTGCGGTGCAGGGAGTACATGGTGTGTGCTATGTTATACACCACCACAACGGAAGGGCCACTCACTCGCAAAGTGGAAGTAGTGGAAACATGTTTGATTTTCAAATAATATTTGAATAGTTTCTAGTGAATTTTGAAAAGTGTTTTGAGCCAAAAGTCGCATCCCTGGTTCTAGTCAGGACTAATAAGGTGGTGTGTTCTGGTTCTAGTCACGACTAATAAGGTGGTACTTCCTGGTTCTAGTCACGACTAATATGATAATACTTCCTGGTTCTAGTCAGAACTAATAAGGTGGTACTTCCTGGTTCTAGTCACGACTAATATGATAATACTTCCTGGTTCTAGTCACGACTAATATGGTGGTACTTCCTGGTTCTAGTCACGACTAATATGGTGGTACTTCCTGGTTCTAGTCAGGACTAATACGGTGGTACTTCCTGGTTCTAGTCACGACTAATATGATAATACTTCCTGGTTCTAGTCAGGACTAATATGGTGGTACTTCCTGGTTCTAGTCACGACTAATATGATAATACTTCCTGGTTCTAGTCAGGACTAATATGGTGGTACTTCCTGGTTCTAGTCACGACTAATATGATAATACTTCCTGGTTCTAGTCAGGACTTATAAGATGGTACTTCCTGGTTCTAGTCAGGACTTATAAGGTGGTACTTCTTGGTTTTAGCCACGACTAATATGATAATACTTCCTGGTTCTAGTCACAACTAATATGATAATGCTTCCTGGTTCTAGTCACGACTAATATGGTCGTATTTCCTGGTTCTAGTCGGGACTAATATGGTGGTACTTTCTGGTTCTAGTCACGAATAATATGGTGGTACTTCCTGGTTCTAGTCACAACTAATATGATAATACTTCCTGGTTCTAGTCAGGACTAATATGGTGGTACTTCTTATGGTGGTATTAGAACCTAAGGTGAATATGTGGAAGAGTTGACATTTGATAGAATAATAAATTAAATAAACTACTGGGTCCTAAAGTTTTTTTCAGCTCAAGACTCAAAAGATGTTTCACGTGGGGTGTGAGGCAAGTTCACAACTTTTAAAGATGCATGTAAACGTACTGAGTGTGATTCAGGTTTTGAATCTCAGTAGATTGAACAGTTATGTGAGTTTTTCCTCGACCTCTAGCAATTATCTCACCTCCTACACTCCTACTTTATTGTATCCTTGTGGCTTTGTTGACACATGCAGATATAATGTCAGAAAGCTTTGTTAGCTGGGCGTTGGCTGTTATTTGAACAGTCGTGCAGATGAATACGCTAACAATTCTAGTCTTGAAGCAGCAGATCAGTGTTTGCAGACTGTGTGTATACGATAACTCATAAACAAAGGTTAAAGGAGTTTGCACTTGAGCTTTTGGAAGTTGCCAGTGAATCCACCCAAACCAAAACTGGACTCTGTGTTTGACTGGATCACAGCTTATATTTTTTCTTCACCAGTCTTGAACACACCAGACTTACTGACTCATAACTGAGCTCTTATTATAATCACGGGTTATGTGTGGATGGTGACCTTAAATTGTTTCTAAACACGTTGTGAAGACACACTCACAGAGGCCATTTTGCAGCGTTATCATGTTCAACTCAAATGTGCTGACTCTGCACATCATATGAATACTTTTCTTTCCAAACTCATGAATGGTCACTTGTTTCTACATAAAAGTACTCGCTGTCGAGGCCCCATTTGCACTTCAGTACTGTGTCTTCAAACCATAACCTATTGGTACAATTTTTTGTAGGGAACAGCATAAAGACTGATTTATGGATGCCAACGTTTTGAATAAGTTGTCCAAAATTATTTACCCTCTGGATAAAAAGTCTCCTTGTTACGGTTTGTATGAATGCCTCCCTTCTTCTCTACATGAAACAATTTTAGGATGTTAAATGGACATTAACTCATAAGGACCCAAACATCTACTGATCTAAACTGTTGATCATTTCATGTTTGTTTGAAATCTTTATTTAGAACATGTAGAAAATGGAACCAATACAAATCAAGCAACAAAACATTAAGAATGATACACAAAGGGTTGATAAATAAACAAAAAACAACACACATACACACATACACATATATATATATATATATATATATATATATATATATATATATATATATATATATATATATATATATATATACACATATACAGTGTTGAGAAAGTTCACCTTAATTAGGAACTAGTTCAAAGTTCAGTTCAAGTTAGTCAATATGAATCAGTTCAGTTCATCGTTCATTCTTCCAAATTATGAACTAAAAGTTCATGGATCCCAAAATGAACTTTTTCGTTCTTTTTTTTTTCGTTCTTTTTGTGTTATTATTGTAAACGTATTATTAACCATTCCTGACGTTATCCTGTAGTCAGGAAATCAGGGAAAATTCCGCTCCTCCAGGGATGAAGTAAGAACCTTACCCTGGGGTTAACTTCCCTCTCACAAGGAGCGGTTTCACTGAGCTTCATTTTCAATGTTTATTTCCAAGAACGGGACAACACCTGCTCCGGTCGCCGGTCACACTCTGTACATTTAACTCTTTTTCTCCGCTCACAAAAACTCTCTGCATCTCTCTCTCTCTGTCTCTCTCTGTCTCTCTCTGTCTCTCTCTCTCTCTCTCTCTCTCTCTCTCTCTCTGTCTCTCTGTCTCTCTCTCTGTCTCTCTCTCTCTCTCTCTCTGTCTCTCTCTGTCTCTCTCTCTCTCTCTGTCTCTCTGTCTCTCTGTCTGTCTCTCTCTCTCTCTCTCTGTCTCTCTCTCTCTCTGTCTCTCTCTCTCTCTCTCTCTCTCTCTGCCTCTCTGTCTCTCTCTCTGCCTCTCTCTCTCTCTCTGGCTCTCTCTCTCTGGCTCTCTGTCTCTGTCTCTCTCTCTCTCTCTGTCTCTGTCTCTCTCTCTCTCTGGCTCTGTCTCTGTCTCTCTGTCTCTCTCTCTCTGTCTCTGTCTCTCTCTCTCTCTCTGTCTCTCTCTGTCTCTCTCTCTGTCTCTCTCTGTCTCTCTCTCTCTCTCTCTCTCTCTCTCTCTCTCTCTCTCTCTCTCTCTCTGCCCCACCCAAAACGCTTCTCATTTTCTATTCCACAACATTATGTTGCCGACATTTGTTCAGAATAATACAAAAATGACATCTATGATAATGCTGTGTTTTGATCCCATTTTATGCCTTATACGACTCAATAATTACAACGTGATAAGAACGAAATGTGAACTAAATAAGAGCGAAGTTCAAAAAATGCCAGAATAACCGCGTTCACAACTTCCCCTTTCAAATGGCAAAAGTGAACACGTCGTTCACGTTCCTCAAAAATATGATATAGTTTGTGAAAGATCGTTCAATGAACGCGTTCAGGTACAACACTGTATATATATATATATATATATATATATATATATATATATATATATATATATATATATATATATATATATATATATATATATATATATATATATATCAAGGCCTAAAACGGAATCTCGTCCAATTCTGAATCGGGCCGGCCCACATTGGAATTCTATTCTTGACTGAATGGTATCCTGCGCCTATAATGTTATTTCTATACCATGCTTAATGCAAACGACCTAATTATTCCAAAAACAATACATGGAATTTGCAAATATGTGAAATTTTTTTTTTAACATTTTAATTGTAATAATTTCGAATTCTACTTAATTCTTACTGCATTCGTACCTTGCTAGCGCCCCAGCTTTTTTCTGTTTTGATATCATAACCTGTGACTTTACTCTGAACTTTTATGAATATATACCTGAACAGTCAATGACACTGGAAAATGTATGGTTTGGTCAGGAAAAAAA
This sequence comes from Siphamia tubifer, assembly GCA_020466265.1. Taxonomy (NCBI): domain Eukaryota; kingdom Metazoa; phylum Chordata; class Actinopteri; order Kurtiformes; family Apogonidae; genus Siphamia; species Siphamia tubifer. The sequence goes on along the minus strand of CM035791.1, from coordinate 47,872,979 downwards.
TGCAAGCTTCAGTGGATAACATTATAAGAAACAGTGGTAGATCATGTAGGAAAGCTCAAATAGAGAAAAAAATAATAATTTGGGAAGTGCCACAGAAGTCACACTGGGTCCTCATGGGTTAAAGAAAAAAGTTGATCTCCCGTCATAAACTTACTTTGTGAAGGCTTTCAAAAGTTGGATGAACTCAGCCTCCAACAAGTGGAAAAATGCAAAAAAAAAAAAAAATCAGTGTCGCTCTGCTGACCAAACATAAAAAGAGACCATTACAAAGGTTGAACTGTTTTACCCCTCTTCACCCTCCCACCCTTTCTTTTGGCAGAAACAATGTTGCTGCATTACTTGCCTGTTATCCTTCCCCCCTGATGATTTTCTTTAGCATTTTTTACTCCTCTTGTTTGAACAGATGCCGCCCCCCTCCTGCAAACCCTCATCCTCTGGGATTGCCATAAGCCTTAGTACAATGAGGTAACTCTCAATTACATTAACTTAGACAGACCAGCCCAGTCAGTTCCTTCCACTCAGCCACATCAAAAGATATGATGTATATAACCACCTGAGGAAAAAGCTTGTCCTTTGTGCTGCTTTATTTATGAATGGATTGTGTAAGAGGCTGCTAGATGACCGCACTCACCTTTCACTTTGTCCATTACTGCCCATGCAGCGTTTTATAGCCGGATGTAACTCGCTAACATTCTGACCGTCAACCAAACATCCCGACTCAGTGAGAAACATATATAAACATATATAGCACTCCACTGAACGATAAGGGTTTATGGTTGTAATTAGAACTGCATGATATAATGTTTGAACATCGATATTGCAATGTCCTGCAATTATTGTTATTTTATTTTTTATTGATTTGTGTTTGTGAATATATTTTTTATCAATTTGAATTATTTTTATTTATTTGCTCATTTTTATTTTCTTTTTTTTTTCTTATTTATTTTTTATTATTTTGTTCATGTATTTATTTATTTTTTATAAATTTTTTAATGTATTAATTTTTTATTTCTCTTTTATTTTATTCATTTATATTTATTTATTTAAATGTATTTGTCTATTTATTTGATACATTTTATTTAATTTTTGTTCATTTATTTATTTTTAATTATTAACTTTATACAATTATTTTAGCTACAAGAAGAATAATACTGAAACTTATGTTCTGTGTTGAACACTAATCTGTTTGACCATGTTTTTAGCCGCTGTTATATATACTACTGAGTAGTTTTTTCATATCGCAGGGTTAAAAAAAAATTTGCAATGTCAGTTTTTTCTATTATCGAGCAGCCCCAGTTGTAATTCTAAAATGTTTAGGGGCAAATCTGTGTGTAGAACGTCATATGGAGACGGATTTAGCCGGCTTTCTCGTCTCATTAGGTAACACTGTATCTGAGCTGACGTTTTGTCTGCTTGAATTCTGGGTAGAGGACTATACTCCTGAGATAAGCAGCTGCTGGTGTTGTCTGTAAATAAAGATGGTAAATGGAGGTCCACAATTCCCAGTGTCCTGTTACAGACGTTCACCAATCAGATGCTTCAAGTGCCACACAAGCCGAAAGGCGTCGTAGAAGCTAAAAGAAAATGTGCCCTTTGACCCCCTGTGGAATTAAACCCTAGTCGTACTTTCACCGAATTTCAGTGACTCATGAATGAGCTTTATGTTGCAGCATTTTTTTTTTTAACTCCAGCATGCATTAGAAGGTGGAACGGACTAATAAACCTTGTGCTCAAGTGCTCAAGTCAAGCAGTAGCACTAGATTTTGATACACTCACAATTGACTTCCTCTCATAGAAAATATAGGAACTGCAACCGATGTAAAAGAAAGACAAGAAACATTCATACTCAAGATTTTTGTATTACCACGCCACTTCATTTCCTGCACTCTAATAAATGTTTGTCCACCAAACTGTGCATTTTCTACATCAATAATGATAGAAAACACAAAGTTCAGGCACCTGATTTGGGTGATTTTCTGAATTCAGTGCACTTTGTGTCCTACAGGTTTAACCTCAATGATTTTCATATAAAGTAAATGACAAAATATATTTTAAAACATGAAATGAAAATGTCCATGTGTTTTTACATTACAACACACAAACATTTTCTGGGTTTCTGAGGGGTAGGGTTCAGCCAAATGAGCATGTCCCCACTGAGCAAAGTTACTGTTTTTTCCCACAAAATACACAAAAATACACTAAGAAACAAACCAAAAAAATGAGGAGGAAATATTTGAAACATGCTTAAATCCATTAAAATGCACCAAAAATAAAATAACACAAAGCGATGAAAAATCCTAAATATATTTTAAAAATTCTTGTAAATCATGTTGTACAATACTGTTTTATTGAATATAAAACAAATATAAATACTCGGTAACCAGGGTTTTTTTTCTGCTAACATAATCATTTATCTGTCTACTTTAACCTTAATATAAGAAATAGGGAGAATTTTTTTTTATTGTATATAAAATAAATATTTTATAAAATATATATTTTAGTACTTTTTAGGTTCAATCCTAATGAGGTAATTTTCCACATGTCAGTAGTAGTTTGTCCACTCAGTTCCAGGGTTCCTTTCACTACTGACTAGACTGGATCAGGCTAATGCTAATGTTAGCTAGTGCACACAAACCTGCTGGATTTCTTTGATAACACAAAATTCATACATTTTACCCCAACACCAAACTATATTTGCAGAGTACTCCTTTAATTACTTTCAGGAGTGCAATTTACCTGATCCAAAAGTAAGATTACAAAGCCTCATGTGGTGCATTGGTCATCAAACACAGTCATCAGCGTTTGGTCTGTTAATTGCAAACAACCACTTCTTTCTCCGTGTTGTTTCTTTTGAGATATGATATAAGGCTATTCCCTTAGCAGGATCATGTTTTTGATTTCATCTGACTGTATAACAACACTCAGACATTGTTGGTTTGTTGCCATTTCTGGAGGAGACTAATGTTACTGGTGGCTCAGTAGTTAGCATTAGCATTAGCACTGTCAAAATGGAGGCTCTCTATGATGTGACGACAAGTGGGAATTTCCTATATATGATATATGTAGCTGGACAAGTCTATAAGACATTCTGTATTCTTCTTTAATATTGGTTACATCTGTGAAAACCTTTTTTTTTTTTTAAACACTTCTAAATAAAAAATCCATTTCATCTTTTGGTGGTTTTATTAAGCCAGGATGACAAATCATCTTGGATCTCCTCCGAAATGCACAACCTTTCTACATTTCGCTGTAGGATCCAATCAAGATACAAAAAAAATAAACAGGAAAAATCTACTTTGAACGAAAAAAACCAAAAATCAATATCAAGAGTGCCAAAAGCGCTGAAAAAAAATGGCCATCCAGCAGGCCAGACCTGCATTACAGTGTGTACTGTAATGAAATAAATGGATTTTTCTTCCACTGCAAAGTTAATGCCAGTGCTGTTTTTCTGCTTTGTGTCACATTCTGTTTTCACACCATTTGTAGTTGCATTGAAAGAGAAGTTTTACACCTTATGAGGCTTTTTTTTTGTTCCACAAACAGGAAGCTGAGCAACATTTAGGAACTTGATTAACTTTTATTTAGTTTTACAAAAGGCCTATCCTGTGGGTGGCGTGTCTCATGTCGTACAATCCTTTATTAGTTTAAAACTGACTCAAATACAATGTAAGGTTCAAACTATCATTGGTTTGGGTTTGTATAAAGATTATACTGAGATTATTTAACCAGGAGGAAAGATTCCATTGAATTTTAGAGCATCTTTTCTAAGAAAGTCCTGGAAGCATAAAATACAAAACACAGTTATGCCATACAATTAAAACATACAATAATTTACAGGACAAGAGAAAGTGAGTTATTCTCTAGTACTTTGAGTTTAGATTTAAAAGTAGGGCTGTCAAATGATTGAAATTTTTAATCGAAATTATTCTACAGGGTTGCTGTGGATTAATTTAAATTAATCATGATTAAATATTCATTTTTAATCTGTATTAATTGCATTTAATTTTACATGACTAAACAGATTCAAGAAAGAAGGGAATATATATGCACTTAATATGTTTGCCACAAACTGGGCGACACATTAGCCCAGTGCTAGCAGAATCCCCAACTAATGTATGCCTCACCTTATGGAAGTGTTTCCATAACAAACTCTTGTCTTGCAGACTGTGCAAAACACTTTACGGCGGTCAACTGTTCTGTCTTGGGGGGGTTGTACTGATATTTCCCACAAAATACACTAAGAAACAAACCAAAAAATGAGGAGGAAAAAATATTTTGAAACATGATTAAATCCACCAAAACACAAAGCGATGAAAACTCCTAAATATATTTAAAAATTCTTCTAAATTACAGGGGGAAAAAAACACAAACATTTGATAAAATATCCAAAACATGTGCAAAAAATATGTATATAAGCAATTAACATGTCTATTCAACACCTTCAACAAAACAATTGTTCCATTTAATTGTGTTAAAAATGTGAGTCAGATTAGCCATGATGATGGATTAATATGAGTTAATCCTTAATTTTCACAGCCTCAGTTAGAAGCATTCAAGGAGATCAGTTCAGTAAAACAAATAAAAATGAAATAAAAAGATTCTATTAACATTTTAATGCTGTGCATATCATCCAATTCTATGATAGTGTGATAAAATATGTTGGTGGTAAAATGTATTGGTTGCTTTCCTGTCGATGGCCATATAATGCAGCCATAAATTCCTCAACATTCTTCTGTTCACTATACTTTATTTTATATTATTTGTTCACTATACTATAGCATCATTTAAGGCTGGAGTCAGTGTTCTTCCGCTGCAGCCGCTTCAACATCCACTTTCCGTCAGGGGAGAGAAAGACTCACGCGCCGGTTCCCCCTTTATATGAGCCCCGCCCCGAAATCAGTCGATCAAATTCAACATCGGACTCACCAGCATCTGACCAATCAGCACTGAGCAGGGGTGGTCTCGAGACGGTGGTCCGGGAGGACGCTAGCCAATCAGAGGCCGAGATGCTCGGACAAAGCGTACACGTCAACGATCGTTGGTTGCTTGAATGGCGCATTATTCATGTGCACGCGGTGCTTATTTAAGGAGCCACGATGAGGCGAGAAGCGGTATCCGTATAAAAGGAATCCAATCCCCGGTATGTGCACATTTTAGGGGTGTACACTGGTATTTAACACATCTAACAGTCGACATGTTTTTGACAGAATATAACTATAAACAAGTCCCCCCCTTTTTATGTCCCCCAGGTGAATCCTGTCACAGCGGCGCGTGCACGTTACTCGTGCCCTGCCGGTGCTAATTCATTCATAATCTCACTAGTTTACGACGTTGTCCTGCAAGCACAAACATGCCTCTAAGTTTTGAGAACACCTGCGAAAAAGCATAAATATACAAGTCCTCTCGAGGCTTTTATGAAAGTGTTTATTTAAACTAAATCCGTCCAACAAAGAGAAAACTAGTGTGTTTATTGTGCTTCAAGTTAAATATTTGTCTTATTGTTCTTAAAACTGTGACATCAGCCATGTATAAAAGCGAAGCTCCACCGGTGCTTTTTTTTTTTTTTTTTTTTTTCTCCTCTTTCTTTTCTGTTGTATTCTACACACATGCACGTACTCACGCACGCGCACACACCGCCCATGCAGCCTCCAAAACGACGCTTTTCGCCTGAGCGGCTTCATTAATGCGTAGAGGAAGGGGAGGAGGAGGAGGTGGACACGGTTCTTCTTCTGTTACGTACGGATGTGTTCAGAGCTGCCGTTTCATTTCACCGCCGCCTCTTGAGCAGCTCACACCTTCACCCACTTTCCTGAGGTGCCAGGGGAATTTTCAATTTAAGTGCCAACGAGTATTATTTTTTTTTTGTTAATACTCCTAGTTTTATTTTTGGGTTGGTTTTTTTTGCCCTGCGCACCGAGCGGATCAAGATAAAAACCTCCTTCTGGTACAAGTTTCCAGCGGCTGCTTCTAAAAGGAGGACTTTGCTTGTCCCGCACGCCTTTGTGTGTGTGTGTGTGTCATTTATTTTAGACAGTTAATATCTTGGACTTGAGTGAAGTTTTAGTGTCAGAAGAAGCCTCCATCCTGCCCGGCATCATGACCCGCAGATCCTGTGCCATTTACGCCACCGGCATCGTGTGCGCTCACCTCCTGATTGTGGGGATCGCCCTGGTCGTGGCACAAGTCTTTCAAACAATGATCCACAGCCGCTTAAAAAAGGTGAGTGAAGGTTATTGTGTTGAATTCAATGTCCACACTTCTATATAGTGTCATATAATAAGACTTGTTTGTGAGTTGGGGGTGGTTAAAAAAAAATGTCAACGCATTTTCCTCTGCAGTGGTCAAACCCATGCGCACTCAGCATGCTCCATGATCCACCAATGTCATTTCTGTTCGATTATAGTGCTGTGATTTCTGTACATTGTGCAGCGGTCATCTTCTGTCGGATGGAAACCTTTTCCCCTTCATATAATCCGCATGATCAGAGCTCCTGCGGCGTGTCAGTCACATTGCACGAGTGTTTTATTTTTTATTTATTTATTTTTATTTTTGGACGCTTTGTGCTGCGTTTAGACGTATGGTTAAAACCTATGACATGTAAACCTATACATACCCATACTTCCCATTCTGTGACTATTTAGAGGTTCATTCATAATGATTCAACCCCAATTTTTTTTAAATATCTGAATGACAGTCCTTCATGAATCTGCAGCTTCTATGTGTATGCAGCTAGAACTGTACAATCAGGATAATACTTAATATATTATATTTGTCCCATATGCTATACTGACTTGTCCTCTTTTAACTGAGCTCAGGGCTGTTTTATTTCTTTCTATATTTATTTAGTTTAACCATGACCCGGTGACACATTTCTGTTGGATGCAGCTGCTGGTGGTTGGACTCATCTAAGAGGGTTACCCCTAGTAGTAATAGTAGAAATCTTCGCCAGCAGGGTCTTTTACTGAGGGGTGGAGGAGGGGGGGGGTGTTTATATGTGTGTATATGTGCAGGTCTAGAGGGATGGGGGAAGGGAATCAGCCCTTGCCTGAGTTGACTGTGTAGGCTTTGGGAGTCCCTGACTTTCACAAGCATGGAGAGTTGCAGTAAGTTTTACATTGTGGGGCTGGATGATGGGTATGTGGTAGACCTCAGGCGTTCAGAAAATGAGCCACATAGTCTATAAAAACCCGAGAAATGTGCTCTGACTAGATTGATGTCTATAAACACTGATCAGTAGTGAAATGAAAGATGTTTGAAGATCTAAATCATGGATAAAATTAGGTCCGTATCCTGCAAAAGCATCAATCTGTCGTCATACCATGCTCTATTTATAGATTTGGGGTCTTGCTTTGGAAATTCTTAGTCACTTGATAATGTAGAACAAATATGAAAAGGTCACTTTTGTATTTTATTGAATCCCAGAAGGCAATAGTAATGTAAATGGATGGAAATGTGAAGACACGAAACAATTCTGCAAGATTTATTAATACTTGCAGTAGATAGATATCACAGGTGGGATGTTTTGCAGATGGCTGGTATTGAATATTAGGTTTGCATTGTTAAATGTAGTCGCCCAAAAATGCCCCTGGAATGACAGTTTATATCCAATTAGTTTAATGTAAAACTAGATTTATTGACCCATCTTCCTGAGGATGTGATACTGCTTTGTCATTTAATGTAGATTCAAACATCCATCTACTTCTGCAGGGAAAGGTCTTAATAACTCTACAGTATATGTTAGTCACTATGACAGAATATCTATAATGTCACAACAAAAAATACTTTTAAAATCACACAGATTAGCAAGAATTCTATATTGATTTGCTCTATTGTGCTGCCACTTTAACCGAATTTGACAACTGAGATGAATCAATATACAAATAATGGATTATACTTTAGCTCAGAACAACTTTTTACAGACACTCCCTGCAAAACCTGCACTTGTATCATTACCACAAGAATTCATATCAAGAAAAAAAGTAGGAAATCCATGAATCTTGTGACAGTTTGAGTGATTTATATTTATATTTCATTATATGGATTCTACAGGGTGTCAGTAAGGTCTCTCTCCTAACATTTAAGATTTTGAGTAATTTATATTTGCTTTGTCACTCAAAAATGTACACATTAACCACACCCTATACTGTACATTAAATGATATGAAAAAAAAATCACACTTTCACACATATATTGAAATGAGGTCATGTAGATGAAACAAAATGCCCCAATTCTCCTTCAGTTCAAACTCACAACAAACCTTCATAACCAAGACAAAATCAACTCAAAATGTCCACTTTTTTGGGTTTTTCTTGTTATAATCTGACTTATATATTTAAAAAAAAAAACTATTACTTTTGCCCCACATGTATTTCATCCCAACCCAAGCAGGTAACATGTATTTGTCATTTATTTAGTTGATGTTTTGTTGTTGCTGTTACTCAGAAGCAACATATTTTGCAGTGCAATGAGGCATTTCAGTATCTGTGCGTTGCTGTGGTAATTTCTGCTTTGTGCTTCAAGGTGAAATGAAGGGGGGGGGGGTTTCTGTTCTTAAAAACCATAGGATGTTAGCGGCGAAGTCAGAAATGTTCACCTTTTTAAGTGAAGTTCAGGTCATGAGATGTTGACTGGATGGCCCACCCTGTCTGATGGGGCGGGGGTGTTGGCAGCTGACACCATATCCACTCCCTTCACATCCCTCGTTTCTGCCTGCCCTTTAAAATAGTTTGCATTCCTCCAGCTGACATCAATCCTTGTGCTGGATGTGCTGCAATACTGATGAATCTAAGCTTTAAAAAAAAAAAAACACTGCTTTAAGTCGCCCCTTTTTTTAAAGTAAAAACCGAAGAAAGCAGCTCAGCAACCCACTTATTTATTTATTTTTCCCCAAGTAGGTGACTCGCAAACAGCTGCCTGCCTCACTGACACCGTTCCCCCCCCTCCTCCTCCTTGCAGTTAAATTTAGGTCTAGATCTGATTTTTCCCCTCATTTTGTACGGTGCCATGACATCTCAGCTGCAGAGACAAATTAAAAGTGTTAGTCAAAGTTCATCAGCAGGGGAGGGAAGTCTGATGTGGCTGGCGATTACACAAAATGACAGCATAGCTAATCCTCTTTGGTTACAGTCTTCTCGTTGAATTAGGTCTGGACATGCTGAACCCACTTCAGAATTCTACCTAATCTCACCTAATCTAACATATGAATGTGGCTCTGTGTAATAATGATGTCAATATATCCTGGTTCTTAAGGACAGAGGTACCTCCCTGGGTGTGGAGGGAAGTAGTGGAAAAAGTCATGCATGGAATTTGACAGATATCTTGGCCTCAGGGGTAGGATTTTTAGCTTCATACTATCACATTGTTGTTCCATAGACTGGCCTATCCTGAGCCTGTCTCCTCAAACCAGAAATATGGGGGTGGGGTGAGGTGTGGGGGGGAGGGGGAGGGGGGGGGGGTGTACTGGAACGGCCTTTTCATGCCACTCCTTCTCTTAGACATGTTTTGCAGGAAAATCTTTCAAGGTAGTGGTGACTGACTGCACTGTAGCAGCTCAAGAACAAGGCCGACATGTTTGTTTTCCATAAATGTGCTCTCTGAGCTCCTGTTCACATTGGAAAGAATGATGAAATTGTGTTATTTTATCATTTCATTACGACCCAGTTCACATTAAATCACTGTAGGTCTTTTTTATCGCACTGACATAACCTCTCCTGTTTGTCCCTCAACCCTGTTTTTTTTTTTTTTCTTTCTTTCTTTCTTTCTATGTGATGGATCAAGGCTTTTCTGGGAGATAAATGATCATTAAACCAAGGCCTTTTCAAAGACCTTTGTTCAAAGTTGGCAAACGCAGCGTCCAGCCACTGCCGCACATTTTTCACATGCTGCAGGGAGAAAGGAAAGACAGTAGAGCTGCACAATGTATCGCAAAAATATTGTTATCGCGGTAATGTAGGTTGCAATATTCATATCACAAAGATGTTATTTATCTATTTATCTACCCCCCCCCCCCCCCCAAAAAAAAAAAAAAAAAAAAAGAGGAGCGGGGTGTTTTTTGTGTTGGTTTGTGTGTTTGTTGGTCTGTTTGTTTGCTTTACTGGACCAATGGACACATTTAGTTTATGTTCTTTTCATGATATATTGAAAAACAAAAAACAGTCACTTTTTATATAACCCTCAACTTCAATTAATAAATCAAATAGGAAAACACCACAATTGAACTTAAACATACAATATGGAGCATCATAAGAGACTAAATGGTGACGAATCACTAAAGAAAGGGTTAAAAACTCACATGGAACTGACTTTAGACCTTTTATGGTTTCAGGAACATTTTTCATATAACATGAAATTACCATTTCTTTACATGAATGACAAAATATCCCAATATTATTGTGTTAAAATAATTGTACACCCTTTTTACATATCGCAAGTTTGGTTAATATCGTGCAGCCCTAAAAGACAGGAGCAGAAAACTAACAGGTTAGCTTTGAAAAGTCACAGCTACTGTAAAAACAGATCAACTTTCAGTCCAACACCTGTCTGTCGTACTTTTATCTAGTTTCACATCAGTGCTTGACATAGGATGAGTAGGTCTCCTGAGAACAATGCTTAAATACATCAAGTTCCTCTTTTGAGTAGGAAGACATCGAGTGTGTGTGAAGAAGTTGCATCTGTGTAACCAGTATTTTCATATTTCCTGGCTTTAGTCTGACTGATGAAACGCATCAAAGGACACACTGCTAAATGCTTCAAGTGTGTTGCATTGCTAACCCTTAGATGCATAAGTGACCTAAAAATGACCTTAACTTTATTTAATGGAAACAATGACCTTTTCTATTAAGATTTTTAATTTGTTTTTTTAATTAAACTCTGCACCAAATGGGTGGAGTATATTCAACCTTTACAATTAGATTTTATAGAAGACTGAACCATAACTGTACTTCATCTTATTGTCATTGTTTCTGCATATATTAGGGTTTTTAACTTTATCTAATCCCTTTTCACTGAATTTATTGTATTTTTAATCTTATACATGTTTTCTCTAACAGTATGAACATAATTACAAAACTAACAAAATGTTTAAATGACAATTACTTTTGATATTTCACATGTGATAACCTGCTGTTCTATTTTTCTTTTTTTAATTACCCCGCTGTTTTTTTTTTAATGTTTTTTGTAATGTCTTTTTTGTTTTATATTATATTCCATGTTTTCCTCAAATATATTTTCTTTAATATGAGACCATTCGGACTGGGTGCACTGGAAACAAATCTAAATCTTACTAAGTTTATTTTTCTCATTTCTAGTCTATATTCTAATAAACTCTTAGAAATAAGACATAAGAACATAATATTAGAGAATACATCTGCAAAATCTTATTTCAAGAATTCATACAAAAATATTAACTTGTTCCATTGACTTTTTTTGTTGCTTAAGTCAAGTAAAAGTTGACTTATTTATTTTAAAGTTATTTATTTTACTGTTTTTATACAGGTTTTTTTTTTCCTCCCAGTGAATTAAAGACACTTTTTTTTATAGTTTACAGCATAAAACGCACAGAAAAATGTATTCTATTTGGGGTCATTTTTGAGCCAACTCATGTCAAAGTGTAGGTCCTGGTTAGGTTATTTTTTTTATTTTATTTTGATTTATTTGAACATTAAGAAATGGAAACAAAAACATACAGTAAAAAAATATAAACATGTTCAAAAGGAGTGGGTTGAAGTTAACACTTATAAAATCCCAGCCCTTCTGACTGTATCGAAAAGAAAAAGATGAACTACATTTATTAAGTATATCTGATGTGCATGCATATAAAATGAAAACCATAAATGGAAATAACAATAATATTAATAATATGTATTTGTGGAAAAAGAAATGGAAAACAAAAGGACCTAACATTTCTAACTACACAACCAGATTTGTTAAATAATCACTTTCCATTGAATTGAACAGTCCTTCCATTTCTCCTGCTTTTATTAAATCATCGTTCTTTTTGTGTAAGGTGATCAAAGAAGACATTTTGATTGACCTTTTTTAGATCTAACATATTTTTTGTAAAGTAGTGAAGGGGGAGAGGATGCCCAACCGTCCTATAGATAAGCAAACACTCTTGATTATCGGATGTTGTAAATTAAACAGGAACTGTCGGCCACACCTTAAGATATATTTTCTCAATGGTAAGTGCTCGTGAGAGACCAACACTAAACAATGTATGGGCCCCTCTGGAGTGCACCTCGGCATACTCCTGGGACAGAGGGTTTTCAGGAACTAACCATGAAAAGAGACACGAAGGGAAGAGGGCCATTTGTCCTTTTTTTCCAGGTTTAAAAATACTCCCAAGAATGAAGGGGGGGGAGGGGGGGTGATTGTTTTCCTGGTAAATAAACACCTGAGGTTTAAAGTTGTGAATAGCCCAGTTTATGAGTTTTCTTTTTTCAATTCCTGTTTAATTCCAAATAAAAGTTAAAACCAATTTCATATGAACCATGTAAACGCCTAATTCCAAAGTAAACTTAATTCCGAATAAAGTCACTGTTTTTTCCGATATTGATTCTGAATTTGATAACTCCTCTTCTACGTAAACGGTTAATTCTGCTTTAACATTATTCCTGTCGTTGCTCCTGGTCTCGTTGCAATGACGCACATATTTTGTCTTGATGACGTAGATATTCTGCTGCAAACATCACATAGTATCTGGTCGAACATGATGCTAGTTGAAATAAACACAAAACAGGAAGTGGACATGATCATTTACTTCCTGTAGGCCAAATTTGTTTGTTGGTCATCGTTCGGGAGCCTCAGTAAAGCTGCCCAGACTTCCCTCACCTCAGCCAGCTCCTCCAGGCCAGCGGACAGATACCTACAGCGAGTCCTGGGTCGGCCCTGAGGTCACCTCCCGGTCGGCCAAATTACGAGCCATATTATGGTGACGCCACTGTTAGCCGGACTTGGCTTCCGATTGGTCGAACGCTAGACCGAAACACAGAAGATGGAGATGTGTAGTGAAGGGGTAGGGTTGTTGGGTTCTTGCTCCACTACAGCTTCCACATTTTGGTCTAGTGTTGAAGTTTAACCAATCAGAAGCGGAGTTTGACTAACAGTGGCATCGCCATAGTAGAATTCGTAATTTCACTTCCGGTAGACATTAAGCGGCCGTTCTGTCCAATCAGAACCCTCTGTACCTCCAGTTTTTAAAGCCCATTTAACTGGAGCTGAATAGACCAGTTTCCCATGTAAACCTTTATTCAGAATTAACACATTCATGTAAACGCCTAATAATTAGCTTTAATTCTGAATTACTTTATTCAGAATACGTCATTCAGAATTAAAAAAAGAACCTGTTTCTTCACATTTGTTTTCCACTTGATGTCAGTTTAGGGTCGTTCATGTTTGGACTAGTGACAGCTATAAACGGCTCACTGGAAAGTTCAGGTTTAGATGTTTTTCTTGTTGATATCTTCCTGTGTTGACTTGCATTATGATGATTCAGAGTTCACCTCATGCATTCTAGTTTTGTGAACTACAGTGTAACCGTGTCATTTCATTACAAAATGTGGGCTGACTTTAAACCCACACTTGGGTTCTTGTTCAGACTTGCTGAGGTCAGGGTCTGTTTGTACTTTTCTTCCCCTCTTGTTTTTCTTTCTATGAAGGACTTTTATCTGCTTTCCTCTGGGTTTTTAGGGCCTTGGCCATCCACCAAAAGTGCCACTCACATGACACACATTCACATTTCTCAATCTGAAAGTGTATTTTCCTTCTTTTTTTGTCGTTGTTTATAGGAAATTACTTTAACAGAGAAGAGCCAAGTGTTCGAGGCATGGAAGAACCCACCTCCCCCAGTTTACATGGAGTATTACTTCTTCAATGTGACCAATCCAGAAGTGTTTTTAGCAGGAGGGAAGGCTGCTGTCCAACAGATTGGACCATACACTTACAGGTGAGCTTTGTAATTAATGAACACCTGGGTACTGGTTGGAACACACACCACTTCTGTTGTTTCCCCAGCTATACATTTGAGGTCTTGTTTAAATGACATCTTGCATCTGGTTCCTCTGGGTGCAATTTTTTTTCTTATTAGTACTCTGTGAAACCAAAACAAAAGACATCTGTCCAAACAGAGCCGTGTCAACTTTCCATTTTCTCGCTCTCTCACAACAGAGAATACAGGCCAAGGGAAAATGTAACTTTCCTGGAGAATGGCACCAAAGTTTACGCCTTGAACCCCAAAAGTTTTGTTTTTGTGCCCGAGAAGTCAGCCGGTGACCCAACAGTCGATATTATCAGGACCGTCAACATCCCATTTGTGGTAAGTGGTTATGTCTGCATGAGAAAGTTATGTCCTAATGTGACCTGTAGCAGCCAGATAATCCTGAGCGTCATCTCCAGGAATCATTTGTTTGACACTTTCTTTATCATTTCTATTGAAGAAGGAACATCATCTTTCCACAAACACACTCCCAGCCATTGTCCTTCCAAGTTTTGTTTTGACATTTTGATATCTAGAGCGTATAAAACTGTCATTCAGGTGGCCATTAGAATCAGAGCAGACATTTTTGAATTGTCTAATGGGAGTATTCTCTCACCCTTTGTGTTTTTTTTCTCCTGCAATTGTTTGATTTCCTCCCTAGGCGGTGATGAATGAGCTCAACTCCTATTCTTTTTTCCTGCGAACTCTGGTGTCCATGTACATGAACAGTCTCGGTGTTGATATATTCATGACCCGCACTGTCCATGAGGTCCTGTGGGGCTTCAAAGACCCTCTACTCACCAAGTTGCACTCCATGAGGCCTGAAGTGGATGAATACTTTGGTCTGATGTGGAAGGTAAGACAAATACTGACACTGTAAATGTTGCACAAATGGACAGAGGTGGTAAAATACACACATTATGTACTTAAGTAAAAGATACTCTGGTAAAAGTAGAAGTACTGATTCAGCTCCTTTAAGTAAAAAAAAAAAAACTACAGTTTTTAATTCTAATAAAGTAAAACTTTTTTTTGCCATGGATGAAATAATACTTATTTAATCAGGAAAATCATAAAAGGTCCATAAGTATTTTAAAAAAAAAGGCTTTATAAGTGAGTTACTGTGTAGAAAATGTGTTTGATTAGGTCACAGTATTCAGTTTTGTGGATACGGCCTTGAAATTTAGGAAAACTGGGAAAGAAACTCACCATTATGAGATAAAAATAAAAGCATACTTATGAGATTGAAAGTCCAGATTGTGAAATTGAAAGTTAAAATTGTGAGATAAAGCCATAAATATGGGATAATACATGTACAATTATGAGGAAAAAGTGTAAAAAAATCTGAAATAAAACATTTAATTTATGAGTTAATGTTACAATCATGAGATGTCACCATTTCTTTCCTCTTATTTTACTGTCACATCTGTTTAGTTTGAAAAAGTAACAAGTCTATTCTGAGAATGTAAGGAGTATAAAGTACAGATATTTGTAGAAACGTAAGGGGTATAAAGTACAGATATTTGTAGAAACGTAAGGAGTATAAAGTACAGATATTTGTAGAAACGTAAGGGGTATAAAGTACAGATATTTGTAGAAATGTAAGGAGTATAAAGTACAGATATTTGTAGAAACGTAAGGAGTATAAATTACATATATTTGTGTAAAATGTAGCGTAAAAGTAAAAAGTTGTCAGAAAAATAAATACTCAAAGTACAGATGCCTAAAAAAAAAATCTATGAAAGTATTGGAACAAAGTACTTCACCGCTCTGCAAATGTAAATACTAGGAAGAATAGCACTGCATAAGTTACTATAGGACAAAGGACTGAAGAACACATCTTGCGTGAGTGACAAAACAGTTGTCAGGGGTTACCTAAACAAAAAACAAGAGGAAGCCTGTGAGAAGGAACATGCAAGAGAAGTGAGATTTGCCACATGCTGATGGAAGATGCTTCTACTTCCTGTTAATCTGTCGCCATAACGTCTGTAGCTGGGCACGAGTCGTGACAACGTATGTCTTGTGATCTGTAGGAGAGGATTGCATGTTAGTTCAGAATGCTAAAACGTCAGACCGCCTTTTTTTCTCATGAGAAAACGGTCTTTTATCACGCATAATGGTATTATCTGCATGGTAGCTACAACAACAAAGTAACTCCACAACTGTTTCTCATGTTTCTTCGTCAGTAGATGCATCGTTTCTGGCTTTGTCTCTTTACTCAGTGTATAGATAGATAGATAGATAGATAGATAGATAGATAATTTATTGTCATTTCACACAAAACATAATTGATGCACTGCAGAAACAAATGATTAAAAAGCACATTAAATTAATTCTAAAATACTGATATAAAAGGTACATCTAGTGACCTAAAACCAGGTAGATAAATAGTCCATAACCATTGCATATCTAAATAGAAATGTTCCTCCCCATCAATTGCACATTAACATTCTATTTTCTATTTTCAGAAAAATGGTACCCATGAAGGAGAGTTTGTGTTCCACACTGGTGAGGAGAACTACTTGGATTATGGCAAAATCGACACATGGAATGGTCTGAGGTAATTAATCAAATAGAACTGTAACATACAGCTCTGGATATAATTATGAAATCGTCTGCAATCTTCCATAGAAATTCAATAGAATAGCCTTTGAACATGACATTTTTAATATAGTGTTGTCAGAATATTAATAGTTTCTAGACCGTCTTACTTCATCAGATGTAATATTTTACACACTACCATGGAAACCATTAAACTAAAATTTGTCAAGCAAACATATAATGTGTGTCTTTCCAAATACCTTGCACACAGAAGCCTCATTTCTTATAATAAGTATCCACGTTTCTATTTTGTTAGTCTGGTTGAGTCATTACTTCCTACACGGAGTTTAAAAAATCCCTGAGCCAAATCTGTCTTTTTTTTTTTCTCCTCTCTTTAAAGTTTGAGGAAATGTTTAGTCATCTGACCCCATTACTGTCGATCATCACATTTATTCTATTATGCAACTTGTACCTGAATGTTCAGAGGGGAAAGTCATTGCTCCTTGGATTTTGAACGAGCAGGATTGCGAAAGGAACAGAATAGAAGTACTTTATTGATTCCACAACTTTAATGTTTGAATATCAGAAATTAGTTTGCACTTAAATGTTATCAGCTTGTGTAAATAGAGTCCAGTCTGTAGTTGCACAAATGTACTATCTTTTTTTTTTTTTTTTTTTTTTTTTGATTTGATTCATTCTCATGCCTTCTTTTTCATTTTTTTAAAAAACAAAATAATAGGGAGATGTCATGGTGGTCATCTAATCTGAGCAACATGATCAACGGTACGGACGGCGCAGTCTTCCACCCTTTAATTAACAGGAAGGAGCGGCTGTACATCTTTGCTGCTGATCTGTGCAGGTATTCATTCACGTGTTCCTACGTTGGGATTTTCTGTTTGTGTACAAGCAATGCATTCTGGGAGGGCAAAGAACAATTAAATCCAAGCAAGCGGATGCCTTAGTCCCATGTGACATTCATAAACCATACCGATAAAACCAGAGGAATTACAACTTCTGATAAGTCACAAGAATGCTGTCAGGGGAAGCTGAGATTTTTCAGGGATGGTGATGTCACACATGACTTGTAACGGTTTATTTTAGAGTCTTAATTGGAGAGCAGATAAAGAATAGAAATGTCCATGTTCTTGAGGAAGTGGTAGTAAAAACACGAGGGCGCTTGGCAGTACTTGAAGGGTTTTCCTTATGAAACAAATATATATTTCTATCAATATATTACTGCCTGAAATTGAACATAAAAAATGTATGTATATAATATACAGAAATTTATATTGTCAATATATTACAATATAGTTAAAAATGCATATGGAATTGCCACTTTCCATATATTGAGACGTATATGAAGTGAATTGAATAGCTTTATTGTCATTGGATCTAAAATAAAATGAAATTGAAGGCGGCTTAAGTCACACATGCATGACATTACACACTTAGTAATATAAGAAAATATAATAAATACAATAATAATGTTAAAAGATATAACTAAAATATGAAATGCAGTGGTTTTATTAAAATTAATCCAGTTATTTTATTTGTATTAATGGCAGCTACAGCTTCTGGAACAATATATATGTACTTGTATACAGTATATTTAGTAATACACTTTGACATATGTGGAAAGAAATTGAGTTTCAATAAAACTATCTTTAAAAATATAGAGAAGCTTTTGTCTTCAGTGCAATATATGTTTCATATTTGTCAATATATGATCAAATCATATATTGGATAATATCTGCACTACTTTTCCATATATGGGAACATATTTTTTAATATAATGCATTATATTTTTCAATATATTGCCACATATTTGTGTTTCATAAGGGGTATTACTATACGAGTCCCTGTTTCCTCTGTTCAGATCTATTCATTTGGAATATGTGGAAGACGTGGATGTGAAAGGCATCCAGGCGTACCGCTTTGCCCCCCCAAATGACGTCCTCCAGAGTCCCAAAGTCAATCCATATAACGAGGGCTTCTGTGTGCCGGCTGGAGACTGTCTCGGCACCGGGGTGCTTAAAGTCAGCGTTTGTCGAGAAGGTAGGAGGACCACCTGACCCCTCCTCACTCCCACCCACTCACTCTAACCTCTTTAGTTGCCAGAGTGTATGACCCATTTACCACTTCTCTCTGAAGCTCGGCCACATGACTATTACCCCTTTTCTGCCCCCTGAAAAATGTCCTTTCAGTCATCAACCGTGCTCTCTGCCTGGAATCTGGTGTTCCCACTGTTTGAGCATGTCACATTTTGCTCAATACATGGTTCAATGATTAACAGAGTTAACTGTGCAGTGGCTATTGAGGTATTTTATAGTGGTCATTGAGTGGACTGTGATTGCACTGATAAGCTGCATGAGGTGTAGTATCACTCTACATGTATGTTACTATAGCCACAACGTCTCCTTGTTTTAAGTGCCTTACATGCAGAAACAATATTTTATAATAATATGGTATCAATCTGTAAACAAAAATTTCATTGAGTACGAGGAAACTGAACAAAAGCACTAAAAGCTAATTGTGGTTAACCCCAATGTTTGGTTTTTTTTTAATTTTATTTTTTGCAATATCTTTGTAATTAAATTTTTTTATCAGTTTATTCCATGTTTTCCTCAAATAGGTTTTCTTTGACGTAAGGCCATTTGGATTTGTACAAAGTGGAAAAATTTACATTTGACCAAGTGTATTCTACTCATTTCTAGCATATACTGTATTTTCCGTACTATGAGGCGCACTTAAGACTTTAATTATCACCAAAACCACAGTGCACTTTATAATCCAATGTATTAAACATATGGATTAACTGTGGTTGTGCTGAGTGACTTGGAATTTTCACTTTTTATCTCATAAATTTTTACTTTTTACCTCATAATTTTGTTTTTTTATCTTTGCTTAATGCGCCTTATAGTCCAGTACGCCTTATATATGAAAAACTATATATATATATCTATAGATATCATTCATTCATTGACAGTGCTGCCTTATAGTGCAGAAAATAGCCAGTCTAGTAGATATAAAAACTGATTTTTAGACAATAGAATACTTTGTCATCACCACAAAGTAGTCAATAAACATATCGATTACTCATCAATATTAATATAAATGGTTAAAAAAAACAAGTGGGTGTATGTACGTCCATATAAATTAATAAACATTTATACTTGCATATACACATAACGGATGATAAAATAAATTTAAAAAGCCCCAGTGCAGCCATAAAACATTACTTAAAAGTGCTGATGTACATAAAATATTTTAACTTTTTTTTTTTACACATTTGACAACATGTGGGTAAAAACTGGGAGTCAAATATGTAAAACCTTTTTAATAGAGTTGAAAAATCTTATTTTAAGAAATCTTACAAAGATACCTTTCACTTGTTCCATTGGAAGATTAAATTTTTGCTCAATTCAAGCAAAAATATCTTAGTTTTTTTGTTTTGTTACATGATTTTACATCAATTTTCTCCAGTGAACTGGAGACATTTTTGAGCCCACTTATATCATAGTGTAGGTCCTGGGAGGTCATGCATCTATGGGTTAACGCCAACGCCTCTGATTCATATTAAATAGTTCAACCTGATTGGTAGGGTTATATTATGAGGCTTTACTTCAAACCAATCAGTGAAGGCCCTTGTGTCATGTGATCAGCGTCATTCTGAAACTGCTGTGGTGGTGACAGGAATCCTTGAACCGCATGATGGGGTTTAAACCATATCAGTTAGGTTTTTTTTCCTATGCATCACACTACATAGAAATGACAAAACAAAAGATCTTTTTTTGTTTTTTTAAGGATCAAAAGTTTTAATGAAAGATCCACTGTTGTGATTTATTAAAAAAAAAAAGGGAAATGACCTTTTTAATGAGTTTGAGCAGTAAATTAGACTCATATTTTTTATTTTTTGGTCAATTAGGGTTCAGAATTGTATTGAATTTTTTGTACTCAAAGGAGCAGGAAGAAGTAAAACTTATAAGCTCCACCCCCTTTTTACAAACTAATCAAATAAATTCTGCTTTCTTTGCTTTAACACTTTTTTATGTTCATTTATCATTAACACAAAGCATCTATAATCATGTTTATACATTGTTTTATAAGTCACCTCACACAGTCTGATTTGTATAATAAAATATATTTATATTCACTTTATATTAACTACAAATGCAGTATTTAATAAATGATAATATCTGCTAATCATAATAGTCTATATTAATTTATTTCAATATCTTTTTATTCATTCTTCTACATTATAACTACATTTTCACTTCAGATAATATTCTGTATTTTATTATATTAGCTTTATTCATCCTTTTTTTTAGACTTTTTTTAATGATCCACATTATTCCACAGATGTTCCCTCTAACAGAGATACATTGACTTTTTTTTTTCCTAAAAAAAAGTAAATTCCCCTTAAGTTATCGTCACTTTTCCTGGGCTGAAACATCTGCTGTAAACTGTAAAGGAAAATGTATAGAGTCATGAATTTTATACGTTCTAATGAGAGTATAAAAGTCCACAATATCTTCAAAGTTATTTTTATTGAATTTTAAATTGTACAAATAAACACCCATTAAAAAAAAACAACAATCATATACTTTTAAAGCATTTATTTTTTATAAATGGGGAATTTGTTGGCACCAAGTACTGTAACCATAACAATTTAAATATCCTTCTTTTGAAGACAAAATATAGAATTAATATGTGATTTATTATTACTGTGCTTTATAGAGCAGACGCAGTATAACATTCACTCCGGAAATGACCAAAAAATAAATAGGAGGAGGCTGTTTGTGCTTACCTCCTTAAACTACAACACTTAGCCTTGACTTATCTGCTGCTGTATATCAATAATAAACCTCGTCTTGGCACAAAATGCTCCACACAGCTTTTATCTTGCCTTTTGAATCTGTTCTCAGTTGTTGACTCATCCAGTGACTCATGTGTTTCTTACTTTTCCTCACGCATAGGTGCTCCCATCGTGGTGTCATTCCCTCACTTTTATCAGGCGGACCCTGAGTATATCAATGCTATTGATGGACTCAACCCCAACAAAGAAGAACATGAGACTTACCTGGATTTACAGCCGGTATGACTCGTATTCCTAAATATACCCTCAGATTGGACGGATATGAGAGGAATGTGTTATATTGTCCCTTTACTCTTGTCTTATCTAAATGAAATTAGGCTTTTATGGTGTCTAGCTGTGTTGTGATGTGTTGTAGAAGTACAGCAGGGAAATAATTTCCTCATAAATCAATGGTGTCAAAGCCACGTTGGGCTGAATTTAATCTGAATTAGACCGAACCAGTGAAATAATAATGTCAACTTCAGCTATTTGTCTATATTTTAGAGTGAAAAAAGTCAAATTAAATAATGAAATAGTTGACAAATGATCCTTTGAAACAATGTGAATAACGGGAAACAAATGAAAAAATAAGTCTAGTTTTAACAAAATTATGCTTTTTTTTTGTTTATTCAGTTCGGTTTTATTTCAAGCACACGATCATCAAAACATTGAAAGTGATCAAGACTCTTTTTTTTTTTTTTTTTAATTGTACTCGAAAAGGAGTGGGAGAAGTAAAACCATATAAACTCCCACCCCCTTTTACAAACCTGAATCCAAATACATACTGTATTAACATAAAATGTATATCATTACCACCATTTATATACATTATTTATAATTCACTTCATACAATCTGATATGATCAACTAAAGTACTAGTAGTAGTGGTAGTAGTAGTAGTGGTAAAGTATTAATTTGTAGTGAAAGTATATTCACTTTCACTATAAATTAATTACATAAACAATAATTAATAGATATGATCCTTAGATATATACATATATTGCAATAAAACTATCATGGTTAGGATATATATATATATATATATATATATATATATATAATGTCTTTTTCACCTGTTCTTCTACCGTATAACTAAATATTATCTTAATCAGATAATATTCTATATTTTGTTATTATACTAGTTTTATATATCCTTTTAAATACACAAATTGAAGATGACTTTTTTAGATTCTGATCCATATTATTCCACAGATGTTTCCCCCCCTAACAGAGATATTATTTCCACATGTTCATTATAACTTCCAGATCACAGTGAATCTGCAACTACACAAAATGTTTAATATCAGATTATTCTTAAAATTGCACTGACTTCTTTTGAAAAACAAACAAGAAACTTCTTCATATATTTGTTCAATATTACTCTGACAAAGTAATTGGTAACATGAACGAAGTAAGACACAACGTTTTTGTTCATTTTGTTGCTCATTTTGTTGCTCATTGTTTTTCTACATTTTACTTTTTATTTTTTTCTTCCATTTTGCTCCATTTGTGTCTTACTTTCTTCACGTTACTAATTATTTTGTCACTTTATTATTCATTTTTTGTTCATTTTATTGATGACTTGGGCGATTTTTATTCATTTTTTTGCTCTTTTTTTAATTCTTTTTACTGCTAAAGTTTCAGGAGTTAAAGGGTTAAACTGAATCATGTGGATTTGAACGCCCCTGGTTTAGAGGCTTGTTATTTTTGTACAGCTGTTTTTTTTTAAGTGTCATTATAGAGGGTTAAACATTTTTTTGAATGCAGTCAAACTAGGACCAACTGAAAAGATACCGTTTGACATATGTATATATATTTATATATTTTTGTCTTTTGTATTTTAGACCACTGGTGTTCCCATTCGTGCCTGCAAGAGAGCGCAGCTTAATATCATTTTGAAAAGAGTAAATGGATTCCCGTGAGTTGACCTTTGTTGAACTGGCCCACATTACTTTTGGCACACGGTCCTGATTTCATGTCCATGTTGCGTTCACTGTCCTCTCTGACCTTGTCTTCTCTGTTAACAGCAAAACCAAGCATATCAACGAAACTATTTTCCCAATCATGTTTGTCAATGAGGTGAGGCTGCCCTCGATTTTTAATAACCGCACGAAACAAAACCCCTTTTTTTCGACAGACTGTTGGAGAAGTGAAACTGAACACTGGCATATTTTCTCTGTCCTAGACGGCGATTATTGACGATGATTCAGCATCTCAGATGAGGACGTTGCTCTTAATTGTGACCCTTGTGTCAAACTTCCCCTTGCTCATTGTGGGCATGGGTATCATTCTCCTGCTGGTCCTTGTCGTTTTGTTCTGCCGAAACCGCCAGAAGAAGGTAGGAAATGTCCGTGTGTGGGTGTGGACGTGTGTGTAGACCATATTAATATAAAGCAGGGGTGTCAAACTCATCATAGTTCAGGGGCCACGTTCAGCTAAATTTGATCTGAAGTGAGCTGAACCATTAAAAAATAATAATTAGGGCTGTCAAAATTAACACATATTAATCCATCAGTTAAAAAAAAAGTTAATGCAATTAAATGGAACAGTTGCTTCCAGTTGTTGAAACTGTTAAAGGTGTTAAATAAACCTGTTAATTGGATACATAGTCATATGTTTTGGATATTTTATGAAATTATTTTTGGTGTTTTTTCTGTATTTTAATACAGTTTTTGAATATTTCCATCACTTTTCTTGTTAGTTTATTTATTTTTTGGTGAGTTTTAGTGGATTTTAGCATGTTTTGTATATTTTTCTCAGCATTTTTTTTATGTTTGAATGTATTTTGTTAGAAATTTAAGTAAAAAAAAAAAAAACTAAACAGAACCATCAACTGACATGAAGTGTTCTTTCTGATCATGATTATTCAAATTTAATCCAAAGCAACCCTATGATTAATCAGATTTTTTTTTTAATTATATTTGACAGCCCTAATAATATAAATAATGTCAACTCCAAAGTTTTCTCATTTGAAGGTGAAAAAAGTAAAATTAAATTATGAAAACAAACAATATTAGGCTTTAGTTCATCATTTACACATATACATATTAACTTACAGATCACACTGGATCTACAAATACACATAATATTTAGTAATGGATGTAATATTAGTAAAATTGTACTAACTTCTCTTAAGATATTTAAAATGTTTCATATTTGATCTGATTATTGAGATTTTTTGTGAAATTATTTATTAAATTAAAAAAATATATATATTTGTATTTTTTTTTTACCATTGGAAATGTATAAGTTATGAGATCATAAACTGAAATGACTTATATCCTAGTGTTATTTTTGTATTTTATAAATTCATCCAAAGGGCCAGATTAGACTCTTAGGGAGGCCAAATTTGGCCCTCGTGCCTTATGTTTGACACCTCTGAAGAATTAATATATTAATCCAGTTACCCTTTTGTGAAAAGTGTGCACCACCCACTTACATTAGCTCACAGTGTGATTGAAACCTAGATTAATGATAGATATTTGTCATGTGTTTTACTACTTAACTGTAGCTACTTTTGTTTTTAGTTTTTTTTTTTTTTTTTTTTTTTTTAGTTGTTTGACCAGATTTTTTGGCATGGGGAACAAATTTCTGTATTAACCTCACAGAGTTGCTTCAGTTTAACCCCAAGCTATGTGCATGTTATAACGCATTGCATGATGTCTGAGCTGCAAAGCCAGCATGAACACTTTCCCACGATACTGAGTCAAATTGTTTTGGGGTTTTTTTTTGTTTTTGTTTTTCTTGCGCAATGTTTGTCTAACAGCCGTTGCATCTTTGGTGAATTGATAAAGTATTTTTTGTCTTTAGGAAGAATTAGCTTAGTCTCCTTTTTTTTAATCTGTTCAGTGTTTGTGCCAGAAGTCAAGACAATAGTATTAAAGTTCACTGAACCACAGTCGACCTGACAGTGATCTATGATGTCCAGCACGTGTCTTTATCAGTGCTTATCTCACACTGTTTACCTGAACTCTAGTGTCTATAGGTTACTGACGTTTACTTCATTCATTGTCCTGAGAGCAGCCTGCAATACTTGGCTGAATATTATGGAGCCATTTTTGGGACAAAACTGAGTATTCACAGGAAAGTAATATTTAGGGATATGCTTTGCAAATATTTATTTTATTCTAAACTACAACCAAACTCTAAAATTAATCCATTTGTACTTAGAATGTGTTGTGTGTTTAATATATATATGTATGTGTGTGTGTGTATATTCAGTTTATTGTCCTTTACATGAATACATGACAATGAAATTAGTACTCAGGATCAGCAGTGTGTGTTCTATTATGTAATAATCTAAATATAATAAATAATCAATAGTCAATAACAATAAAACCTGATGCTTAATGAAGTAAATATATACATAAATAGCCAAAGAAATAAGAACAACTTGAATTAAAAACTTCAGTACAGGATTAAAAGCAGCATAAATAAAAATATATCATATATAATATTTGTATATACAATATATGATGTAATACTTTTTATTTCATATATAATTATATAATGCTATATGAATTTAAAACTTGGTCATAGTTAAAAAGGGCTACAGAGTTCTTTTGTTTATAGCATTAATTCTTTCTTTTGTATGTACATATAGTTAATTTTTTTTTAATATATAGATACATGTCCGAACATAAATTGATTCATTCATATTTGTCAGAATACGAATGAAAAAGTTAAAAAAATTCCATTCATGAAATGAAAAGTTACGAGTACACTATCTTCAGTACGAATATGAATTTCTCACATTTTCAGAAAGTGTCAAATATACGTCCTCACTTATGTCATCATATCAGACATTATCCACTGAACACAGAAAACAGATGGAATTCAAACCATCAGCGACAACTTCACTCGTAGAAGTTCTAGAAAATCTACGACTTGTCGCACAGTGCGGCTCGATCCATGGAAAAAAAACTGGATAAAACCTGCGACATGTGATGATATAAGTGATGGATGTTTTTCACCACTGAAGACGGTGTACTCGCAACTTTTTAATTCATATTCTGACAAATATGGACAAATAATACAATTGGATTTATTTTAGAGTTTGCAAATATTTATTTTAAGTTCAACTATGACCAAAGACACGTGTATATCCCAAATATGCACTGATTACTTTCCTGTGAATACGCTTAATTTTCTCCCAAAAATCGCTCCATAGAATATAAATTTTTTTCCACTTATTAGCATTATTGTTTGGAGTTTGATGAAAAGATCAATACCACTCACACCTTTAGTATATACCCAAAAAAAAAAACTAAAAATGGTTTGAAATCACTGACTTAACTCTGTAAACACATTCGTGTGTAGTTTTGTGATTTTTTTTTTTTAACCCATAAAGACCCAGCAGTTCCCAAATAAATATTTCTCTATATTCATCACCATTTATTGGAATATTATCCTCTGTATATTTCATGTCTACAATTTAAAAAAAAAAAAAAAAAAAAAAAAAAAAAAAAAAAACTGGTATTTTGTCACATTTAATTTATTGTGTAGATTATCACAAAAACTCAGAGTAAAGTTAATTGTCATATCACAAACAGAGGAAAAATGACAAAAGTGCCTTTTTTTCAGTAAATATATCATTAATTGAACATAAAACGAGTGTCTCCATTCACTGTCATTGATCGAACACCTTGGGTTTTACTGCTGAATCAATGTTATAGACGACGGTGGTATTTCCATGGTAACTGTGGAGCCTCTGAACATCCAAATAAATCAAATTGAATGAGTGTGAAAAGATGAAAAACTGCATTTTATACAAATTATTGATGGATTATTGGATGAGAAGTTATTAAACGCTGTATATTGGTAGATGATTTTGGTCATTTGGGTCTTTATTGATTAAACAAACAAAACTTATGTGTAAAAATGTCACACTATGGGTTAATTTTTTGAGATATAATCCCAGCTTTAGGTAACCCAGTGACTCAGCTGTAGAGTACAAACATGAGTGGTATCGATCTTGGTAGAAAACTCTTGATAACAGATCCCAAAATATTTTCAGTACAGACATGAGTCAGAGTGTACTTCTATATGGTATGTATAGGTCTGTAGGTAACGTTTGCAAATGCTTCTGTGCTTCTGTGAAGTTTGTTTTGGAATACAGCATTGTTAGTCTGATGTTGGGGAACTCCATTTCTATGTTAAGTATTGATTATCCTTATGAAACATAAATATATGGAAAAATATAATGCATTATATTCAATTGTATATATTCCCATATATGGGAAAGTAGTGCATATATTATCCAATATACTGATCATATATTGACAAATATAAAACGTATATTTTATTAAAACTCAATTTCTTTCCACATATACTGTGAAGTGTATTACTAAATATATAATTACATATATTTAGTAATACACTTAACAAAATATATGTGTATAACTAAATATATACTATGTATTTTTAACTATATTGTAATATATAGGCACAATATATTTGTCTGTATATTATATACATATATTTTTTATGTTCAATTCCAGGAAGTAATATATTGATAATCAGTATATGGAGAATTATATTTTTGTTTCATAAGGATAATGGTGTCCCAATCTGATATTGATAATAGATATTTGTCTGATATCAGCCATAAAACAAATGTAGAATTTTAAATTAAGTTCTCAGATAAGGAGTTAATTTTCTGCTCCAGCACTTGTATCCATAGGTGACGAGACTTTTCTAACATTACACACTATAAAATAAGTAACTACAAAAACACTGTGAGAGAGCAGACCTCCACCAAGGTAGACCCCCCCCCCCCCCACCCTGGGAATGTAGTCATTTCCAACCTACCCTGAAAGTGTCCTCAAAATCCATCCATTAGTTTTTCAGTCGCTAACAGACAAACATACGTTCCTTGGTGACGGTAATAAAAGTATGATTCACGCTGATGTCAGATCGATATCGACCAGAACTCGAGGCTACAATATCAGTTTTGTATTGGAAATAAAACATTTGTATTGGGACATCCTTAGTGTTGATGCTGTAGAGGAGCAGAAGACAGACATTGAAGACATTGAAATCCTCTAAAATGTAAATACGAGCCAATAACGTCTTCCTCTGAACAGCCTTTAGTTTTGAACTTCAGTGTTCGTTCAGAGCTGGACTTGTCCAACAACAGACACACAAACTTCACAACTGAAAATGCATCCAACCTTTTTTTTTTAAGAGAAAGAAAATGGGGAAAATATGCTTAATTGCAATGTAAAGTGTTGTATTAACCATGTTCTAATTTAAATTTTCTTTAACCCCCCCTTTTTTCCTTTCTGTTTTTAGAACGAAGTAAAACGTATTGATTTTACTGAAGCTTTTCATTCTTTTACTGTAAGTCTTCATTTATGCCTTGTTTGCTGTTCTCTTTTTTTTTTAATTTGTCTCTCATTATCATCATTTTTAATTATCTTTATGGGTTGTAATAATTCTTTTAATTCTCACCTCGCAGAGTAATTGGTTTCTATTATTTTTAAGTTGATGTTTGTTTGTTTGTTTGTTTGGGTTTTTTATTTAAATTTGTTGTGGTTTTTATTGTAACTGGTGCATATTTAGATTGACATGTACATTTCAGTCAAAACATTTGATTCCCATTTTATTGTCTGTAGTCGCTTTTCCACTGACCCTCAAATTGTACAAATGGAACTGGACAAAAACACTGTTTTCAGTTGAAGGTGTTTTTTTTTTTCAGGTGTAGCGTAAATGGTATAATATGCAAAATTGCAATGGAAAGAACTTTTTTTTTTTTTTTTTTTTTTTTTTTACAACTCTTCAGGTGAATTGAAAATAAATGTGATGTTGACATTTTAACAAGAAAAAGACTTTTAATAGAAACCTGGTGCGATGTGTGACACATCAGGAAACCACATTATTTTAATTTAGTAGCAGAGATAGAGGATGTATATGTGTACAGAACAACATGATATTTATGTTCGTTGCAATCAAACAGATTAGAGGTCGACACAGAACATACGTTCCAGTGTCATCCTTCGTGTAGCAGAAATAAGTAAATAAAATAATTAAAAAGAAATAATGATAAATCTAAATAAAATAAACGAATGTATAAAGACAAATTCATAAATAATTAAAAAAATTCTGCATGTATGCATGAAAGAAAAACAGGATATTTATGTTTGTCGTCAGGTTTATGGGACGACTTCCTGTGTCATCTCACGATAGTAAATAAACAAATCATTACATTTGTGACTTAATGCAGAAACTGACATTATATACATGTGTTTTTTTTATCTGTAGTAAAAAAATCTGTAAAGTTTCAAGTATATATTAATGCTGCACAATATTAGAAAAAACTGACATTGAGATTTTTTAAAATGGATTTATTTTTAAACATTGCGATATGAAAAAATCCTCAGGAGTAAATAACGGTGCTGCAGTGTCGAAACAAATGAACATGTGTTTCACTGTCATCCTGCTGTAGCTGAAATAATGAAATAAAATGAATAAATAAATAAATAAGACAGAAAAATATAAATAAATATGTTAAAAAAAATACAAATAAATAATAAAAACATTTAATGAAATAAATAAAAAATTAGTAAATAATAAAATAATTGCAGGACCTGTGATGTGACTACTGCGCACATGTACTTTGCGATATCGATGCTCAAAAAACGTATTGTGGAACTAATATATATATATAAAAACACGATATTTATGTTCGTCGCCATGTTTATGGAATGACTTCTTGTATCATCTTGCGATAATAATAAATAAATAAACGATTCCATTTGTGATTTAACACACAAACTGACATTATTCACTTCTTTTATTTGACCTCTAGTAAAACTGGGTAAAGTTTAAAGTTTATATCCAGTGGAAAAGCGACAGTTGTTTGTTTGTGTAGCATTACTGTGTCTTGTCGTTCCACTCCAGTGGTCGTTCTAACCTTCTGTGTTCCTGACTCTTCCCGTCCAGACGGCGAAAGATGAAACGGCCTACACTCAGGTCAGCGACAAACCCGACGGGCCGCCAGAAACGCCGGCCAACCAGCCAATGAAAAACGGCTCTTACATCGCTATGTCTCCAGTGGAGGCCCAGAAGTGTTGATCCAGGACCCCTCCCTCCCCGTCTTTTGGAGCTCAGGAAGGAGGACTTAAGGAGCAGTTCAGGGGGGGTTCCATGACCACTGCTGGGGGCTCACATTTGTCTGTTGTTTTTTTGTTTTTTTAATGGGTGGGGGAAGGGGTGGGACACAAACCCCTTTGTAATGTTTAGTGGAATAAGACCCTGCTCCTCTTCCGGCTGTCCTCTACTCTACCTGCTGAGCATGGCCTTCACTGCCTGCCCTACTGCAACACAACAAACCCCACCCACACTCTATTCCTCATTTCGGCCCTGGTGGGGACCCCGAGACGAAAGGACAGTGGGTCTGGGTGGGCTCGGCCAGGACAAGCCTTTTTTTCTGGGAACACGGTAGCATAGGCGTCACCGCTGCGCACGGATGCATGGTCTTCTGACCCGAAGAATCCAGTTTAGTGTTAACTTGAATCACATGGGGGGGTGTCCCAGTCCTGTTCCAGCTGCAGGGGACTCACAGGTTAGGAAAGCCCTTTAGACTGAGTCCTTAAGACCCCCCCTCCTGCCCCCATCCTCTTCTTTTTTTTGTGCGTCTGAGCTCCTGAGCTTTGAAGAGAAAATGGTTTTGCTAACAAAGCTGACTTTAGTATATCCTTTTTGTAAGAAAAAGTGAAAATGGACTGAGCCAAACTATTTATAGGAGTCTTTGCCTTCTCTCCTTAAGGTGAATTAGTACACACCGACACACTGCACTTCCAGTAGTGGAGGAGTGTGCACCTTTTATCGTACACTTCCGTGTCCTGTTTTGATGGACAATGGGTAACTATTCTTCTTGACGCAGGCACAGTTTAGTGTAACACCTGAAAACTCGTGATTTAGATTCCACGCTCTCTTCGTTTTCTTATTTTTCTTATTTTTTTTCTTTTTTTCCCCTCAGTGGCACCCTGTAGCAACTCATAATGTAATAACTTAAATGTAATAAAATCATGAGCGCATAACTTAATGTCTTTACGCATAATGTAATAATGTAATAACTTATTATACTTAACATTATGAGCTCAGCTAAACAGCAGCTCATAATATTATAAAAGCTCATAGTGTAACGATGGTTTATACGATGAGAAAAGTTGCATTATCGCCTTTTTTAACCTTTTGCCTGTAAGATAAAAGGTTAACTATGGTTAACTAATGCTTTTGAAGCAATCCTATAGTTTATTAAGGCTTCAGCATGTTATTAAATTTTAGGTAAGGGCTACCATGACCTACACAAGATTAATAAATAATTACTTAAGGCACTAAATCAGGGATGTTCAGGGGCCACATTCAGCCCAAGATGATCTAAACTGGGCCAGACCAGTCAAATAATACGATAAGAACTTATCAATGATGTCAACTCCTAAGTTTTCTCTGTTCATATTTATTCATTGTCTTAGATGAAAACATTTTCACCATGGAATTTGATTTTCCTCAAAAACAATCTGAAAATTCTTACGAAAAACAAGTGCAACTTTAACAATATTACACTTTATTTACCCATTTATCATGTGCAACACAACTTATAGATCAGTGTATCTACAAATACACACATTAAATGATTAAATGACAAGTAGAATATTGATAAAATTCCACATATTTCTGTTAAAACATTTTCACAATTTTGGTCATAAACGTACATTTTTTTTATAAAAAACTTTTTACACTAAAACAGAGGAAACATCTTTGAACATCTTTGTTAATATTTTCAGTGTCACAAATCCATCCCAGGGGCCGGAATGGATCCTTTGGCGGGCCAGTTTTGGCCCCCGGGCCCCATGTTTGAGACCCCTGCACTAAATGACTGTTTATAGTAAAATATGCACCATCAGCTAATGTATTAGAAAGATGTTACTTAATGATAATTACATCCAAATAAACACCATAAATAAATTATGACTAGAGACATTACTACTGTCTAATTATGAGTTACTATTATAACTGAACTCATAATGTAAGTTATTACATTATGAGTCGATTATTACATTATGAGCTGTTGTTACAATAGGAGTTGCTACACACCTTGTACCAGAACACTAGCTAAACAGATTGCCAGAGCTACATTTCATTAGATAAGGCAATTAGTAGATAGTTTAAAACAGGAGCCTGTTAAAGTTGCACCTTTTTTAGTTTTAATTTTTTTATTTTTTCTGCACCACATTCAAAATGGAAAATTAAAACACAAAAAAAAACAAACACCCACAGAACTTACAAGGGAGACTTGAACCTACTTTCTGCCTTATAATGGTTCAGTATGTTTTTTGTGGTTGAACATTTCTCATATAAGCTGGAAGTCTCTTTGTTGGCATTGTACATACTGTATGTAAAAGGGGAACATGTTTGAGATACCTCTGACCAAAATCCAGCAAGCAGTCCTCTTTAGGTGTGCTGAACAGACACTAACTTGGCTCTGGTGTCCACCGCTCCTGCACGTCTATACTGTTACTTAGACAAAGCACAATTTGGATTGTTAAAACCAGTCCTCGTATAAGGCTACCGGGTTTTGTTTTGTTTTTATTTTCCTTGTCCTTTTTACTGTATGTGTATTCACAGCTGACCTATCAAAGACTCTTGTCAAGTGCCGTGGCTGTTTAAAAAAAAAAAAAAAAAAAAAAAGCGCCGCTGCCACTGTGTGCGTTCGGCTGTTATTCGATTTGCCTCTGAGCTGATCAAGTTATTGGAGGCAAAAACACAGTCCACCGCACTTGAATCACTGTTTTGTCTTACGTTTCATGTTTGTCTTTTTCCTTTTCTTTTTCTTTTTTTCTGTCCGCCACACTTCTTGTTTTCATCACATGTCAAAGCCCACTGGTGGTCGCCACTGGGAGGCGAATTAAGGCCATAATACTGTTGAAAATTCGGTAACACTTTACATTACATGTCACTAATAAGGTGGTAATTCTATGGTAATTTTGATGCAATTTCATGGTAATAATAATAATGCCTTTGTAATCACTTATTACACGTAAGGGATCACTATTAAGATGGTAATTCTTAGTGGCAATTCTTCAGTGACGTTCCGAAAAGGTACAGACAAAAAGTTGCTATGTTATCAAGCCATGTTTGTGTTTATATTTTGCCTTAGAACACTGAAGCATCAGAAACCCATGGAAACATGTCTGTAAAATATACAACAGAAAAGCAGACCGTAACCATGGTAACCAATAATGGCTAGCCAGGCTGTTCAAGTTGGCTCTTATATATCAACCTAGCGGACTTAGCTAGCAGTAGCAGCTATGTTAGCATACGGTAAGCCAGTGTGTTTAGATAAGTGGAACAACAGGCACATTTCATACAATTTCAGTATCTTGTCACAAATGACATCAATATTACCATAGATCTACTACCTTATTAATGACGTATTAGTGTAAAAAAGTGGTTACAAAGGCATAATTACTATGAAATTACATCAAAATTACCACCTTACTAGTGATCTGTAATGTTAAGTGTTACCGAAAATTCCCTGCACTTTGCCTGGAAATTGTGCCCTGTGTATTTTCATTGTTATATATATATTTTTTGTTCATTTCAATGCAGGTGGTCCATGTTGTACTGTTCATTTCACTAGTTTGTCCAGGCTAGTATTGATTTATGAAGGATGTGGTTGCAGATGGACAACAAACATCCACGCCTCTGTGTTACTTGCTTTTTCAACACATGGAGTGTCTTCTTTTGATATACTTTTGTATGTGTTATTGCTGCTAAAAAAATGCCATAACTTATGGACTTGTATTTGTATATGGGTATCTACCATAACCTGCTCGTATTCAAATTCAGGTTGGGGGAAAAAAAAAAAAAACGAAGGCTTTTACCCCGCCTTCTCAAAGTCTTAATATTTCAATGGATTTCTGGTGTTTTGCCAACCATTTCCACACCTGTGAATACCTGAGCACAAGATACAAAGCCCAAAGCTTGCTGCCATTTATTGGAATTAGCAGTCACAGTAAACCCTAGCGTCATTTTTCTAAGTCAGCCATTTTTTTTTTAAAGCATTAATTTCCCTCGTAGCAGTTTATTTGATCATATCGTAGGTGTGTTTCGGGCTTATTACACAGGGGAACAATTTACAACAACAAAAAAAATAATTAAAATTCAATTAGATTTTTATGCTGATTGACAAAAATTTAGTTCCCCAGTGTTATCGCAGGTGGTGTCCAAAAAAAAAAAAAAAAAAAAAGACGCTTCACTTCAGCACCGTTAAGGTTTGGTGAACTGGACGTGTTCAGTCTGGTGGTAATGTGGTGGGAGATAGTTGTTTTTTTATATATATAAATCTAACAAATTTCACTGAAGGCCTTGTGCAAACTCAGTCTGTTTTCCACCTTCTTGACTTGAACCTTAGACCTTAATCCTGAAAGTCGCGTGCGTACATTGCCTGTACGTCTGTTAAAACTAGACTTACGCACATGTAATGTCTCTGTAACACTTAGCATTACGGATCACTAATCAGGTCGGTGGTAATAATGTGGCAATTAATACATGGATATTACTTGTAATAAGCGATTACAAAGGCATTATTACCATGAAATTACATCAAAATTACCATGTCATTACCACCTTATTGGCGATCCATAATGTAGAAAGTGTTACTAGAGTCTCCGACTTCCCCACCTCCACTGACCTTTTTGAGTACGATCCTTTAAATCCACTGGCTCGTCCCGGCTTGACCAAAGATGACCCGTATAGATCTTAATCCCCCCTCCCACGCACCATGTTTACTCTCCTCTGCGATAACGGCCGTGCCACAAGCCACCGCCACCAACCTTTACTAAATGTGCCACCACTTACATGTGAAGTATTTACAACAGTGTTGTGTTAAGTCATGTATGTACAGTATGTGCCTTTTTAACATCAAGGCAAAAAAAACCCCCCAGAAATCACTGTTGTTAGTATTTTATTTTTCTTTCTTTTATGGTGGGTATTGCATTTATTTCACCCAGTGCAAGAGCATACAAAAGTAATCAATGCTCTTAATGGGCATGAGAATCTCAGTATTATATAAGACAAAGCAATACAGAGTTATGTAAAAAATAAATAGTAGATGTTTTTTGGGGCCACACTTTAAATATTTATGTTTTTTTTTTTTCCTGAACTTGTGATTTTTGTTAGTTTCACTTGATCAAATATTTTTTCTTTAGTGTGAATTAGTCCTTTTGTAAAACTGCTGACGTCAAAGCACATTTCATTTGTGTTCATTTCAATGAAAATACAAAAAAAAAAAAAAAAGATGGACCAGTATGTCACACTGAAAACAGTCAGTCGTGTAAAATGTCTAAGAGTGTTAATGAATGGTGTTTGTAATGGATGAGTATGAAAACGTGTTGTATTTGTGGAACCAATGCACCATTTCTGGAAAACTGGAGTGGAAACTTATTTTATTTTTTAATTTTGGAAGGCTGATTATCTTGATGACTGATAAAAAGTAAAGCAAACGTGCTGTGTGAAAAATCTAGATGAATGAAGCCCTCCTTCAGGGATGAGCACTAGTGCCATACCATCCTGTATGAATATGCCATTTGCTCTTTTTTTTTTTTTTTTTTCGGTGTATTAACCACCACCTCCCCATTTACGGTGTTCTGAAATCACTAACAGACATTTTGTCTTGAGATATACTAATTTGTTTTGCTGCTGAAAATGACAATCTCCCTTGTCATGTTAGGTGCAAAATGATTTCAAAGTAATATCCATTTTTAGTTTTGATAATTTACACTGCACAGATGTTTCTACAGTGCTTTTGTAAACATTTCTAGTGTATTTGCAAAAAATAAAAAATAAAAGTTGCAATTAAGTGCAAAGACCACATGACGTTTTTGTGTCTCTGTGAGTTTACGATGTTGTCTTTTCTAACATTTATGATGTTTTATACCAGAGGTGTCAAACTCATGTTAAGCCCAATATGATCTGAAATACAGCAGTAAAAGAACAGTGAAAAAAAGTTAAATTACATTCTGATAATCTATAATGTTTTCCTCAAAATGTGAATAACATCAACAGCTTGACACGTCTTTTGTCATTTGCACATGTGCACATGACAAACCTACATTTCAATTACAAATGCACTAAATATTTAGGCTGAATCCCATTTCACCCCCTATCCCTTACCTCTTCAAACGGAGCTATAAGGGGTAGGGCTTGAAATGCAACCCCTATGACCTCAACTGAGGTTATAGTTGGATGGTGGAAGGAATACTTTAAGGAGCTCCTCAATCCCACCAACATGCATTCCAGGATGGAAGCAGAGCCGGGACACTGGGAGATGGGTGGACCAATCTCCGGGGTAGAAGTCGCTGAGGCAGTGAAGTCACTCCTCAGCGGTGGATCTCTGGGGATCAACAAAGTCCGCCCTGGGTATCTCAAAGCTCTGGGTGTTGTCGGGCTGTCTTGGTTGACATGTCTGCAACATTGCATGGGGATCAGGGGCAGTGTCTCGGGAGTGGCAGACTGGGGCTGGTGGTTCCTATCTTTAAGAAAGGGGACCAGAGGGTGTGCTCTGACTATTGTGGGATCACACTCCTCAGCCTCCCCAGTAAGGTCTACTCCAGGGTGCTGGCAAGGAGGGCACGATTGATGGTCGAACCTTGGATCAAAAAAGAGCAATGCAGTTTTCAATCTGGACGTGGAACAGTGGACCAGCTCTTTACCCTCGCAGGGGTGCCAGAGGGGGCATGGGAGTTTGCCCAACCAGTCCACATGTGTTTTGTGGATTTGGAAAAGGGTTACAACTGTGTCCCCAGAGGTATTCTGTGGGGGGTGCTCCAGGAGTATGGGGTGGATGGTGTCCTACTGGGGCCCATTCAGTCCCTGTACCGAAGGGGCGAGAGCTTGGTCCATGTAGCCGAAAGTTGGACCGTTTCGTGGTGAGGGTGGGACTCTGCCAGAGCTGCCCTTTGTCACCGGTTCTGTTCATTACGTTTATGGACAGAATTTCTAGGCACAGGCAGGTGGGGGAGGATCTTGTCTCTGCTTTTTGCAGATGATGTGGTCCTCATAGGTCCATTGAGCAGTGACCTCCAGCTCTCACTGGAACGGTTCGCAATGAGTGTGAAGCGACTGGGATGAAGATCAGCACCTCCAAGTCTGACCCTCACCTATGGTCATGAGCTTTGGGTCATGACCGAAAGAATGACAACACGGGTACAAGCGGCCGAAATGAGTTTCCTTTGCAGGGGGGCCAGGCTCATCCTTGGAGATAGTGAGGAGCTCAGACATCTGGTGATGTGAATTGAAACACTCCTAACCCCATGCGAAACGGAGACGAAGGGGTAAGGGGTGAAATTGGATTCAGCCTTAGTAACAGGCAGAATATTTGTAAAATGACACTTCTATTCAAATATTTCAGCTGGTTCACATTTCTTCAGGTATTTCTTCAGGTTTTTGTAAAAGAATGGTTTGTCTATATAAAGATTTTCATGTAATTTTTTTTCATTAAAATCTGCAGTTTTCATTATTTATAGGAATTGTGATCATATTTTACTGCTGTGACCCAAATGAGATCAAATTCACTCAGTCACTGCAGATCCTGTTGTCTATGGCTCCTTATACTGGTACTATTGAGAGAGTTATACAGGTACTATTGAGAGAGT
The DNA here is from genome assembly GCA_020466265.1 of Siphamia tubifer. Lineage (NCBI taxonomy): Eukaryota > Metazoa > Chordata > Actinopteri > Kurtiformes > Apogonidae > Siphamia > Siphamia tubifer. The sequence goes on along the minus strand of CM035791.1, from coordinate 47,834,954 downwards.
TATACAGGTACTATTGAGAGTTTCCCCACTCCCCCCACAGCGGGGAATAGTCATGAACAGACTTGGTATGTAAAATAGGTTCAAGAAATTGCAAGTACAGACGAGCGAGAGAGACAGGTGGTAGGACTCAGTGTCTGTACTTCCCCCAGCATTCTAGCTCCTAGTGCAGCTTAGACTGAACTGTGATTTCAGTCTGTTTTTAACTAACCTGACCCTAGGCTTTCTCAAACAGGAACATTGTAAACCTAACTTTAAATGTAGAGACTGTGGCAGCCTCTTTAATATTAAATGGAAGCTGATTCCATGAGACAGTAACCATGGTAACTAAAGATTTTATCTCCTACTGTGCTTTTACAGTCCCTGGAAACTTTCAGTTGAACTGCATTCTGAGAACGAAGGATTTTATTGCACTGGTACAGAACCAGATCATCTTTAAGATGTTTATATAAATGTAATAAATATAAAGTACAGATATTTATCTAAATGTTGGAGTATATAATATAGATATTTATATAAATGTAAGGAGTATAAAGTACAGATATTTGTAGAAAAAAGTTGGCAGAAAAATAAAGTTAAGTACAGATACCTGAAAAATGTACTGAAGTACAGTAACAGTGTACTTGTACTCAGTGACTTCCCAACTCTGTTTGTATTTTCTCTGTCCTGTCAGCTTCCATCCCTTCATCCCTCATGCAGTCGTTGGTGTAAAGGCCCCAGTGTTGTGTCACTCATTGGACAGCTGTCCCACTGTGTCGACCTGTTCAGATAAATCCTGTTTAGTCCTGGTGTCCTCGGGGCTTGTTATGTTTCGTGTCTAACTTCTTCAGGGAATTAGCGTCATATGTTCCTGCCCTTGAGATAGTTATCATTTCAGGGTCTGACAGCATCAGTGCACAAACACACTCAGGTCTGCATTATCGCTGCGTTTGTACAACTGATCCACATTTCATCAGCTGACACACATGTCCTTGTTTTATATGGGACGGCCGTGGTCCAGGAGGTAGAGCCGGTGTTCTGTCAAAATGTACATCCCTGTTGAAATGATTTACCAGGAGCCAAAGCTAACAATAATCTCTACAAACTCACTTCATTCTGTCAAAATATGTTAATTTGTATTTGGAAACGGTAACATATAATGAATATTGACATCAGATAATGCTCCCATCATAGGTAGCACATTTTGACCAGTCTATTTAGCCATCATATAATGCTCCCACTTTTTTTAATATTGTATTTTTCTAATAATGTATTAATATTTAATTACTCAAAAGGTAAGCTATTGTTTGCATCCGTTGAACTAACGTGAACAATAACACCCAGTCATAACGTTCACATCATACAAAACTTACTAACATCAATATCCAATTTATCGTACGCATATGATTGTTTATATGTGTACTGATCAAAGGCACGATAAAATAAATATACTTTCAAAGTATTACTTATGTCCAACATCTAAGTCAATTGCACATCTTGCTGAGGATGACTGGACTGACTGGCTTTTTCTCTGTGAAAACACTTGGTGGTCGTGTGTTTGCTCAGAAGAACACCAGTTGTCCCTTAAAGGGATTATCCAGAGTAAAATTCATTTTAGCTCATTTTTAGATGGTTGGGAGTACATACATATACTTGACATCAAAATCATACCATTTATATTTTGCCATTTTCAGTCAAAGTGTGTTAGTATAGAAGTTATTAGGACATGTCATTTTGCCAACACCAAATACTATTTATAGACTAACTCTTCTAAAGTTCTAAACATCACAATTACGTGGTAGTAAGTAGAGCGTCCTTAAAGACAAACCCAAGTGTCCTGAGGTCTTCATGTCCTCAGATAATGTGTCCACTGATTTACAGACATGGACCTCTGGATTCATAAGACGTCTGTGAAGGAATCTGAAATAGTCGATTGTTGAGGTCAGAGGTCGACGCTCTGGAAATTCATAATTTCATTCCATTCTTTTCAGCTCATCCGGACGAAGTCGCGATGAGCTATTACCAGCGTACGTCGTCCACAATTCACTAAAATCACTTCTCCTCCCTCAATTTTCAACAGATTTCAATTCTGATTGATGTCTTTGTATAGTGTGTCCAGAGTGTCGATTACAGAGTTAGACGCTCTGGAAATTCATGATTTCTATGTATTCTGTTTTTTAAAACAGTCCAGTATTTCATTAGAAATGTAAAATGAAACTGTATGCAACAGCAAAGCTTAGCCTACGAACAGGTTGTTGTTTTTAAAAAAAGAATACAACGAACCCTAGGGGGCGCCGATGAGTTTTTATTTTGTTTTGTTTTGTTTTTTAGGTTTTTTTTTTAACTGCTCAAAACACCTTGAAACACCTCTGGAAACATAGATGGGCAAAAATAATGATCTAGGCCATTTTTAGACCACAATTTATTCTCCTTTTTTTTTATTTTAATTCAAAGTGATCCAGAATCCAGGATCTCTTCCAGATCTTCACCAAAATCTATTCAATTGGTCTTTGTCTCATTATTATGCTTCATTGAAGTCTGTCCATAACTTTTTCAGTTATGTTGTACACAGACAGACAGACAGATAAACAGATAAACGTGGTCAAAAACATAACCTCCCTTCATCTGGGTGGGGTGGTGGTCTGCGCTCTGTGTTTTTCTATTTATTTGATTTTTTTTTTTTTTACTTGAATTAAACAAAAACATCTTCACTCAAGGAAAAAAAAACCATCTAACAGAACAAGTTAAAATGATCTTGGTCAGATTTCCTGAAAATCACATTTTCCAGATCTATTGTCTAAAATCAGTTCTTGTGTCACAGTTACAAATTCCTTTTTTAGTTCGATCTTATATTTTAAATGTAATGACATATTTGTACTAGAAATGAGAACAATACATTTGGTGCGATTTAGATGTTTGTAGTTTTTGCAGCTACATTCATGCGTCCTAACTGAAGGTGTTAGGGCGACAGTTAAGACCAAATGTTTGACGCTTCTGCTTTCAGACGCTCAATCACTAGAGCGTCGTCATTAGGGCAGAACTCCAACAGTTTTACAACTGAAGACCACATGCAGACCGTAAACAATAGATGCCCCCTCCTGGTCATATACTCTGAAACTAGGTCTAACTGCCCTTTTCTTTGTCCCACTTGTCACCAGTGTGTGAGGTTAGTGTTGGGGGAGGTGGTGGATGGTGTCAAGTAAGTGTTAAAGGACAGTTACTCTGCTTAAAGGAGAGGGTGTTTCCCTCTTTAATTCTGAATAAAGGTTCATTCCACTTTAACACTAACCATAACACCTCATTCCAATTCAAAGTGATAATTCCAAATTAAACTTAATTCCAAATAAACTCACTTCTTCATTCCAATCTTAATTTTGAATTTGATAATTACTCTGTCATGTAAACAGTTATTCCCAAACCCTGTCCCTAACACTGTCCCTAACCCTGTCCCTAACCCTGTCTCTAACCCTGTCCCTAACATTGTCCCTAACCCTGTCCCTAACCCTGTCTCTAACCCTGTCCCTAACACTGTCCCTAACCCTGTCCCTAACACTGTCCCTAACACTGTCCCTAACACTGTCCCTAACCTTGTCCCTAACCCTGTCCCTAACACTGTCCCTAACCCTGTCCCTAACCCTGTCTCTAACCCTGTCCCTAACACTGTCCCTAACCCTGTCCCTAACCCTGTCTCTAACCCTGTCCCTAACACTGTCCCGAACCTTGTCCCTAACACTGTCCCTAACCTTGTCCCTAACCCTGTCCCTAACCTTGTCCCTAACACTGTCCCTAACCTTGTCCCTAACCCTGTCCCTAACACTGTCCCTAACCCTGTCCCTAACCCTGTCTCTAACCCTGTCCCTAACCCTGTCCCTAACCCTGTCTCTAACCCTGTCCCTAACACTGTCCCTAACCCTGTCCCTAACCCTGTCTCTAACCCTGTCCCTAACACTGTCCCTAACACTGTCCCTAACCTTGTCCCTAACACTGTCCCTAACCTTGTCCCTAACCCTGTCCCTAACACTGTCCCTAACCTTGTCCCTAACCCTGTCCCTAACCCTGTCCCTAACACTGTCCCTAACCCTGTCCCTAACCCTGTCTCTAACCCTGTCCCTAACCTTGTCCCTAACCCTGTCCCTAACCCTGTCTCTAACACTGTCCCTAACACTGTCCCTAACCTTGTCCCTAATCCTGTCTCTAACCCTGTCCCTAACACTGTCCCTAACCTTGTCCCTAACAGTGTCCCTAACACTGTCTCTAACACTGTCCCTAACACTGTCCCTAACCCTGTCCCTAACCCTGTCCCTAACCTTGTCCCTAACCCTGTCTCTAACCCTGTCCCTAACACTGTCTCTAACCCTGTCCCTAACACTGTCCCTAACCTTGTCCCTAACACTGTCCCTAACACTGTCCCTAACACTGTCTCTAACACTGTCCCTAACACTGTCCCTAACCCTGTCCCTAACCCTGTCCCTAACCTTGTCCCTAACCCTGTCTCTAACCCTGTCCCTAACACTGTCCCTAACCTTGTCCCTAACACTGTCCTAACCCTGTCCCTAACCTTGTCCCTAACCCTGTCTCTAACCCTGTCCTTAACACTGTCCCTAACCCTGTCCCTAACCTTGTCCCTAACCTTGTCCCTAACCCTGTCTCTAACCCTGTCCCTAACACTGTCCCTAACCTTGTCCCTAACACTGTCCCTAACCATGTCCCTAACCCTGTCTCTAACCTCAACCCTGTACCCTGTCCAGTTTAGAGCAATTATTATAATCTGTTACAATGCAATAATATGGGTGATATTTTCTGAAAAATGTCAAATGTAGCATGGAATTAAAAAACCCTGTAACCACAGACCTGATCTGGTGGTAAACTGCAGTGACACAAGTCAACTTCCTGTTAGTTTATTTAGCCTGTGTTTGTGGTATCATGGTGCAACTAAACACAGCACTTTCTCAACTAGTGGACTGTGACAAAGCTAATTGTGTACTTGTACATTATACAGTGTGTGTGTGTGTGTGTATGTGTGTATGTGTGTGTCTCTGCAAGTGTGTGAGAATGGGAATATTTGATTGATTGAGTAATTGATTGATTGATGCTTTATTACAGACTCAACGTCTGTTGGTAACAGTACAAATGACACTTAAACAAACACAGATAGATAGATAGATAGATAGATAGATAGATAGATAGATAGATAGATAGATAGATAGATAGATAGATAGATAGATAGATAGATAGATAGATAGATAGATAGATAGATAGATAGATAGATAGATAGATAGATAGATAGATAGATAGATAGATAGATAGATAGATAGATAGATAGATAGGTAGGTAGGTAGGTAGGTAGGTAGGTAGGTAGGTAGGTAGGTAGGTAGATAGACTTACACTTAAAATAAGACATAATCACCTAAAATAGGGAGTTTTCAAAGTTTGGACAGTGAAATTCCCCTAAAATAACTCAAAGCAGCTGTAAAAGTCATTAAAACAAAAGTGAAAACAGACCATTTTGTTGACGTCACTAAACCCACACATTTGTTTTATTCATGTTCTTCAGTATTCTTGTCAAATGAATGAGTTATGAACACAGAGATTATTTATATTTTGTCAAGAAAAACAAGTCTGTTTTGATGTTCTAAATGTGCTTCTGAAGAGATTAATTTCTTTGGAATAAATTGTGTAAGACTGGGTCCAGACCTAATGGTAATAAAAAAGGTGGGTCCTAAAGTAAGAAAAAAGATTGACCTTAACTACAGATACTCCAGTACAACTTTACTGTCATTCTTATAATGAAAAATAATTCGGCAGCATTTTTTGTTTCTATTGCAGTGTGAACTAATGTAATAGTTGTAGCCTTGTATCAAATTTAGACGAATTTTTACTGATGGTGTAAAATGCATCATGTCATTTTCCAGCAGAATTACACAATATTATTATATGTACTGTTTTAAAAAGTACTTCCGTTTTATCTTTCTGTTTCATTTGTTTGTGTATTAACTGCTGTCAAATCAACTGTTATTCTGCAGAGTAGAGCCAGAGTTTGGCTTTTTTCCCCTTATATTATGTCATATTTACAGATGTTTTAATTGGTGAAGAAAAGACCTGTGCAATTTCCCAGAAATGACAAGCTCTTCCTGATACATGAATTCATTTACAAACGTCTGCAAACAGGTTCCACCCCAGATGCCCTGAAGAAGTGACCACATATTTAGTTAATGAGAAACTGACTTCATGAACTCAGCAGCAGCAGCAGCACATGCTGCTCCTCTAAAAGGTAAAGGCCTATGCTTTTGTAAACTTCAGGTTATGTAATCCTGGTTTGTAGCTATGGGCATGTTTTAAAACCCCTTTGTTTTAAAGACAATCAACTGAAAGAAAAAAAAAAAGTACCCTACTACCCATGGAAGCTTAGGGGATAACCCAAACAAAATACAGTCAGTCTATGATAAAACCTCAAGAATTTATGTTGTGTTTAGGTTATAGGATCTTCAGATATCCAAATAAACTATGGGTGGTATATATATATTTAATTATAATTATTGAAAAGACAAATCCTCTGAGGTGGCACCTTTTACTTCCTCTCCTCTCTCCTCTGTCAGCCAGACAAACAGAACTAAATGGTCTTTTGCGCCCCCTGTTGGTATTTGTCATAATTACATTTCTCTAACTTTCCCTCAGATGATGTGAGTTGATGAGAGGTGTACATGAGCAAAAAGTAATGAATTTAACTTCACTGGACACTGATCACAAAATGACATGATTTATTAACATACATGTTTAACCCTCTGGTAACTAACTATGTTTAGTGCAAAGGCTAAAGTTAGGCTGAGGGTTAAGGTTAGGGTCAGAGTTTATGTGTTAACTATGTTCATTGTGTTATTACAAGGTAATTAAGTGTTAATAACATATTTATTACACATTTAATATATGTTGTATTATATTAACATGGTAAGCGTTAACATGTTTCTACATGTTTATAAGATGTTAATGACGCATTTATTACATATTTAAAATTATTATTTCTAAAAGGTATGTAAGTGTCAGGGTCAGGAGGTTAGAGGTTAGAGCTAGGGGTGGGGTAGATGTAGGGTTAGTGTTGGGGTTTTGGGTTATTGTTAGGGTCTGGTAACAGTGCACCTCGAACCTGAGCAAAGGGGAGTGGTCTGGGTCAGTGGTCAGGTGCTGGAGGCAGGGGTGGGGGTGGGGCAGTTGGGGTCACACAAGGGAGCATCTGTCCAGGGTTAGTGTACTTTTCAAGCAGCAATTATCCTACAGAAAGTGTAAGGAGTATAAAGTACAGATATTTATGCACAAATATAAGTTAAAGTAAAAAGTTGACAGACAAATAAAGACTCAATAACTCTAATAGTTCAGCCTGAGGCTGAATCCCATTTCACCCCTATCCCTACCCCTTCAAACAGAGCTATAAGGGGTAGGGCTTGAAAAGCATCCCATATGAATTGGGACACCCCTTCAACACTCACCTACGTCATCAGTTCACTCCACCAGTGTTTACGTAAACAAAAGTGACAGCTTTAACCACAAGTAAACAAACATGTCTGCTGCTGTAGTTGTCACATTCTCCTGGACTATGACCACATTTTTATTTTACAATAATTCTGTAACATTTCTATATCGTGCTTGAATGAAACATTTAAATAAAAATAAAAACTTGGAGTGGAATATAGCAAAATGTTTTTATTACATTCATCGCATCACATGATGTTATATTGCTTGTCCCAGTAATTCTCAGACATTGTTCAGAACATGTGAAGTAAAGGGTTACCTACGTACTCTATATATTCTATGATCTTCGTGGTTCTTCCAAAGCTTCATACTTATATTCTAAAAAGGTCAATCAATAGGACTGAAGCCCCATGTGTTCTATTAGTGAATATTACACTGCTCAAATGATAAGAAAACTCAAGTCTTAAATGCTGGTTGGTTCAAGTTCCCAAGATAAGTCTGGGGTTAAAATGTGAAATTCTTCAAATGAACAAGAAAAAGGTTTTAGTCCAAAGGAATATTGGTCTCAGATCTACTGCGTTTCCATTACAGTCTTTCGTAAAACAATAGCGATATTAATAATATTTCAACAAAGTATATTTGATCTTAGAACGTGTTTTAATTGACTGTTGTTCATGACAGAACTCTCGTGAAATATCATCGCGCGAGATTTCACTGCTGGAAAATTTACTTTTCCATGTCTTCATAGTACGCTGCATTTCTCTACTGTTTGCTGTCTCTAAAATGGCAGTTATATTTTTCTTGTGAATGATTTCGAGAAAAGTCTCCGTCTCCTCTGTCTGTGTGTATCGCGCCATTTTTACTCCGAGAGAAGTGATCATGTGACCACGTACGTCACGTCCTGTGAAGTTAAATATGCGGGAACAGTGCACTTTTGTGATATATTAGAATATCGAAATGTCTGAAAAAACACCTCATGAAAGCGTAAACATTTTTTTTATCGGTGTTTGAGGTTTTTTTTTTAATCAGGAGTTTCCATTACCAGTTTTTTTATAGCGCTATTTACATTTTGTGGAATTCCAAGGGTAATGGAAAAGCATCCCCATCTTCTGCACATTATAATCCATTCACTTTACATGTTCTTTCTAGGTGAATATTTACTAATCTATTGTATACATGTACATAAACCAGCATATATGTGGAATATCACATCATTATATATATTAAAAACATGAGCTACCCAGCACTAAAGTCATTTGTTTTCTGATTCATCTGATTGAAGTATGGAAGATTTAACACATTTAATGTCTGAAAAATATACTTTCTAAAAAAATTTTGTTAGAGCAGTGATATCAAAAGGCCTTCTGGGAATAAGATGACAGTTTTGTTTCTCTATCATACTACTTTTGGATCACTGCTGGTTCTTTGTAGAGCAACAATATCCATTAAAACACCAGATACACACACAAACAAATGAACAGTTTGACAGTATGATGTACAGTACAGTCAACAGTATGCTAGATTAAAAAAAATAAATAAAAGAAAACTGATTCCCTAATATGTTTGTAGTTGCTCTAAATAACATTCAAGTAGATATATTTCTGTCAGTATTATCTAGCAATGACACCACAGAAGTTTTAATTGAAACAGCCAACATACACTCATGAAACAAAAATTTATTTATCCATATACTGACTATTAATATATTACTACCTGAAATTGAACAGAAAAATACATATATATCTATATAATATATGGAAAAATATATTGTGTCAATATATTACAATATAGTTAAAAATCTACAAGGAATTCCAGGTTTCCATACAGTATATGTATTCATATATGGAATTATATATTTAGTAATACACTTCACCATATATGTGGAAAGAAAATGAGTTTCAATAAAACTATCTGTAAAAAAAATAGGGCAGCGTTTATCTTCAGTGCAATATGTTTTAGATTTGTTAATATATGCATTAATTATTATTGAATACAATGTATTATATATTTCAATATATTGCCATATATTTTTGTTTCATAAGAGTAAAACAACAACTCTGAGTTTTATACACCCTATAATAGTACTACAATTAAATAAAAGCATGACTTCTCTGTTTAAAAAAAAAAAAATCAGAGACTCCATTTGACACAAAGAGGAACTCCAGTACTTCATTGGCAGTTTGCACTGATAAAAAATGTCAGTGTGTACAGGTCAGGACTTTACTTCATCACTAGATGTTACGCTACCACTGCTAAGGCACCAGAAAAATATACTGTATTTGCTGTATTTTTTACCATGTTGTATTTAATAACATACTGCACAGCTATCAGTTCTTTAACATGAATGTAATACTTTATTTGGTTTTGCGCATATTTTCAACTCCTACATAATTTAGTTTATGTTGTTAGATTTTATAATAGATATGATAATTAACCATGCAAACATTACAATTTTTCTGCTGGGATATAACGTAAACATTGTTTTAGGTTATTACTAGTCAAAACAGCCAGTGTGTGGCAAATAGTAATAATAAGGAAAAATAATAATTAAAAAAAAACATATGAAGCCAGTGTTTGTTTTGCCTGTTCTATTCTCTTTTTTACGGGGACATTAATGCTGGATGTTGGGAGTGACAGCAGTACAACATGTGTGAACAGTGCTTCCTCTGGAGATATAAAGTTTTTGTGTTATTACACACCAATGAGTTCAGAACTATGGATATTAGTGTATATTTCAACTCTGGAGTTAGACCCTTGTAAAGCCACAAGCTGTGTTCAAAACCACATACTACATAGTCATATTATCCATACTGTCAACTCAGTGATCAGACAGTCTTTACACTGTAACATACTACATGATAACCCATAATGCATTGCAATCCTAGCTGAGCAAAAATTGACAGGGTGAAGCCGATTTCGCTTGAGCTCTTAACTCTTTAAATACATCAGTTTATTTAAAATTAAATAAATCCGAAGCTGAATGTGGCGTTCATTTGTCTCTTTGGGCACTGGCATTATGAGTAGGACGCTCCTGATGCATACTCAATATTTCTGCTGAATCTAGAATGTATCTGGGAACTTCTCGTACACTCAAAATTGCATATTATCAGTATAAACACACTGCATACTCAAAAAGATAACATGAGTAGTAGTAGTAGGTAAGTATGTGGTTTTGAACACGGAGATGCTAAATCAGGGGTGTCAAATTACGGTCCTCGAGGGCAGGGGTCCTGCATGTTTTAGATGTTTCCATCTTCCATTACACCTGGAGGCCATTACATCATTATCAGTCTGATGAGGAGCTGATTATTAACTCTTTAAGTGTCAGTGCTGATGCATTCTGAATGGATGATTTTGTTTAAATATTCAGAAAAATTCAACCATTTTCCTTTTAGTTTTGTGCATGGACAAGGTGCCAAAAAGCAACAGTTTTTAAAAATGTATTTTATTTAAAAAAAAATTTTAAAGGCAAAATTAAAATTGCTGGGACCAAATTTCAATAGTAGTTTTCTTTCCACATTATTTCTCATTTTGTTTATTTTTCTACATTTTTTTTTTTTTATTGCAGTATTTTTCTTTGATTTTCTGCCATTTGTGTCTTAATTTGCTCATGTTACCAATTATTTTGTTAGTTCTCAGGAGTTAAAGGGTTAAACTGAATCACATGGAAGAGGGAAATATTTAAAACATGCAGGACACCGGCCCTCGAGGACTGGAGTTTGACACCTGTGTGCTAAAACATTTGTGAGGGGCGGGGTTTGTTGTGCCTAGTTTATCTAACATTGAATTTTTTTCATTACGATTCCTTTTTCCATCAACTACACAGTATTTCACTTGTTCTAATAGTTCCTCTGTAGAAGATGATCTGCTTCAACAAAAAAACAACAACACAAAAGCAGTCACTGTCGACCTCTGAACTCCATCTAATCCCACGTCTTTCTATGTGCGTCATTAAAGCAGCTTGCATTGGCTGGATGTCCCCACCCTCCCTTTCTCTCCAGTACTGGGGGGGGCGAGTCAGTAGGCCGTTCAGATGCCAGGGTCTCCCTCTAGTTTGGTCAGGTCAGTAGCAGTGCCCATGAACATGCTGCGACCTCTCTCCAGGCGACTCTTTTTGTCCGTGAGGCGGAAGGCCTCCATGAACTCATCAATGTCGATGTTGCCGTCCTGGTTGACGTCAATGGTGACAGCCAGGTCAGAGATGGCTTCGTCAGTGAACTCCATCTTCAGGTAGATGCTCAGCAGTTTCCACGTCTGCCGGAAGTCCTCGATGCTAATAAAACCTGAGGAGACGTGAGAGGAAAACATGAAAAAGAAAGTTGATGGAGAACAGGCTTTAAAATGCTGAAGTGCTATGTGTGTGATGAGAGGGGGGAGGGGTGGGGGGGGTGGGGGAGAAGAGCAGTAGATCAGTAGGTTAATCCTCATCTTAACGGGGATGATTCAGAACGCTGTGACCTGCTGGAACGCCACAGGTGGATTAACAGAGTCTGACCTCAAGAGACGTTTCTATCTGGACACAACAATCAGCTGACACACGTCATATGAGTTTATGTCCAGTGTGACAGAGAACCATTAAAGTCATTTCAACTACAGCCTCAGGACCCCATTTCTATACATACAGGCATCCTCAAAATTATTCACACCCCTGCCATTTTTTTTAACTTTTTTTTTTTTATCATAAAACCAATGACTTTTATCCAGTTTTTTTCTGACCTGTATGTGAAACACAAGTGAAGGAGAAACAACAAATGATATTTGGAGAAAAACTAATTATTTCTAGAGTATTTTATTTGTGGATTTCCATAAAAACACCACCTTATAAATCAGGGGTGTCAAATTACGATCCTCGAGGGCCGGTGTCCTGCATGTTTTAGATGTTTCCCTCTTCCATTACACCTGGAGGTCATTACATCATTATCAGTCTGATGAGGAGCTGATTATTAACTCTTTAAGTGTCAGTGCTGATGCGTTCTGAATGGATGATTTAGTTTCAATATTCAGAAAAATTTAACCATTTTCCTTTTAGTTTTGTGCATGGACAAGGTGCCAAAAAGCAAGAGTTTTTTTTTACATTTTATTTAAACATTTTTTAAAGGCAAAATTAAAATTACTGGGACCAAATTTCAATACTAGTTTTCTTCTTTAGTATTTTTTTTCCAAAATTTTCCGCATTATTTGTCATTTTATAAATATTTATTAGTTTTTGTTGCTCTTTTTGTTTATTTTTCTACATTTTGGATTTTTTATTGTTGTATTTTGTTTGTATTTTCTGCCGGAGTGGACACTTTGGCGGGCCGCATTTGGCCCCCGGGCCTTATGTTTGACACCTCTGCTCTAGATGGTTTAGTTCAGGACTTGGACTGGGTCATGTCCTTGAACCACTACCGCACTACCTTGGTGGTCTACTTAGGATTAGTGTCCTTCTGGGACATCCAATCAGGACAAATCAGGACTTTCTCTGCAGACACTTTCACATAAAAAATACTTAATGTATAAAAAATACTTAATGTCAGACATCATGTTCAGTTATGACTGTCAATTTTCTATTTTATTTAGGGGATTTGTATGTTATATTTTTGCTGTTTCTTACTCAGTCTGTCACATTTGTGTCACCTCTAATGTTTATTTTATTTTATTTTTTTTAAATGACATCCTGTTTTGTCTAAAATAGTCAATTTTTGCTTTGACTAATGGTAAAAAAAAAAAAAAAAATCTAATTCACTGGATAAATTTGCTGATAAGATGTAAGTATTTGATTTAAAAAGAGACAGTTCAGGCTAAAGAAATGGAAGATAAATATGTTTTGGAAGAATTAACTGAGTAAGAAAATAGAGGAAAAAAATAGAAAAAAGCAGTCAAATAATCTCAAAACAGTCGTTAAAAATACATCTCCTGTGTTTGAGATATGTTACCAAAGAGCAACTGTGCAACATTATATTTTTATTTCAGAAGCTACAAAAGTCTAGTGATAAATAATGGTACCTGAGTTGTCCGTATCTATGATCCTGAAGATGGTTTCTACAGTGGAGCGGTGACGGTACAACGTTTCCAACAAACCCTGTTCAATGTTCTGAAAGAAGAAAAATATGTTAAAACCATTCAAAGGTGAAGCCATATATTCTCAGATTGTCTAAATGCAAACAAAAAGAAAAGTGCAGCTGCATTTTGTAGTTGTTTGTAAAAATGTCAAAATGAATAAAAACACTGCTCTACAATTTTTCAGTTTCAGACAAATGTGTTAAATCTTAAATACTTTAATCAAATGAACTAGAAAATAAATGACTTTAGTGCTGGTTAGCTCATGTTTTTAATATATATGATGGTGTGTTATTCCCAGAGGTAGTCAAAGTACTCCCACTCTGTACTGAAGTAAGTACAGCAAATACTACTGATTCAACTCTTGTACTGAAGTAAAAGTAAAAAAGTACAACTTCTCAATTGTAATAAATTAAAGCTGGCTTTTTTTGCTATGGATGAAATAAAACTTGTTTAAGCAGGAAAAAACAGAAAACTGTGGTGGGTGGGGGGGTCACACAAAACCCCTTCCCACTGTCAGACCCTTGGTGCGCTGTGATTGGTCAGTCGGGAAATACTCATGTGTAAAAGTACACTCTTCTTTACATGAAAGTATTCTCCGCCCTAGAATGTTAATTGACCAATCACAGCGCACCAAGGGTCAGTGGGGGGGGGGTGTCTGTCAGTTAAATCACACAACTTTCCATCGCGTTTGTTCAGAGATTGAAAGACAGGAAAAGGAGTAGAGGAAGAAACTAGGGTGAAATGCTCTAAGTCTAAAACACTATAAAGCCATAAAGATCCAGATCCCCCAAAAGAGCCAAAAATCCCATCTCTAAGAGATAGCTAGCAACACTAGCTAGCTAGTGATAGCTAGATAGATAGATATTTTATTAATAATTTTCCAAGGAAATTGCTTTTGCTGCAGCAGCAGAAAAAACACTCAGCCCCTAATGACACACACACACACACACACACACACACATTGAAGAACAGTCATATAAGTGCAGATGTTTCAAACATTTTTTTTCCACTGAATCAAAGACAAATATATGGAGTTGTTGTTATTTCTATATTATTATCAGTGTTGTACCTGAACGCGTTCATTGAACGATCGTTCACAAACTATATCATATTTTTAATGAACGTGAATGACTCGTTCACTTTTGCCAAATGAACAGGAAGTTGTGAACGCGGTTATTCTGGCATTTATTGAACTGCGCTCTTATTTAGTTCACATTTCATTCTTATCACGTTGTAATTATTGAGTCGTATAAGGAATAAAATGGGATCAAAACACAGCATTATCATACATGTCATTTTTGTATTATTCGGGGGGGGGGGGAGCGAGAAAGAGAGGGGTGCAGAGAGTTTTGGGGAGCGGAGAAAAAGAGTTAAATGTACAGAGTGTGACCGGTGACCAGAGCAGGTGTTGAAACCTCTCCTTGTGAGAGGGAAGTTAAACCGGGGTAAGGTTCTGGAGGGGCGGTGTTTTCCCCTGATTTTTTGACTACAGGATAACGTCAGAAACGGTTAATAATACGTTTACAATAATAACACAAAATAGAACGAAAAAGTTCATTTTAGGATCCATGAACTTCTAGTTCATAATTTGGAAGAATGAACGATGAACTGAACTGATTCATATTGACTAACTTGAACTGAACTTTGAACTAGTTCCTAATTAAGGTGAACTTTCCCAACACTGATTATTATGTTATTATTGTACTGGTCCAGCCCACTGAGGAGCAAATATGGTTGAACGTGGTCCTTGAACAAAAATCAGTTTGACATGCACTCGTGCATGACGCAGCAGTAATGACTTCTTACATCAGTGTTGGGGGCTTTGATGGCGAGCTCGTTGAACCACTCGTTGTAGTCGATCATACCCTCGCTGGTTTTGCAGGAAACGAGCTGAAAGCGGAGCACCCTCCAGGGCAGACCGAGGTGCATCACACTCTCCACCACTGAGGCCCAGTCAGGCAGCGACACCAGACCTACCACAGCAGGAAGAAAAAACATCAAATGCAATTTAATGGAACAGTTGTTTATTATAGTTGTTTTGTTGAAGGTGTTGAATGTTGACCAGGGGCTGTTTACACCATGTTTTTAAAAATAACATATCTTATCAGAAGTGCCTTTCATTTACACAGCACCCGCACAGTCGGGATGTGAATATTTACAAATCTGCAGACTTGTTCCAAAGTGGGGCGTATTGAAAACGAGCTGGGTCACGTTTCCGTCTAAACTGAAATAAACACATGTTCATGTTGTGTGTGTTTTTACATCACATGTTCATGTTGTGTGTGTTTACATCACATGTTCATGTTGTGTGTGTTTTTACATCACATGTTCATGTTGTGTGTGTTTTTACATCACATGTTCATGTTGCATTAACTTTTACGTCACATTCATCCCCTGAGCAGGTAAAGCAACAAACATGTGGGACAACCTGGATCCCACAGATCGTCCAGCTGCACTAGCACTAGCATTAGCATTAGCATTAGCATTAGCATTAGCATTAGCAGCTGTAGTAAATGTACAGGAGTCATTTCAGCTATTGTACACACATTACACACATACCATCGCCGAACAGAGACAGGTGGACAATTACATGCGTCAAAAACAGTAAAGGACATGTCGGTGTTCTATCACAGTAGCACCTAGCGGCCTAACAGGACTATCCAATCATATTTCACCTACTGTTGCGTCACGTTCGTCTAAACACGGATGAAAAAGTGAAGATGAGATGCTACGTTTGCATCTTCTGTTTTTATCGTGACAGGATAAATGTAGCATGAATATATATTCATATTTTTACCTCAACCAAGGAGGTTATGTTTTTGCCAGAGTTTGTTTGTTTGTTTGTTTGTCTGTTGTTTAGTAAGATAACTCAAAAATGTCGTCTACCTTGGCGGAGGTCAGTGTGAGTGCTTTTGTAGTTGCATATGTTTTGGATATTTTATCACTGGTTTTTTTTTTTTGGGGGGGGGGGGGGGGTGAATATGTTTTGGATTTTTCATGAGTTTTTTTGTGTTTGTTTATTTTGTGTAAATTTCAGCTTGTTTCGTAACTGTATTTCCTTCTGTATTTTTGGGTGTTTCTTTGTGTACTCTTTAGGAAACGTAGCGTGCTCTGCAACTCTGCAAAGTTTTATGTTGTTACTAAACAACGATGTTCCAATACTCCAGACAAACACTTTCAGCTGAGGTTTCAGTGAAACTATTGGGTGTCGTAGAACAGACCTTTGTCCGCCACAAATGTTCTGTTTTATTCTAAGTGATTATTATGATGCTTTACATCAAACACAAAGACGTTAGCTCACATTTCTAAGAAGTGACACAAGGTTCTTTGACAAAAACTTGAAGCACGTGACGTGAAACACAATGAAAATACACCTGATCTGCTGAACGCTGAATACCCATAATGCACCTCACACACACACACACACACACACACCTGTGTTTTCACTGTCAAAGGCTTTAAAGGCACAGATGAGGTCAGACTTGTGCGCAAACAACTGTTCCCGTAGGACTTTGAGAGCTGAGCGTTCTGTTCGTCCCACACTGAAACACAAGAGGAAACACAACATATTATAAACAAAGTTTGGTCAAGTTTGGCACATGTTACTTTCAAATTTTACATTGCGGTAAATGTAGAATACATTTAAATCAAAGTGATCCAGAATCTCTTCCGGATCATCACCAAAATCTAATCATTTGTTCCTTTTGACACCCCCAAGACATTTAAAAAGTTAAATCTACATGTTTAATATGTTAAATCTACATCAGAGGTGTCAAACATTTGGCCCATGGGCCAAAATCGGCCTGCCAATAGGTCCAATCTGGCCCCTGGGATGGGATCCAAAAATGACACAGAAGATATTAATAATTAAGGAAGTAAAATTATTTGACCTCAGTTCAATCTAAAATCAACTATAATTGTAATAAACAATAAATTATGAAAAATGTTAATTTCCTTATTTGTTTAGTGCAAAAAAAGGGAAAATAAAAAACACTAGCCTGTTACAAAAAATGTGAATAACCTGAAATGTATGTGGAATTTTACCAATATTCTGAATGTTACTAAATGTTGTGTGTATTTGTAAATCCACTGTTGTCTTTAAGTTGTGATGCACATGTATAAATGATAAACTAAAGCTTAATATTATTAATATAGCACTTATTTTTCTTAATAATTTTCATGTTGTTAATATTGGTTCATGTTATGTTGAATTACAGTTTCATGATGGAATTTTACTATTTATGCTCAAAAACACAGTTTGGAGTTGACATTATTTATACGTTTTTATCTTATTATTTATATTATTTTACTGGTGTGGCCACCTTTATACCATATTAGGCTGAATGTGGCACCTGAACTAAAATGAGTTTGACACCCCTGATCTACATGTTTAAAATATTTAATGCACATGTTAAAAATATTTAATGTACATGTTATTAAAAATATTTAATGCACATGTTAAAAATGTTAATCTATATTTAAAATATTAAATCTACATGTTAAAAATATTTAATGTACATGTTAAAAATATTTAATGTACATGTTGTTAAAAATATTTAATGCACATGTTAAAACTGTTAATCTATATTTAAAATATTAAATCTACATGTTAAAAATATTTAATGTACATGTTAAAAATATTTAATGTACATGTTGTTAAAAATATTTAATGCACATGTTAAAACTGTTAATCTATATTTAAAATATTAAATCTACATGTTAAAAATATTTAATGTACATGTTGTTAAAAATATTTAATATACATGTTAAAAATGTTAATCTGTATTTAAAACATTAAATCTACATGTTTCTCTGTAAATTCATTTATAGTTTGATGTGTTTTTACAGGATTATTCTGGCAACCACTGGTGCTATTTTTCCCCATAAAACAACAGGATTTTTTTCCCTGTTTTTTAAAATTTTATTAAATTTTTTACAGTGCAGCCATTACATTATATCTATTCTGAACCACCAGACTCACACGTGGGTAGGTATTTTAATTTGTAAAACCTCTGAAACATTGAATTGAAACACCACAGTGACACAAACACAGCTCTCTGTGTTCTGTTTTTGTTTTTCAACTCTGGGAAGAATAATGCTGCCTTCAAGTGCTGTGGGGAAAATGAGCTTTCCCACTGGTCAATTCAAAATTACAAGTGCTTTTACCACCGTAGAAAACATGACAAATGAAAAATAAAAGTTTCAACCCTGGCAGATGAGTGTACCTTTGTCTGACGCTGAGCTCTCGGGTCATGCTACTGGCCTGGTACTGAACCAAATAAGGCACAAGGTCTGGACCCAACTTCACATAGGCGCCCCTGTTACTGCCTACGTCATAGTAGTTGGAGGCAGAAAACAAAGTGAGGACCTGAGGACACAAAAAAAAAGAAAAAAAGATTACATTTTATTTCATTATGTATTTAATGTATCATATTAAACTATATGTTTAAAATATTGAATCTACATGATTAAAATGTTAAAAGTACATGTTTAAAATATTAAATCTACATGTTTAAAATGTTAAAAGTACATGTTTATAATATTAAATCTACATTATTCTTGTAAATATATTCATGGTTTCATGTGTTTTTTCCAGGATTGTTCTTGTAATCACAGCTGCCAGTTTTTTGTTTTACATTAAAACAATGTGATTTTATTATTTCTTTTATTCTTTTATTTGAGCTCAGATGACGAGCAGGTCCTAGTCTCTAAAAAGTCGGTGTGTGCCTTCACCTTACGGTTGTGGCAGAACTCATAGCCATCCTGTTTACACTCATGTGAGCGGATTATGAGCTGCAGGTTGTGTTTGTTGAGGAAGTCTTCTGTGACGTCAGGGCCCCAGTAGCAGCCTCCTCCTCTCACTTCATTAGGTACGCAGCCGTCCTGGGTCATGGGGTCACTCCACAGCAGGTCCAGGATCTGCCAACAAAAAAAAAAACCAAAAACACACATAAGGAAAACATTAGCACTGTCAAATGACTTTGATTTTTAATCAGATTAATCACAGGAATGCTATGGATTAATTTAGATTAAGTCTGATGAACACACTTTATGTCAGTCGACTGTTCGGTCGTTTTTTTTGTTTTTAATCTTATATTTAAAACAGTTTTTTTAATCTCATGACTTTTTATCTCAATTGTCTTTTTTTTTTCTTTTCCTACATTTCCTGTCCATATCCACTAAACTGAGTAACTGTGTCCTGATCATCTACACAGTAACTCACTTTTAAAGGATTTATTTTAGATACTTTTGAAACATTTATGATTTTCGTGGTTAAATAAGTATTATTGCTTTCATGACAAAAAAAATGCAGTTTTACTTTTTACTTTTGGACTTTATTACATTTCAGAAGTTGTACTTTTTTACTTTAACTTTAGTAAAGGAGTTGAATCAGTACTTCTACTTTTACCAGAGTATTTTTTCACACAAGTGTAAAAAAAGCTGTACTTCTACTTCATACATAATGTGTGTACTTTTAACACCTCTGCTGTATTGTGTGCTTACAAAACTAACTACAATACATAAAAAATTCTGTATAAAACTCACAATGTCTTTGTCAATGTTGGATTGAAATTAATTTATTTCGCTTGAGCAGTTTTTTTTTAAACTTTTACTTCAGTAAAGGAGTACTGAAGTACTTCTACT
The DNA here is from genome assembly GCA_020466265.1 of Siphamia tubifer. Taxonomy (NCBI): domain Eukaryota; kingdom Metazoa; phylum Chordata; class Actinopteri; order Kurtiformes; family Apogonidae; genus Siphamia; species Siphamia tubifer. Next base: position 47,814,827 of record CM035791.1, on the reverse strand, counting down.
TTTACCAGAGTATTTTTCCACACAAGTAGTTGTACTTCTACTTAACCCTTTAACTCCTGAGACTTAAGCACTTCCACAGTAATAAAATAAATAAACAACAAAATGAACAAAAACAGTGATCAGTAAAATTAACAAAGATTAATATTAAACTAACAAAATAATACATAACATGGACAAAGTAAGACTAACAGAACAGAATTGAAGAAAAAAAAAACAGAAAAAATAAGGAACAACATCAACAGAAACTAATAAATATTCACAAAATAACAAATAACAACATAATGAAGTTGGGAAAAAAAAGAATAAATGACTAATGCTGTGATTTGGTTCCAGTAGTTTTAGTTTGGGCTTTTACACACACACACACACATGCACACACACACATGCACACACACACACACACACACACACACACACACACACACGCACACACACGCACACACACGCACACTATACTATGTGCAATAACTCCACCCCACCATTGCACTAACTGATAGGACTTACATTTACATATCTTCATCTACTTTAATAAAAGTGCTGCTTTTATTTATTTATTTTTAACTGTGACTTATACGGTTTATTTATATTATTATTACTATTGTTTTTATTCTTGTGTGTTTTACTGCCATGTGGAGCTGCTAAACAATGATTACTGAGACAATGAAGGATTCTATTCTATTCTATTCTATTCTATTCTATTCTATTCTATTCTATTCTATTCTTCTAAATCAGTTGCTTTTCAACACCTGTACATCAGTCCCATCAACAAAATTCTCAGTAAAATAAGACAAAAAAAAAACCTTTAATTTTTCAACTCCATTCAAAACGTGTCAGCGTTAAAGGGTTAAGAACAAAATGTGACAAAATAAATAAACAAAATGACAAAAGAAAGAAAGAGATAGATAGATAGATAGATAGATAGATAGATAGATAGATAGATAGATAGATAGATAGATAGATAGATAGATAGATAGATAGATAGATAGATAGATAGATAGATAGATAGATAGATAGATAGATAGATAGATAGATAGATAGAGAGAGAGAGAGAGAAAGAAAGAAAGATCCAATAGAGCAGATGGTGTTTTTTTTTTCCTTCTTAGATCATTTCATTTTAACAGCAGGTCATAGGATCACCTAGGGGTGCTTTGACTTTAACTGTTAGCACTTAGGCGAGTTAATGTTGACAGTCATTTGGGAAAAGCAGATTGAACACACTGCAAAGGGATTAATGACGCAGTGGATTAGAGCTGTGAAGGCCCACGCACACAGCTGATGGAGCATTAACAGGTTGTCAGTTACAGACGCTGTAAAGGTCAGGAGTTGTGTTCACTTTAAAAAAAAAAGTTGTTTCCTCTTAGATGTGACAGTAAATAACACTAACAACGTGTCACTGGTAAAAGAAGACATAAGAAAAAAAAGATAGTTGACATGTGGATATCCCAGGTTTATGTTCTTATATTCTCACCCATGACCTGAACCACAGGTCAGACCACTTTAGGAGGATCTGGGAACTTTGACATTATTTTTTAAAAGACTCTGACCTCTCATCTAATCCTGGAGAGCAGGAACTGTTCGAAATATATATATATAAAATGTTATTTCATGTATGTGTTTGTCTTTTTTTTTTAACCTGTCTACTGTTGTCTTTTTTATTAACTATATATGTGTATGTGTGTATATATATATATATATATATATATATATATATACACTCTGGTGTGGGTTTTTTTGCTTGTTTTGTTTTATTCTGTTAACTAATAAAGAGAATATAGTTAATAATTTTATTTCTATAAACAATACTGCTAGATAGATCAGATCAAGTTTTTTTAGTGATCGGTATATATATATATATATATATATATATATATATATATATATATATATATATATATATACATATATATATATATATATATATATATATATATATATATACACTTTATAATACATGGATGCACATGTGTAAAAATATATGTATAATATAATTAATGATGCACTGATCAGCATGTTTTTTTGGACCGATCATTGATACGATCACCAAAAAAATGTATCTGCCGATCACAAAAGGAATTTTACATTTCTATAGCTTTCATCTAGCATACCTTGTATCATTTATAGAAATAAAACTATCTATTAACTATATTTTAAAAAGTACAGAAACGGTCAAAACGACATGCACCTGTTCTGTAGCGTGTTTGTAAGTTTGTGACGTGTTTTTCCGATCACCAGTCAGGCTATTTTTAGCCTGACTGGTGTGTATATATATATATATATATATATATATATATATATATATATATATATATATATATATATTGTCATGGCCATCTGATTATTTCTAGATGAATGGTTTTAGACTTAAGGAACTCATGGGAACTGCTGGATTTGAAAACAGGTGAGTGTAGAGGTTTTATCTGTTGGCTTTTCTGCTCTTCACCTGTTTCCACTCTTCCTTGGCATTGTCAGTATTCTCAGCACCATGGCAACCAGTGGACTGACATGGTTCCATTTCGTTTTCCACTCTGTTAATCCCAGCGTTAAAAGTGTACGACCTCCGTCTGCATTTTTCCAGCTCCTCCTCTACGTTAACTTTGATTCGACCAGAGAAGTCCTGCAGTGAGCGGTTCTGAAAGCTGCTACGGGTTCCTAGAGGTTTGGGGAAGGTGAACGACGCCCGACGCTGGAAGATTTTGTTGGAGGAAAAGTCTTCCTCCACCTCTGAGTCGATGGACATCCCTGCTGAACTGAAGGTTCTCCTCTTTGGAGGCCTCAGAGCCGACACATACTGTATAAAAAAACACAAAACAACTGTCTCAGATTTGACAATTATAACTGTAACACAATCCAACAGGTACGAGGATCAACCTGTATTTTATTTTAATACATACTGGTCACTCCAGTGGACGCTTCTTCTACAGTTGTTCTCTTGTATATTCATGGGTTTTAGTTCCATATCAGTCAGTTCTTATCATTACTGTAATTCATCTGTTCTTAAAGGTGTCATTCCGCTCCTTTTAGAATCTGATGGGTCACCCCGAGTTACCAACACATGCTGCGTTTCAAAGTGGGGTGTCCCCTCCACTGGCTGTATTTCATATTCATACAAAACAACACAGAGAAACGAGTGACTCATTAAAAGCTTGTCCACATTACATCACATGGACATTGGCGTCACCCACGTGGGGTGAATCTGAAGTTAGCATTAGCATTAGCATCTACAAGAGAAGATGGAGCCACAGTAGCTGCTGAACAAACTGGAAAAAAAAGGATGGATCAAAGTAGTTCATGTGGAAATAAAGCTTACTTTTTTTTCATGCAAGTTTTCAAAACAAGCAACAGCATGAAACATGGCTGGATGCTACTCTCGGATAGCCTAGCCATGCTACACTCCCCTAGCAGCAGCAAATCTAATGTGCTACCATAGTAGTCTAGTTACACTCAATGTAACTTTTGGCTAGATTTCCCTGAAAGTGGCCAACCAATCACAGTGAAGTATAGAGTCAGAGGGCGGGCCTAACAAAGTGACGTCAGAGCTGTGACGATTCAGAGAGAAACAACTGGAAACAACCATAGAAGAAGAACAACAACAACGGGCGGTTATTTCCTTTTATCAAAAATGTCAGCAATTTTTAAATTCTTTTTATAGAATCGAAAACAGTCGTTCAGTTCCATAATCCACCATTTTGTTTAGTCATTCCTAACTTTCTCCAGACTCCTCCCTGAACTTTCCAGCATCTAACCACATCATCCTAAAGATTACGCTGATTGGTTGTAGCACCGTCCTATTGCATACAGAGGGATTTGAAAGACAACCTTTTAGCCCCGCCTCCCCTGACTATGAAGCACCACTAGACCCATACATGGAATGAATGGGGATAGCACAGCTAGGCTAACTCTCAGATGATAAACACACACAGAGTGAGTGGGGAAGGGGGCGTGTTCCTTCAGACATTCATTCTCTGAGCCAATCAGAAACACCTCATCACCACAATATGGATATGTATGAGGAAGGACTGGAAAACACTGTGGTTCCACCTCAAGTCATTTTTCTACCCTCCAAAAACAGCTGGAAATGAAGCAATTTAGACGTCGTTGTTTTTTCTTTAAATAGAACCAACGCACAGAGCATTCAATAACAATGGTGAACACACCAATATTAACAAAACAATGATGGAATGAGACCTTTAAAGAGTTTTTTTTAAACTTTGACAGAGTATTTATTAAGTTGAATTCATTACTCAGATCATTCCATAGTTTTACCTTCAATGAATAAAACATTTTTGTTTGATGTTAGCTCTTATTTGACTTATTTCAAATTAAAGCAGACCTCTTCAATTGTAACTTAACTTGAAGAGGGATTGAATGTTCATGGGTACATTCATATGTACGACTTGAAACATGTTTTCCAGTAGTTTCACCTTAACTATATCAATACATTTTAACAGTTTGAATTTTATAAAGAATCGATTGGTTGATTCTTTGTATCCAGCATTATTTATTATTCTTATCGGCCTTTTTTGTAGTTTAAATATTGCATCTAGGTATGTTTTACAGGCATGTTTTTCATCCCTAATGAGGACTAAAAAAACACTTAGGAAAAAATATGGACTAAGGTTCTCATAATTCATGCATCAAAGGGTTATTAAATATGTTTCCTCACATTGTGTCTGTCAAGTTTTGCAAGGAGGCTGAGGTCTGTGCTGTCAGAGATGCCACCATGGAGGACCAGAACCTTCTGGTCAATGACTGTTGCTAACGGCAACCAGCTAAAAATCTTCTGCAGCAGCTTCAGGATGCGTTTTCCATGCATCTAAAGAGAAACACAAATATTAAAATGACTTTATATTTACTCTCTGATGACCATTTTTTACCCCACCCCTCAAATGTTAGAGATATTGGTAGTAATATGTTTTGGGTTTTTCATTGCTTTTTTCTCGTGCTGTCAAATGATTAATATTTTTAATCAGATGCACAGCAGCTTGATGGTGTTAATTAGGTGAATCAACATTAAAGCTGAGAGAATTTATTTCTCGCATTTTGTTGCTGTATGGCCTTGAAAACTAAGTCAAGGTCATTCATCATCAAACTTGACCAAGGCCTTCATGACAGGCATGTGTGGTGTGAATATGGTGATCCTCCATCAAAGCTGTGGAAGATTATTGAAAGGACAGTGTTCCTGGATGGACGCACAGACGGACTAACAGCATTTCTATGTCCTCTGCCTGAGGGACGGGGGACAATTCATCCAAAGCAACCCTGTGATTAATCTTTTTTTTTTTTTTTTTTTTTTTTTTTTATCATTTAACAGCCCTAATTTTTTTGTCAAGGTGGAACTGAATGGCACAGTTTGCCATATATTTGGAATATTCCAGAGACTGTCAGATTGATAAACTCTTTGAAAGGCTGAATACACTGTCCTGCTGCCTGCTGTTTCATCTTTTATTCTGTTTTTAACATGCTGCACTTTTTAATCTGTACTTTTAATCTTGTACTATTTTACATACATATATTATTTATTAACCCTTTGTTGGTCAGCTCAACCGTTTGGTAGAGGTAACTCTGAACCCCGATATCTAATCTAAATTTAACTTCTTGGGCTGTCAATGACATATTCAGGTCATGCTAGTATACCACCAAGGAAGAAGATGGTAACCATGACAACAGCTCTGCTGTGATCTGTTCTTTTGGACACAAAATTGCAGGCAAGATTGATTTTTTTCCCCCTACATTTTATTAACTTTTACAGAGTCTATTTTACATAAATAATCCTCATCATGTTCCAGAAATACTTTGGTATTTATGTAATATTTTTTTTAAAACATGCTGAACCAAAAGGTAGAGATAATAGTAAAGGGTCATGAAATGCTAATGCTAATCACTAATAATACAAACACAAAGAGTTAATACATCTAATTTGAACCAAATTATGTTGGTAAGATTGGTGAAGGAATAATGTTTGAGTTTTAATACTTTAATTAAATTTAGGGTCAGTAAAAAAAAAAAGTTATAATAGTCCCTGTGACATGGAAAAAGCAAAACTTTTTTTGTGACCAACAAAGGGTTAATAGGATTTTTATTGTTGTACTGATATAGGACTGAGATTTCATTCCAGGTGCACACATGTAATGAGAATAAATTGAACCTAAATTAACCTAACCTAATATGTGAGGCATCTATGGGGTCAGTCCTGAACAGTCTAGTATGAGGATCACACTGGCTCATGTTAAGCTTTACTTGAAGTGTGAGGTTGACCTGAAGAGAGCACGGATAAAGGCACATGTTGTCACTGATAATGAGTTAATACCCAGCAGTGAATAAAGAAACATACCTTATATTTAGTCAACACTTCCTTAGTGAAGCCGTACCTGTGGTAGACAGTGAAACATAAGATGACGTCAGAACTGGAGGATTTTATCGTATTTTATTGCTAGTGCAGGTAAACATTTTAGATGTTGTACCTCAGGTTGACAATATGGTCCTCATGGTTTCCTCGGTTCATGTAGACGTCACTGGGATAAACCAGCAGGAACGCAAACAAGATGAGGAGGATCTCAATGGAATCTTTGCCTCGGTCAACAAAGTCTCCATTAAACACATAGGGTTTGTCTAAGGACGGCATCCCATTCTAGAACATCAAAAAAAACATAGTGGGGATTTAAATATCATACTGCAAAACTAATGTAACTGAACAGAATTAACCCTTTTTACACCATATATTTATTAAAACATTTTTGTTTATTTTTGCCAATAATTGTGTCAAAAAATGACATATGTGTAAATAATTTACACCCTTTTTTCAAGGACAAGTATATATTTAAAAATCTGTCAAGTATTTACCGTAGTTATGTAATTAAATACCTAAAACTGTGTGTTATAAGAAGAAAAAGGCAATTTAATTTTCTTTAACTTTCTTTTAATACATTCTTGAAAAGTGCAGGTTGAACATTTGTGAGATTGAAAAAAATATAATTCAAACTATTTTACAACAACTGGGACTCTTTGACATTTCTGGAGCTTTCTGGGCAATGTTACACTGGCTGTTCTATTTTTATTTTATTTTTTGCAGTGGTAGTTTCTCAACCACTTCCTGTCTACCTGAAGACACACACACACACACACACACACACACATGACACAGCCAAGGTTTTAAAAAATAAAAAATAAAACAATGTCTGTGTTGGAAACCACATACTACATACTTCCATACTCATACTATTCATACTCTATACTACCTACTCAGCGATTGGACAGTATGTAAAGCGTTCACTGTGGTGTACTACATAACCCACAATGCATTGCACTCCTATCTAACCCTAACCCAAGAATCAACAGAGTGAAGATGATTTAACTTGAGCTCTAAACTCTTTAAATCCATCAGTTTATTGATGTATATATATATATATAACAACACAAAATCGTTGATTGTTATAAAGATTAAAAAACAAACCTTGTAGAAAATAAGCAGTAGATCTACCAACTGTCCGTGCAAATCACCTTTAGTGAAGAAGAAATACAGAAATACAATTTATCACCACCCAAACAGCAAGGATGTGACCTACAGCTTAAAGTAAAGTTAAAAATACTGTGTGAATAAAAGGATTTAACCTCAGTTGTTAAATAATTTCAAGATGAAACCTTTACCGCATATAGTGATTTCCTTGCTTTGGCAGGTGGAGATGCGGTTAATATTTGGGAGCATGCGGAGCATTTTCCACGTCTCTAAGAGGAGTTGGAGGACGTAACGCGAATGCAACTGCTGCTGGGAAAAACACTTATTAGCAAAATGAAGAAACATATCATATAATTATAGACAGACAGACAGACAGACAGACAGATAGATAGATAGATAGATAGATAGATAGATAGATAGATAGATAGATAGATAGATAGATAGATAGATAGATAGATAGATAGATAGATAGATAGATAGATAGATAGATAGATAGATAGATAGATAGATAGATAGATAGATAGATAGATAGATAGATAGATAGATAGATAGATAGATAGATAGGTAGGTAGGTAGGTAGTTACTTAGTTACTTAGTTAGGTTGTTGTTATTGTTGTTGCCATCATGGTTGGTATGGTTTGTAATGTTGACATTGTCTTGTGAGGGTTTTTGGTACTCCCGCCCCACCCCCCATCCCTGTCCTTCATTGTCAGATTCATCATTAAAATTTGGTTTAATCAAAACCCATAATAGTCTCCTTTAGCAAAGCTAAGCTAATTAGCTTTAGCACCAAAAGGAGCCAGACTAACATTCTACTGTTAAGGACGAAACACAAGTCAGGTTCAAAATTTAAAAATAATAATAATAAAAATAAATTTCAAAAAAGTGTGATGCCTCAATGATGACATGCAATAATGTCATTTTATAGTGAGAAAATTCTGAGAGGTAAAAAAAACCAAACAAAATAAAAGAGGCTGAAGCTCGTACTTTTTTGTTCCGGAAGGCCTCCACCAGTCCGACCGCCTGCTCCACCGTCAGAGGGAAGGTGAGGTGAGGACCCGAGTAGATATCTGGCACCTCGATGTTCTTATAACAGAAGTATCGCTCCCACTCTGCATCTCGACACACTTCGTTTTCTCGGAAGATGTGAGAAATCAAATTACCTGTGAGAATGAAGAGGCGCTTTAAAGACAGGCCATAGAGATGGAGAAAATACCGCTCACATCTGCACAACACTTACGTTCACTGCTTGATGGTGTGAAGTTATCCATGAGGTAACCCAAGAAATTATAAAGCTACACAAAGAACACAGACAAAAACTCAGATGGAAGGTGGTTGGAGCAAATTAACATTTATACTTTAGACCAGGGGTGTCCAAATCCAGCCCACGACGGCCGGTGTCCTTTACTTTAGCAGTTCCACAGTTAAAATAATTAAAATAAGCAACAAAATGAACAAAAATGGCCAAAGTCATCAATAAAATGAACAAAAATGAATAATAAACTGACAAAATAATAAGTTACAGGAAGAAAGTAAGACACAAATGGAGCAAAATTAAAGAAAAAATAACCAAATAACTGTTCATGTTACTAATTATTTTGTCAGTTAATAAATAATTTTTGGTCATTTTATTGATGACTTTGGCCATTTTTGTTCATTTTGTTGCTCATTTTAATTATTTTTACTGCGGATATTTTCTCAACGTATTAACTTATGAGCAACGACATTGAATTTTAACACAGAAATAAACGCAGGTATGTGAGTAAGGTCATGTGATGTTCATAAAGACCATTGACAAATTGAGAAGCGGGTCGTTTATACATCAACCCGTCCATCTCTGTTCCTCACCTTTATCTGGGCCTGTTCGCCTGAATATTCGATGGACTGGAAGATGTGCCAGGTGTACCTCCGCCTCATTTCTGTGCGAGCAACATACTGACGGTACCATCGTTGAATGAGGATGGCAGCCCTTATAGCTGTAAGAGACACACACAGGAAGTCAAATAATAACATATGCAAATGTGAAGGACACATATGACTATAAAGACCAGACACGTTTGAACTTTTTCTTCAGTGTAACTTCTTAGCTATTCTTCTACATCTACTTTTTCTGCCAACGTAATCATGGTTACAGCAAATTCTGACTAGACAAAATTTGAGGGGATATGTGGCTTACATGTGACAGCTGTGTGCAAGACAAAAAAAACAGAAACATGCAGTCAGGAATAGATCATATACAATACAACGAGGCAAATCTGGATCAAATAGCATCAAATCAAACTGTGGAAGAAGTAAACATGTACTGTATGATGATTTTTCAGTAAGTATGGAGAGGATAAGGCAGTTAAAAGTGAGTAACAAGTGCACTGTTAAAAAAAATTGTTGAAAATGTGAGTTAATTTAACTTGTTATATCATTGATTAAGTAAGTAAATAATTCTCACAAAAAGCTTTACAGTGCAAAACCATCAAAACACACTTTAAAATACAATTAAAATACAGATCAAATGCAATAAATACAGGAAGTAGGATAGTTTTGTAGCAACCCTGGGTTAGTTTGGGTTTAAAATCGTTGTTTAAACAGGAATGTCTTAAGATATTGAAGGAAAAAAAAACAACTCAGATATTGAAGTTGTTAAAGTTGAGCAGCAGTTGGAGCACTGGTACCTTTACTGGGGTGTTTGTGGAACTGGTCAGACTTTGTGACACCACATCCCATGACTGTTCCTGTTTGAAGGACAAGAGTCACAAGTGAGAATTTAACCCTTTCATGCAAACTGGTCACTACAGTGGACATCTGGGGGGCCTATTCCTATTCCAGCTACTATGGGCGAAGGTGGGGTACACCCTGGATAAGGTGCCAGTTCATCACAGGGCTGAACACATACACAACAAATATGCCAGTGTTAAATTTAACACCCATAAAGTAGCTGTATTTCTATTACAGTTTTTCGCAAAACAATAGCGATATTCTCCTAAAATTTCACCAAAGCATATTTGTGCTTTGAACATGTTTCCATTGACGGTTGTTCTGGGCAGGAGTGTCGTAACTCTCGTGAAATATCACCCCATGGGATTTCATTGATGGAAAATGAACCTTTCCATGTCTTGACATCACGCTGCACTTCTCTGCTGTTTTCTGTCTCTAAAATGACACTGATGTTTTTCTCCTGAATTATTTTCAGAAAAGTCAATTCAATTCAATTTTATTTATAAAGTCCCAAATCACAACAAAGTCGTCTCACGGGGCTTTACAGAAACACAATCAACTACAGAAATATATGAAAGGTCCCAAGCATCCCCTGTCCTTAGACCCTCCCCCTGTCCTTAGACCCTCCTTCTCGGCAAGAAAAAAAACTCCAAAACCCAGTGGGAAAAAGAAGAAATCTTGAGGAGAACCACACTGAAGGACAGATCCACCCCATGGACAGATAGACTACAGATGAACGTCCATTTATAAATGAAGGGGGGGGGGGCAGGTCAATCCACCAGACAAGCAAGGGAGGAGGTCCGGGGTCACAGGTCAGCACAGGTGAATTACCGCAGATCCTGTCGTCCATGGCTCCCACGCAGACACTGTCAACAGAGCCACCACTCCCCCCAGGGGGAAGTGGTGGCTGGGGGGAGGTGGGGGGGAGTGGTGGTTCACCAGGTGACTAGCCATGAACAGTCTCCGTCACCTCCTCTGTCCATGTGTTACGCACCATTTTCAATCCAAGAGAAGTGATCATGTGACCATGTACGTCATGTCCGTATGTAATTGTAGAAAAAGTGCTTCCATTGCACTTTTGCGATATATTAGAATATCAAAATGTCTGAAAAACCATCTCATGAAAGCATAATTTTTAATAGATATATGAGTGTTTACATTACCAGTTTTTTTATAGCACTATTTACATTTTACGAATTTCCAAGGGTAATGGAAACACAGCTAGTGTCTACATGTGTCCACACTATGCAGTGTAATATTAACACTTTTGAAAGTCTTAAAAATTTAACATTCAGTTTTTGTTAGTTTAAAAGTATTTGTTGTTAAAAATAGAAATAACCTTAGCACTAAAGGGGTTACCATGGTGATATAGTAATGATCAGTAAAGAAACACGATCCAGAGGGAGTTCAGGACTGTGTTGCTGCAACTTAACAGAAGGGAAGGAGGAGCAAACATGGCGGCTACTAGGACATTAACGCTACTAGGTCGATTTATGCATCAATAAAGTCAAAGTCGACTCAATGTGTCGTGATGACATCATCACATTGTTAGTGGAGAAACAACACAAACACACGGCTAAAAAAAAACCAACAAAAAACATGGACACACGTCTGTCCAGCAATGACCAACAGGTATTAAAGTTCACTGCAACGTAACAATGTCCACTGACAAGGGACAAACATCAACATTCAACCCCAACAAAACAAAGGCTAACGTTAGCAAAGAGTTTTCTGTTAAATTTACCTGAACAACATCAGTAGGTGAACATATGTCCACATTTGGTCTGGACCCACGTCCTCAGTTTTTATATCAAGTGCAAAAAGTTTAAGGCAGCGTCTGACCAGATGAACACCACACTGTCCACATCATGTTTGGAGACAAAACAAGCGCGTTGTCTGTGCTGTTTATCACTCAGGTTAGCTAGCGGACGCTGCTCGTATTGCACACGTTAGCCGATACCTCTTCAGATGGCCGTGGTGTTTTTTGTCATCTAAAGTGAAGTATTTCCTCACATGTGACTTGTCGACTTCTGCAAATTTAAGTCGACTTGTGCTACGGGAGTCGACATTTTAGTTCATGCCCTAGCGGCTACGCAGAGTCTGACTGAACCATCCCAACAACTATTTAACACAGTCACAGTGTCTGCATGGGAGCCATGGACGACAGGATCTGCAGTGACTCGCCTGTGCTGACCTGTGACCCCGGACCCCCTCCCTCACCTGTCTGGTGTCTGGACCAGCCCCCCCCTCCTTCATTTATGGACGTTCATCTATAGTCTGTCCGTCCATGGGAGTGGATCTGTCCTTCAGTGTAGTTGTCCTCAAGATTTCTTCTTTTTCCCACTGGGTTTTGGAGTTTTTTCTTGCAGAGAAGGAGGAGCTAAGGACAGGGGGAGGGTCTAAGGACAGGGGGAGGGTCTAAGGACAGGGGATGCTTGGGACTTTTTATCTATTTCTGTCGTCCATTGTGTTTCTGTAAAGCCCTGTGAAACGACTTTGTTGTGACTTGGGACTTTATAAATAAAATTGAATTGAATTATTTCGCAAACGTATTGCAACATCTCGTAATACTTCTTCAATCCATCAAACATTGTAGAACTCTTATGTAAGGACGTGATGTGATCAACACAAGTCTGGATTAGTTTAACACCAATATTAACAACTTCCTGATTTAACAACATGAATTCAACAAAAGCACCAGACACATCAACCTGGTGTTAATACTACACTAATAACACTCTCTATTTAACACTGATACTGGATATTTTAACAATCACTTCCACATTCACATCTGTGGATAATTTCGATTATTCCAGGGGTCCTCAGTCCTGGTCCTCTAGAGCTACTATCCTCTTCCAACACACATGACAGTCATTATCAGACTTCTGCAGAACTGGATGATAAACTTATCATTTGAATCATGTGTGTAGGTTCAGGACCTGACTATTACACACACGTACATTGCAATGTCTATGTTCAAACTATAAATTGTGCAGCTCTACTGTCCCTTCAGTCACAGAACACACACATATTTCAGCATGTCTGAGTGCCTGCAGATTCAGGACGCTTCAACTGTGTGCTGTGATTAATCCCTTTATCTGTCGGTTCACTCATGACCTCTGTGATTGGCCTCAATCCCAGAGGAGACGCCTGTTTCTGTCAGAATTCTACGAAGGCTTACATCGATCAATCTATGAAAACACACCAAGCTACAAATATCCTGAAGTCATTTTGATCAAATGGAAAAAGTAAGATGTATTTACAGTGACACAACACAGTGTCAATACTGTATGTTTACGCTCAGATAATGATTTATTTTGTTGAAAAAGTCACTTTTCTGTCACTTGTCTTTTGTGTCTGATATAATAAAAACAACTTTAATCCAAGCTTTTATGAATATTTACATGATTACAAAATTAAGCACATGAAAATTAATGATTTAGATTAAAACCCCACAAAATATATATGATAATATTATAATAAATGGTGAGAAATCAATTAACAATAATCAAATAGACAGAAAGGTTCATATTGGAGCTACCACAGAAGAAGCACTGGGTCTTTATGGGTTAAATCTCAGGTTGTGAAACCATTAATCAAAGGGTTGCTGTGGATTCATTTTTGATTAATCACAATTAAATATCATTCATGTATAATCCATGCACTGGAAAAAAAAATCAAAATTTGACCAACTGTATTTTTCTCATTTCTAGTCCAAATATTTCATCACACTTAAAACCAGACAGATTCACCTAAAGAGGAACTTTTCAGTCAGATATAAGAACTGATTTATAGACAACAGATCTGGTAAATCTGATTTAAGAAATCTGACTAAGATCGGTTCCACTGGAAAATTTTATTTTATTTTTTTGCTTAATTCGAGATTTCTGTTTGTATGTGTGTGTAAATTAATATTATTTAATTATTTTTGTTTAATTTTAGAATTTTCTTTTGCTTGATTCAAGCTATTTTTCTACTTAATTCAAGATTTTTTTGGTTGATTCAAGATATTTTTTTCTTAATTCAAGATTTTATTTTATTTTTTGCTTTTTCACTTCATTCAAACAGAAACACCTTCAATTAAGCAAAAAAAAATGTTGTCAGAACAAGTGATAATTATCATGGTAAGACTCTACAAACCATAAAATGCATTAGTAAATAAGTTTAAGGGTCATTCTGCTGCAGATGAGTTAATATTAAATCAGATTAATTATGATGGATTAATCGGTGTTAATGCTTTAATTTTGACAGCCTTAGTTAAATCTTAACTTTTTGTCAGGAGTGTCTCATTTTAGTTCAGTTCCACTTTCAGCCCAATATATGATCTGAAAAGGTCCAGACTGGTAAAATAATAACAGTGACAAGAGTAAAATGACATTATGATAATGTTTACATCATCATTTTTCCCTCAAAATGTAAATAAGGTAAGGTACGATACGATACGATACGATGCGATGCAATACGATACGATACGATACGATACGATGTGATACGATACGATAAAACTTTATTAATCTGGTAGGAAGTTGTTTTGCCAGATCGCTTGAAACATTACAGTAAATATAGACAATAGAGGATCAGAAGAAATAGTGATGAAGTGTCTAAAAAATAAGTGTCATTAAAATAAGTGTGTATACACATGGCACCTGGCATTGAGCTGAAAGTGACCTATGGTATTCATGTTGGGATTGCACATGGCGATGTAAAATAATAATAATAATAATAATAATAATAATAATAATAATAATAATAATAATAATAATAATAATAATAATAATAATAATAATAATAATAATAATAATAATAATTCAACATGATGTTGAAGGTATTATTGCACATGGTTTAGAATAATAAATATATAATTGCCCATGATAATGAAATGTAATATTGCACATGACATGGTAAAGAGTGTGAACTGTACATTCTATCATCCATTATTATAAAAATAATCATAATAATAACATCAACAACTTAACAAGTCTCAAGAAAAACAAGATATTTCAGCTACTTCATATTTGTTCAGGTATTTATTCAGGTTTTTGTAAAAGGATGATTTGTTAATATCAACATTTCCTTATGATTTAACTTTTTTTTTTTACATTAAAATCTGCAGTTTTTATTATTTCTAGGTAATTATGATCCTATTGAGATCTAATTATTCTGCATGTAGAGTCTGAATTAAAATAATTTTTACACCGTTAATAATACGGGGCCAGATTGGACCTTTTGGCGGGCCAGATTTGGGCCCCGGACCTTATGTTTGACACCTGTGACTTACATGCTTCTACTTCACCTGTAGCTACATAAAAACATATTGCTCTACAGCAGCAGTTTACTTACGTGATCACCTCTTTTCTCCAGTCACCAACTGCCAACGTGTTCGGCTGTCAGTTTAAGGGAAAATTCAAAACGGCCATTTGCTGCGTTGCATCGTCCAGACGTCCACCAGGGTCAGGTCCAAAACTGTAGGACCTCACTGACAGCGTGGGTTCATCATGAGCAAAGGAATGAATGAAAATAAGTTCAGAAACACCCTCATGGGTGCTGCTGTCCCTGGTGTTTGCAGCTCAGTCAGAAACAGGTTTAGTCTTTAGTCCCTTTGGTGTGATCTCATAATCAAGGCACTGAGCCACAAGGGGATTATGGGAGATAATGACTTGATGCGACTACACTGCTCTTTATATAGGAAGATAGCAAAATACAAAGGTAAACATAGGTGGAAAGTTTGTGCAGGCGTATGTGTTTATTTGTGTGAAGGTATTTTCATGTCATTATCCAACAACTTCGAATAACACGGGATTCTTTAGTGGAATCAAGGTTTTTCTACGTATCCTGGTGTCGTTACAGGCCTGGAATGAACGGTGGAATAGTTAGGCAAGAATAAAGGTGGAATTTAAATAAAAAGAAGAAGAAGAAGAAGACAACATCCTCAACAAAAAAGTTATTCAATTTTTGGTGAGAATTTTTTTCAAATAAAAATATAAAAACCTTAATTAAAAAAATTATGAAATCAAAAATATAATCAAATAATGAAGTAAAAATTACATCAAAATATATACATTAAAATTCAATTAAATCATAAAATATGGCAAAGAAAATATATTTTAAAAAGCAAAATATATGAATAAAAAAAGATAAAAATATAATAATATAAATAATAAAATAAATAGATTTAAATTAAATTCAATAATTTAATAAAATAAGACATTTAAATAAATAATATAATAATAGTAATAAAACATATATTTTAGAAATCTGCTTTAAAATGTATTTAAAAATATACAAATAAAAATTTCCCAAAAATATAAGATTAATTTATAATAAAATAAAATAAAATAAAATAAATGATGAATTCAAATTTAATTTAATAATAAAATATGATACCATAATAAGATAAAACACATACAATATGTATATTAAAAATGTACTTTAAAAAGATGTCATTTTCATACATATCAAATGGTAACTTTTTAAAGCATATTTTTCCATCACTTGCATGTTTGCAATCATTGGATCTGATTACAAGCTTATGTTACTGCAGACTTTTTCCCTCTTTTTTAAAAATCTTTTTTTAAGGATAGCATTATTTTAATAACATTTTTGTTAGAGATGATGTCATTCAGCTTTTTTACTTTGAAAACAACGTTAATTTGGCAAAAACTACAAGTTACTACACCAAAAATACCATAATGTTCTAATTAAAGTCACTGAAACAACATGTCCCATCTTTATTCCTGTTGTGTTTAGTATGTTGCTAAATTACATTAAATATTAGAGCTACCAAAAAAGGCCTTTAATATAAACTGGAATATACTTTCATTCATATTACCTCCTGTCCACTTTATTTTTGGCTGACTTTCTGAAACTAGAAATAGTTAATAAATCAAATGTGGTATTGTTTTATTCATTCTGTTAACACATAAGGACACAGTGTGATGTTTGCAGTTCACAAATAATATTTTCTCCATATTCAATAACATTATCTTTAGTTCTTTTTTTATGACAATCAAGTATTTTACAACATTTAATTGACCAAATCTAACTAATTTACTAAATGTTCATAAAGGTTCAGAGTAATGTTGAGGATTATTATATAAAAAAATACAAAAAACTGAAGAAATAGTGACTTTTTCAGTCAAATCTGTCATTGACTGAACTGTTTATTTTCTTTTTTCTTCTTTTTGCTTACTTCAAGCATAAAAAAATAGCAAAAAAAATAGCAAAAAATAAAAATTCTGCCAATGGAACAAGCAAAAGTTATCTTGATACAAATATTTGGACTAGAAATAAGAAAAATACACTTAGTAAGATTAGGATTTATTTTTAAGTGTGGGTTTATGTTCAGTTATTTTCCTGAAAAGTCAGTTTTTCCTAATATCCTTTGAATTTAGTCTGAGTTGTTATGAAAACCTACATGAACCTGTCAATTAAATAGGAAAATTGATCATTCAATAATGGATAATTTCAAAAATGTACATTTCAGAGGACAATATAATAACAAATGGTGATAAATCACTTAAGGACGGTCAAATATTGAGAAAAAATTATTTGGGAATTGACACAAAAATCACACTTTAGTCTTTAGGGGTTAAACCACTCATCTCACATTAGCAAACACTGCTCTTGAACACATCACTGGTGTAAACAACATGGCAAAATCCTTAGGAAGTGAAATTTACAAACGATTCTATCCTGGTGTTTTTCTAAACGTTTAAATAACAGGTGCTTATTGTAGTTTCGTGGTGGTGTTTGTGTATTGATTCTACCGTTAGGGGTCACACAAACACGAAGCAGAAGAACACGAGTGAGAGGGAAGAGGGGGTGCACAAAAATCACAATCTGCAAAGGTGAGGAAAAAGAGTGAAACAAACCAACAGGTCAAACTGGAACCACTTTAAAACAGTTTTATAGCAGAGTAGAGACTGTGGAAAGTATTAATGTTAACTGAACAGGTTCCTTAAATAAGCTGCAAAGACATATATGAACAGCAGGGCCGTACAGAGACCTGGTGGGGCAGGGGCTACATTTTTTTTTGTAAAAAGTGCACGTAAAACAAAATTTTCTTTTATTTAAAACTACATTTCAATAACAACTCAATAATGTCTGTGTGTATACGTGGGTGTGTGTGTGTGTGTGTGTGTGTGTGTGTGTGTGTGTGTGTGATGTCCTTCTTTTGATGCAACATATTGGTCTTCAAAGCAACAGTAAAGCAATGAAAGGAAGTTGACAGACCATTTGGAATTATTTAATATGTTTTCATGGACAAAATATAATTACCATCAGTCTGTGATTCAGATTCAGGCCAGCAGAGAAGGAACACCACTGACAAAAATGTGTTTTCACAATAAGAGACAGGCAGTGGCGGACTGGCACCAAAAAGAGGCCCTGGCAATTTTGATAGAGAGAGGCCACATTTGTGGGCACATTGTCGGGCACAGGCTTTTTAGAGAATAACTCCACAATATTTGCGCTTTTCCCAGATTCAGCCAATAAAGCCTTACGCTTCTTCTCTCTTTTTTTTCTGCTCCACCCTTTTCTACTCTCCATTTTCTCCCCCCTCGATCCATTTTATTTCATTCCGTATTGTTGACCTGCTCGCATTACCCATCATTCAATTGTCATTTGATCCGTCATCTCACCAGGTCAACAATCGCGAGAAAATCCACTGACGACCGAAAAACATCCAAAAAACCTTATAACAAATTAGACATTAGATAAATTCAGGCTATTTGTCCTCTATAGGAAAAAAAATGTCATTATTATTATTTAGTTTAGTAGGCCTATTATTTGTCAGGGTTAACTGGCTGTTTTGTTTGTTTGCTTTGTCCCCCTCTTTTTTGTGGCCGCCTTCAGCTCCGCTTTATTATTTTTTAAATTATTTTTATGTATTCATTTATTGATTTGCAGCCGCCTATCGACGCAGCCGGTCCGCTTTATTTATTCATTCATTCATTCAGCCTAATCATTTGCGGCCGCTCCGCTTTATATTTTCATTTATTTATTTGTTTGTGATGCCGCCTGTTGTGGCCGCTTGGTGATGCGGCCGAAAGCCGCAAACGGCAGCATCACCAAACGGCCACAGTGGCATTTGCCCACATTGCCCAATGGCCAGTCCGTCCCTGGAGACAGGGCAAATGTGTGTGAGGGGGTGGGGTTTGTTTTACCTGGAACCACTTGTTATTTCTATTTTGCTTCTTCACATGATTACATATGTTAAATTTCATTGCATGTTTGGAATAAATCACTAAAATCATTAATAGGATTAATCTGGAACAAATTATGAAAGAGTGTTTGAGGAGCATGAGACCTCAGTTTGTCACATGGTTGGGACTCAGTGGTCTAACTCCACATCATCAATACAAGACCTTGATGACAAATGAATGTACCTGTGGATGTAAATAAATGTTATGATATTACATGAGCATGTATGATGCCACAGTGAATGTGTGCTGTTATCAAAACTGGCCCAAATAACCATGTGTGAATTTATTTTTAGGCGAGGCAGTGGTCTAAAAATAGACGTGAGTCTATTTGTCTATTTTCCACTGAACTCTGTTAAAGGAAATGCCAAAGGGAAAGTTTTGTGAATGCAGACCTTGTGTACACTCAGCTTTTAACTCATATATTTTAAACATAAGAGGATTTTGTATCAAAAGGGTTTATGTGGTTAAATGATATTCAGTAGTAAATGCTAATTATATTACATTTATGTAATTGTTTATCTGTAGATTTAGATTTAAACAATGATATATATATATATATATATATATATATATATATATATATATATAAAAAAGCTTTACCAGGAAATATTAACCTTAATGTTAACCACAGTTTATGTCATCTGATGGCCCTAATATTAAAGAGAGTTCTTTATTGCACCATAATAATCATTTATTACACACTTAGAAAACAGGGACGTAACCTCCCTGCTGCTACAGAGGACCGAGCACACTGAACACCATCCACCGATCAACGCAGACTGAAGCCTCTGACTGAGCAGCCACCATGAAGATAGCTGTACTGGGAGCCACTGGGCAGACTGGACAGTATCTGGTGACCCAGGCACTGCAGCAGGGGCACATAGTCACTGCTATTGTCAGGAACCCAGCAAAACTCACAGTGCATCATCAAAATCTGAAGGTAATCTGCATATATTATACTATACTTGTACTATTGTACTATTTTGTATCATCACAGGAAGTGGCTCTGTGTGTCCAAGGTTCAAAAGTCACTGTTACGTGGGTTGTCACATGACAAATGTGTTATGACATGCAGAGAAATGTGGTGCACAGGGTTCCTACAGACTCTTAAAAAGTCTTGAATTCACAAATCTTCATTTAATACCTTAAAAAATTATTTAAAATGATTGCATTTGATATGGTAGATCTTAAATTATGTTGACTACATTGTGTTTAACCATTAGATGCGTGACTTACCAGGATGTGAGTGGACTCAAAAATCAACCCCAAATAGAATGAATGTGTTTCATGCTGTAAACTGTAAAAAAAATGTCTTTCAATTCACTTGTCTAAAAATTATACAAGTTATTTTTGCTTGAATTAAACAAAACGACCAAAAGAACCAGACATATTTCAATGGTACGATACAATAGAAAGAGTTTTGGAAATTGGGAAAAAAAAAAGATTAATCTGTAGAAAAGCTCAAGAAAATGGAAGAAAACATATTGAGAATGCGATATGTAACAAAATACGTCTTTATTTTAAAAAATAGATTTTTTAAATATACACCCTGTATATGCATACATACATACACCTTACTACAACACCTACAAACTATTGTGTTGGAAAATTACAATAATATCAGAGATATAAATGTTAATGCATAAATGTACTTAAATGTACTTTAAAGGTAACTGTAAAAGTGAAGTATTTTACATGTCAGGAACGCAAAGGTGACAAATGTGGGGGAAGAAACCCCCCCCCCCCACCACCACATACCAGAAGAACCGACGCCCTCCGACTCTTCAGGAATCTGACCAACGATCATTCAGGAGCTAAAGACACATAACATAGTGAAGAAGGAGGGGTCGATGGGAAGGTGTTGAAACTGTGTGTCTGACCTCCCCCTCTTTAGTGTCTCATGACGCCTCTTGGGTCGTGGATGCTCAAAGACTCAGACTGGACTTTTCTGACAAGTGACTTTGTAATCTTAAAATTAATCTTATGTTGAAATATTTTTTGGTACTGTAACTGATTGTAAACTATGATTGTGATAATGAGAATTATAATTAATGAGAAGACTAAGAGGTATAGCTTAACCAAGCGCTTAGGGTATAAATATAATTTGAGTAGAGTTAAATATGCTCAATAATTATATTAAAAGTATTAATTAATTTTTCCTAATACAGTCTCATACACCCTCGTCCGGGCGCCTGCAGTTGTGGGTCATTGAAAAATATTATTTTTGCGTTCAGCTGGGTCGTTTTTCGTTTGAGATAAACATTAAAATAACCTGGTAAATCATTGTAATTTAAATATTAGGTACAATTTTCTATTATTAATACATACACTTTATTAACTGAATTTCCGTGAAGGTGTCGTACAGCGTGGTCAGTGTCCTACGGTACGGAGGGAGCAAGAGAGTAACTAAAGTTAGGAGAGTGGAAGCTCCGGAAACATACAAACAAAAAAAAAGTAAGATTTGGGAAATATTGGCTGAGATTTTTAAAGATGATGAGCGGCTCCCAGTGTTTTCTTTTTTGTGGAAACTGGGTTCAAAAGTCGCAGTGAAGACGAGAAAAGAGACCTCTGATTGGTCCATTCTACACCCTCTGTGCAGCCAGTGACCCAGCGAGACAAGTGGAGGCGGACTAATTAATTTTTTTAATAATAACTAATTAATAATTTTTTTTTAAAAAAGCAAAAATGAAAATAAAAAAAACAAACAACAAAACAAAAATTAAAAAAGTAGAATGTGCTGTATAATTTCCATACAATATACTCTAATTCGGTAAAAGAAAACAGATCTCATACAATATCATCAGATTTTGTATTCACTGTTTTCACCCATGTTCAGTTTGTTTACATTTGGCATAGTTCAGTTTTGCATCAGTTTATCCATTTCGTGACACTGCCCCTTGTATTGTGGCGGTGAATTACACTACGCACTTCTCCAGATGCAACTTGAGCATAAATGGGCGAAAATGTGACTGCGCCACTTTGTCACAAGACCATACTGACCATACTGACCATACTGACCATACAGACCATACTGACCATACAGACCATACAGACCATACAGACCATACTGACCATACTGACCATACAGACCATACTGACCATACAGACCATACAGACCATACTGGCCATACAGACCATACTGACCATACAGATCATACAGACCATACAGACCATACAGACCATACTGACCATACTGACCATACAGACCATACTGACCATACAGACCATACTGACCATACAGACCATACAGACCATACTGACCATACTGACCATACTGACCATACAGACCATACAGACCATACAGACCATACAGACCATACAGACCATACTGACCATACAGACCATACTGACCATACTGACCATACAGACCATACTGACCATACTGACCATACAGACCATACTGACCATACAGACCATACTGGCCATACAGACCATACTGACCATACAGACCATACACACCATACACACCATACTGACCATACTGACCATACTGACCATACTGACCATACTGACCATACTGACCATACTGACCATTCTGACCATACTGACCATACAGACCATACTGACCATACTGACCATACAGACCATACAGACCATACTGACCATACTGACCATACTGACCATACTGACCATACTGACCATACAGACCATACTGACCATACTGACCATACAGACCATACTGACCATACAGACCATACAGACCATACTGACCATACAGACCATACAGACCATACTGACCATACAGACCATACAGACCATACTGACCATACAGACCATACAGACCATACTGACCATACTGACCATACAGACCATACAGACCATACAGACCATACAGACCATACAGACCATACTGACCATACAGACCATACACACCATACTGACCATACTGACCATACTGACCATACTGACCATACTGACCATACTGACCATACTGACCATTCTGACCATTCTGACCATACTGACCATACAGACCATACTGACCATACTGACCATACTGACCATACAGACCATACTGACCATACTGACCATACTGACCATACAGACCATACTGACCATACTGACCATACAGACCATACTGACCATACAGACCATACTGACCATACTGACCATACTGACCATACAGACCATACAGACCATACTGACCATACAGACCATACAGACCATACTGACCATACTGACCCCCTCACCTGGCAGTATGAATAGACAGAGGTAGCACCCCTCACCCCTCACCCCTCACACCACCCCTAACAGCCTCATTACCATAACAATTCTTAGTGTATTTGGGCCAAATGACCCCTCTGTGGGTCTAGTGAATAAAGCAGGCCATGTTTTCCTGTTTGCTTGCAGGTGGTGGAAGCTGATATTTTCTCAGCAGACAGCCTGAAGCCTCACTTTAAAGGGCAGGATGTGATCATGTCCTGCCTCGGCTTCCCGGTCTCATTCTTTTCTGGGGTGAAGGGTTACACCCAGTCCATGAACTCCTTGGTGAGCGCTATGCGAGGGGCCCGGGTCAACAGGGTCATCACTATGACCTCCTGGTACACGGAGCGTAAGTTCAGATCCTCTATTTCCTTTAAGAGTCACTTCTACTTGGACAGGTGAAGATAATACCGTATTTTATGGACTATAAGCTGCACTTAATATACTTTAATTTTCTACAAAAACGACAGTGTGCCTTATAATCCAGAGCGCCTTATATATAGATTAAATCTGGTTGTGTTTAGTTAATTTTGCCTTTTTATCACATGCTTTTGACTTTTTATCTCATAATTTTGCCGTTTTATCTCATAATTTTGAGTTTTTATCTCATGACTTTGACTTTTTATCTCATAATTTTCCCTTTTTATCACATGCGTTTGACTTTTTATCTCATAATTTTTACTTTTTATCTCATAATTTTGACCTTTTATCTCATAATTTTCCCTTTTTATCACATGCTTTTGACTTTTTATCTCAATTTTGCCTTTTTATCACATGCTTTTGACTTTTTATCTCATAATTTTGACTTTTTAATCTGTTTTTTTGTTTGTTTTTTGTCTTGTTGAGTGATATTATTTTGTTTGTTGCATATTCAAAATAAATTGAACTGAATTTAGCTGAAAAGTGGCGTATGTTAACATTCAAACAATGATAATAGTAATAATAATAATCATAATTCTTATAATAATTATTATCATCTTACTATTGTCAGCAGTTTTCTGATATTGAAGTAGCAACAATATCATTACTTTACAAAGAGGACATGAGCAGTCTATTACAGATGTGGAGTTTGTTCATCTGGTATAATTTATAAACCATTGTAATCTCTACCTGCTTCTGAACATTTGAAACTGTAACACAGCCCTACAGTATGTTTTTATTTTTTCATCAAATCCTTGATCCTCACTGTTAACTTTGCTTTGTTCCAGTTGTTTTGAAAAATTGATAAACTGACTGTCAGTGTTTTCTTTTTCTGTTGTATTAGCTCACTCTGGATCTCAGTCTTCATATCTGATCCGCTTCATGCTTCTGCCGATGATCCGCAGTGTCCTCACCAACATGTTTCAGATGGAACAGTTTCTGCAGACCAATGAGGACATTAATTGGACTGTGGTTCGTCCTCCTGGTTTGACCAACGTGGCTGCCACAGGTGAAAGCAGACAAACTGTGTCCACCAGGAGACAGTGTTAAACCTTGTCTCCTGAAACCGCTTTATCCTCACTAGGGTCACAGGGGTCACTGGGGTCACTGGGGTCACTGGGGGCCTAATCCAGCTACAGTGGGTGAAGGCGGGGTCAGAGGTCACCCTGTATGAGTCTCCAGTTCATCTCAGGGCTGAACATATATAGACAAACAATCACTGTCACATTCACACCTATGGAAAATTTAGATTAACCAGTTAACTAGTTAACCAGTTAACCTATCAGTGCATGTGTTTGGATGGTGGGAGGAAACTGGAGTACCTGGAGAAAACCCACGCAGACACAAGGGGTACATGTAAACTCCACAAAGAAAGGTCTTGTGTGGGATCTGCCCATTGAACCAATTCATACAATTAAACACTGAACATGCACTTATTATGTCCTGAACAGTTTCTGGGATATTCTGTTTTTGGTCCAACTATTGCTCGATATCCTTACTGTGAACGTGACAATTTAAAAAAAACTTGGGTTTAGAAAATCCATATTTTCCATATCAATGAATAGTTTAGTCACTTAATTAGTTATAGTTTTTTTTTGGGGTTATAAAATTGCACCATTATTTAATTCAGGTAACACACACCCACAGCTATTTATTTTTTAATTGCGAACATTTTTTTTTAATTGTGATTAATCATGATTAGAGTTCCCAAGCATTTTTTCATTTTACAAATACATATTATTTTACACCAAAGTATCAATTTATGTCAAAGAAGGCAAAAAAAATCGTTTGTATCAGCCTATTTTCAAGGACTGCTCATTATTTATTTATTTTTTATGCCCCCCCCCCATTTGTCATATCTTATTATGGCAGATGTTAGGGTCTGTAACACTACTAATGAAAATAATAATTAATAAAAAAAAACAAAAAAACATTTGTAGAACCCAAGCCTATTAGTTTTTCTACATTGAAATGAAATTCAATGACACAAAAATGTGTGATTAAACTGTGATTAATCACAATTAAATATTTTACTCCATTGACATCACGAATATATATTTATATTTCATTTGGTAAGGTCCACTAAATTGAATAAATAATATATCAAATCACTGGGTATTGTCTGGAATGTAGAGTAAAAATGCCATTCTGTGAGAAAAAGCAAAACAAAAATGGAGTTATCTGTTTTTGCAAATGAACTCCTCATACATACATATATATATATGTACATATACACACACACACACACACATATATATATATATAATTTTAAAAAAAAAATGTATTTATACATAAAAAAAAAATCCTAGTTCTGTAACCGTAAAAAGGAATAGGCAGAAGCCTTGGCTTATTCTGCTTTTCCTTTACGATCCATATCAGTTATAAAAGAAATAGAACATGACAGAGAGAGAGAGAGAAACAAAAACACATGTAACATCATGAAACATTCACTGAAGATGAAATATCTGTTCTTGATGTTGGATTTAATCAAATAAATTTCCCCACAAAAATGTGACTTATACTCTACTGTGACTTATATATGTTTTTACTTATTGTTAATGCATGTTTTAGCCGGTGCGATTTATAGTCCGTAAGGATTTATAGTCTGGAAAACACAGTAAATATTTTAGATCAGGTTTTGATGTTGGGGTCTTTACAGTGTTGGTTAAAGCTTGGGCGTGTTTAAGGATATATATACCCGTAGCCGTGGCTTCCAGTGACATTTGGCTGGTTTAACAAATGTTGCTGACAGTTACTGAAGCTGTAAGAGTGTTAGGAACAGCAGCGCTTCAGTGACTGTAACCCACGACCATGTCGCCTCAGGATCCATTTTGTCATAGTTGAACTATTTGAGCACATGCTCTTAAAACTTAATGCTGTGTTTGCAGGAATGAATAGACTACATTTTTCTGTAAAAACAGACTTTCCATATAGACCTAGATTTGCCTTCTTAGTAATAGCCCACAGATAAAATGTGTTTTTCCTGTTGGTTTTAATGCTTCTGACTGGTATTTTTTTTTTGTCTTTACAGCTCAAGAGTTTCTGACTCATGAAGGCTACTTTGTGCCTGATAACAGTGGAAACCCTGCAGGCAGCTCAGTGGCCAGAGGAGACGTGGCTCGCTTCATGCTCTCTCTGCTCAACAGCAATGCCTGGGTCAAGAAGGGAGTTGCCATGACGACTAAATAAGGAATGAGAAGCCATTTGGGGATTATCTATGGAGCAATTTTTGGGACAGAATTAAAGCATATTCACAGGAAAGTAACTATGAAGTAAGATAACTGTCAATATATTTGTGTCCACAGATTTGATTTGATTTTGAATTCACACTATATACACATACATAAGAAAAGATATAATAATATTTACACCCAAAAAGGAGTGGGAAGAAGAAACGCTTATTTAATCCCACCCCCATTCTCATCAATAAGTTAAAAAAAGACTCAAGTTCTAAACATTCACTCCTGTCCCTTAACCATAAACTAAATAAATAAAATAAATAGACCCAAACTAATTCAGAAGTCATTCAACAGTGTCTAAACCTAAATAGAACACACAAACATGGATGAACACACAGATACCCGTGCATATTTGTCTGTAGCTGTGCATTAAATCAATTTTTTTCTCAAATGGAAAAATTATGACTTCAAAAATTACAAATATAACTTCAAACTTTACCGCATCCACAGACATGCAGTGATGATGTATGTTCATACTTGAGTCACTTGTGGGAAGTTGTATTCATACATTAAAAAACAAAATTGTGAATTTTCAGAGCGTTTAACTCCGCACTCTGCAATCGACTATTTCGGACTTCCTCCTAAAGACGGCTTCTGCAAACGGAAAGGTAATGGCTTGAGATCAGTAACACTGGACACAATATCTGATGACATGAAGACCACAGGACACTTCGGTTTGTCTTTAGGGACCCTCTACTTACTACCATATAAGTTTGATGTTGTTTAGAACTTTAGAAGAGTTATGCCCTATTCGCACGGGATAAGTATTACTTATGGACCACTGATAATTGTGAATAATTACGGAGAATGTCTGAGTTCTTAGTCCCATGCGAATGCGCTATGTGCATAATTTGCTCAGTAATAATTCCGACGCAAATTACCTACTGTGTTTCAGCGAAAAACAGATGTCCAGTGATAATTCAAGTCCTGTCAATGTGAATATCTGTTTGTGATTTCAATTGCGCGCATCTTGTCTTTTTCTCGAGTTAATAATTCAGGAAGTGGCCGGAATTGTGTGGCAGCATGCGATAAGGAAGATATGGTCACACCAACCCACATGTCCACTAACATTTATAACTATCTGAGGTTGTCTCGATAGATTCAGTCGCTGTTTGCCAGAGGGAAAGTCTATGCTAAGAACTGTCCATTCACTTCCATTGTAACCTCCAGACTGACCCCGCTATTATTTTGAAGGAATGGAGCAAATTTACAGACTGCATCCTTATCAATGGGTTTTTTTCCTTAGTGGATACAGCATTGTTCTTATACATAATTTGTTTTCATACCTTATTAATTCATTCAGACCAAACAGGTTGTTGTGAACTAACAACATATCTGGTCATAATGTCTGTAATTTGCCTGAATTACAGACTTTTGTTTATTTTTATTTTTTTATTTTATTTATTTTTATTTATTTATAAAAAATGTTTTGTCTGCATTTGTTCTCATTCTTCAACACCACAGAGAGGGTGTCAACATTGTTTGAGATCAATGCATTTTTTAATCTTGCAGCCAAATATTTTAATATTTAGTGCATGTGCGTGACCATCATCGGTCCTCCCTGAAAGCTGAGCAGACATCCTTTATTAGAACTCTCTATTATAAGCCAGGGAGGGCAGTGCTACACCTCAGTGATGTGTGGGGGAAACAAAGACTGGACAGGACAGACAGGACGAACAGGGAAAGAAATTAATAGGCGGTGCTATTGCAGTTAAATGATTGAAAGGTGGTGTGATATTCACAACTATTAACTGTCCATCAATAAAAATAAATAAATCGAAAAAAGAGAAGAAAACCAAAACAGCACAAAAAAAAAAGAGATTCGATAAATAAATAATTAAACAAAAACGGTACTGAGCATCATAGTTGACAGACTTTTGTTTATCTTGTCTGAATGTGCCACACAATAACACAGAGGTACGGGGGTAACTGTGAATTACCAGTGGTCCATTTGTTCCGTGCGAATAGAACAAAAATAGCGTTTTGTGTTGGCGAAAAAACATGCCCTAATCACTTCCATGTTAACACAGTTTGGCTCAAAACGGCAAAATCGAAATTTCTCAATGTACATCTGAATGGTGTGATTTTGATGTCAACTATATGTATGTACTTAAAGTCATCAAAAATATGAGGTGTAATGAATTTTACTCCGGATAATCCCTTTAAAGTCACATGTCAAAACTAGAATCCAACCTGTTGTCATGGAGACGGTTCAGTTATCGTTTATTAGATCAAAATGTGGCCATGTGAGAAACACAGGCTGTAACCTCTGACCCTGTTCAATAATAGGAATTCTCCACTCATGATTGATTGTTGACCTTTGACCCCTTCCTGACTTAAAGACAATTCATGTAGTTTGTGGCTGTGTATCAGGCACAACATTTATAATATTTGGAATAAATTTATACGTATGAATCATTGTTCATTTAAGCACTGAGTCTTTTCCCTGTCTTTATTGGTTTTCTACATATATGGTAAAAGTCTATAGACCATAGGTGGTAAAAGTACTCCCAGTCTATACTGATGTAGAAGTACAGCTACTTGTGTGGAAAAAAAATACTCTGGTAAAAGTACAATTACTGATTCAACTCCTTTACTGCAGTAAAAGTAAAAAAAAAAAAAGTACAACTTCTCAATTGTAATGAAGTACAAAAGTAAAACTGCATTTTGTGCCATAAATTAAATAATACTTATTTAACCCGTTAATGTCTGAATTTAAATATAAAAAAGATAGAAAACTGAATTAAGTGGAAATAATTAATTTGACTATAGCACATGCAATAGATAGATTTTTTATTTTTATTTTTTGCACATTTGCAACAGTCTGCATTAAAGGGATTAACCAGGAAAAATCTGAAAAGTTTGAAAAGTATCCAGACATTAAGCCCTTAAAAGTGAGTTACTGTGTAAACAACATGTTTGATTAGGTCACAGTTACTCAGGTTTGTGGATATGGGCAGAACATTTTGGAAAAATTCAAAAGAAAAATTCAAATAAGAGATTTAAAAATGGGATCATTATGAAATAAAAACTCAAAATTGTGAGATCAAAACTCATAAATATAAGATAAGAAATGCATAATTATGAGGAAAAATTATTTAAATTCTGTGATAAAGTTAAAATTACTATTTATTTTTCATACTGTCACATCTGTTTAGTTTGAAAAAGTAATGAATCTATTCTGAGAATGTAAGGAGAATAAAGTACAGATATTTATATAAATATGAGTATAAAGTACAGATATTTATATAAATATGAGTATAAAGTACAGATATTTATATAAATATGAGTATAAAGTACAGATATTTATATAAATATAAGGAGTATAAAGTACAGATATTTATATAAATATAAGGAGTACAAAGTACATATATTTATATAAATGTAAGGAGTATAAAGTACAGATATTTATATAAATATAAGGAGAATAAAGTACAGATCTTTATACAAAAATGTAGGTATTAAAAGTAAAACATTTCCAGAAAAATAAATACTCCAGTAAAGTACAAGTACTTAAAAAAATCTACTGAAGTAATAAAGTACTTTTACTTAGTTACTTCCACCTCTGCTGTAGACACAGTACAATGTATTAAATAAATAAATATGGGTTGTATTTTCATCATTTACCTGAACCCTTTCATGCATGAATTATAAGAATAAGAAACAAGCATTTACTGATATTATGTGAAAATGATGAAATGAAAACATTTGAAATGCTACTAATCTAATGTCACACATTTTAACTTACACTAATGCCAGTTATTTACAAACAAATGCAGATCAGATTTATCAAGAACAGCAAACTTACAGCAATTGCATTGTATGTGTAGTTAAACATGCATATGACAGGGCCAGTGTTAGATTAGCAGCGCTATCCCCAGTCATTCCATGTATAGGTCTAGTGGTGCTTCATAGTCAGAGGAGGCGGGGCTAAAAGGTTGTCTTTCAAATGCTCTGTATACAATAGGACGGTACTACAACCAATCAGTGTACTTTTTAGGATGATGTAGTTAGAGCGCTGGAAAGTTGACGGAGGAGTCTGAAGAAAGTTAGGAATGACTAAACAAAATGGTGGATTATGGAGTTTAACGACTGTTGTCGCTTCTGTAAAAAGAATTTCAAGATTCTTGACATTTCCTCACATTCTTCACTCATCTGTGATAAAAGGAAATCACCACCCAGTCGGCAGCCATCTATCATCATTGTTCTTCTTCTTCTATGGTTGTTTCTCTCCAAATCGTTGCAGCGTCACTTGTTACACCCGCCCTCTGACTCTATACTTCACTGTGATTGGTCAACCAGTTACATTGAGCGAAACTAGACGATTACGATAGAACATTAGATTTGCTGCCACTAGGGGCATCTAGCGTGGCTAGGCTAGGGCTTTAGTACAAGTGTAGTCAACAGCACTACTAGGACAGTAGTAGTAATTATAACAGGTAGTGCAAATTCTAAATATAGAACAATTAGCAGCAGGTGTGTGCAATTTGCATGTACAGTCTCAGTTTATAATAATAATAATAATAATAGTTTACATTTCTATAGCACTTTTCAAGGCACCCAAAGTGCTTTACATTATTGATCCATTATTCATTCACTCTCACATGCTCCCTCTGGTGGTGGTAAACTACATATGTAGCCACAGTTATCCTGGGTCAGACTGACAGTGGGGAGGGGTCAGAGTTCAGCAGCCTCACAGCCTGGTGGATGCAAGTAAAACAACAAAATCCATGGACCCCCCCCCCCCCCCCCCATTACACTGATGTGTTTTATAAATGAGTTTATATGAACTAATGTGTTGCATTTGTTTTCATGTTGTATTTGTTCCAGTTGTATTTGTTGGATATGATTTCAGCCACATGAGAGCAGTGTTGTTCTATGTCAAGCAGCAGCAGCAGCACATGAACTTTGTTTCTGTTAGAACAACTTACAAAAACCACTGTGTAAAAGCACTATTGTATATTTAATCTCACCCACCATTGTTTGGGAGAGATTATAGTAATCAGTGTGTGTGTGTGTGTGTGTGTGTGTGTGTGTGTGTGTGTGTGTGCAAAGACATATCATGCTATAACTCAATATCACCATGAACTTACATGAGCATATACATATAGCTAATGCACATCAGATGCAATGATCCATTTGAGTAAAGGTCAAAGGTCAAAGTCATATTTAGCAGCACATTATTGGCTCTAATTCAAGATCAGGTTGTCATAGAAACTTCAGATTGGCACAAAATAAGGATAATATTCGGCATTCTCTGAATACTTGTTTGTAAAGTTCCAAATTGAAAACTTTTTTTTTAACTAATTTACTCAGCTCTTTAATGGGTGTTGCTGCCTAAAAAATACACAGCATTTAAAGGGTTAAAAATGTGACAGTTATTGGGCATTTTATTTATTTACAACTCAAGTTGAAAAAATGTTAATTATTTTTATTTTCTGGTATAAAACACTGGGTTAATATTATTTTCTGGTATAAAACACAGGGTTAATATTATTTTTGGTATAAAACACAGGGTTAATATTTTCTGGTATAAAACACAGGGTTAATATTATTTTCTGGTATAAAACACAGGGTTAATATTTTCTGGTATAAAACACTGGGTTAATATTATTTTCTGGTATAAAACACAGGGTTAATATTATTTTTGGTATAAAACACAGGGTTAATATTTTCTGGTATAAAACACAGGGTTAATATTTTCTGGTATAAAACACAGGGTTAATATTTTCTGGTATAAAACACAGAGTTAATATTATTTTCTGGTATAAAACACAGGGTTAATATTATTTTCTGGTATAAAACACAGGGTTAATATTATTTTCTGGTATAAAACACTGGGTTAATATTATTTTCTGGTATAAAACACAGGGTTAATATTATTTTCTGGTATAAAACGCTGGGTTAATATTATTTTCTGGTATAAAACACAGGGTTAATATTATTTTCTGGTATAAAACACAGGGTTAATATTATTTTCTGGTATAAAACACTGGGTTAATATTATTTTCTGGTATAAAACACAGAGTTAATATTATTTTCTGGTATAAAACACAGGGTTAATATTATTTTCTGGTATAAAACACAGGGTTAATATTATTTTCTGGTATAAAACACTGGGTTAATATTATTTTCTGGTATAAAGCACAGACACATATGGGTCAACAAGTGTCTCCCTCAGTGTCGCCATAACAACGGTTGCCATATCAGAATAAATCCCTTGACATTGTGTTGAAGGGAAAGATTTTTCCAGAGGGATTGTTGTTGGTACTAGTCTAGTGCAGGGACGTCCTCACAAAGCCATTACAGGAGAGATGCACGATATTATAAAAAAAACAACACATTATTTTTAACCGTGCGATATACGTTACAATGTGAAAAAATCCTCAGGAGTAAATAACAGCTGTGTGGTCGACACAGAACATGTTTCTGTGTCATCCTTCTTGTAGCAGAAATAATTAAAATGAATTATTAAAAGACATTTTTAAAAATAAAACAAAATCAAATCTAGAAATGTCCATTAAAAAATGCAAATAACACAAAGAAATTAGAAAAAAATAAAAATAATAAAAATAAGCAAAATAAAATCTAAAAATGTACTTTAAAAAATGCACAAAAAAAACCCCATTAAATTACATTTTAAAATGAAAAAGAAAGGTAATTCCACATAACTGATGTTGCTTTTCTTTCTGTCACTGAGCCTTAGTTTTAGGTCTTTTTTTTTTTTTTTTTTGATAATTTTTCCATCTTGTTTCACAAATGATCAAACAGAACATTTCAGTATCATCCTAACTATTCAATAAAAATAATAACTGTAAATAAATAAATGAAAATAAAATAAATCAATAAAAAGCACAAATAAAAATGCATTAAAAAAATGAATCTTAAAAATTAATAACAAATTAAATAAAAATAAATAAAATTAAATAAATCTAAGTAAAAGAAATACATAAATATAAAAGACAAAAAGCGAATTATATATATATATATATATATATATATATATATATATATATATATACACACACACACTGAGTACTAAGCACCGTGCAGTGATTAACACATAATTTTGATGTTTTATCTCAAAATTCTGAATTTTTTTCTAATATTTTTTTTTTTAATCTCATAATTAAGCTTTTTTTTTAAAATCTCCTATGTATGACTTTTGACTTCTTCCTAAATGTCCTGTCCATCCTCTTTTGTGATATATTAAAATATCAAAACGTATAACAAACCACCTCATGAAAGTATAAAAACCTTTTACTGATATTTCACTATTTTTTTCTTCCATTACCAGTTTTTTTTAATAGCACTATTTACATTTTGTGAATTTCCAAGGGTAATGTTAACGCAGTGTATGCTTTTCTGTAATAGATATAGTGTCTCATTCAGAATGACAGAATATACTTTGTGCCTTGAACAGTTGAAACAGTTAAACATCGGTGACAGATGAGCTGATAAGACAAAAATGCTTTCGTGCAAATGCCTTTACAACATTATCCGACTTATTATCTGGCATTTGACAGACCTGCTGAAAACCATAAACCCGCACAACTGGTTTGTCCAAGACTGAAATAAGATGCATTTGATTATTTGGTTTAGTCTTTCTGTGTATTTGTGTTTGTTTGAGAAAACAGGCACGAGGACATGATCAGTGAACTGTAAAGACGACATGTTTTCCAGGAACTGTTGGTTCTATTACATGTAATTACATTTAGTCCAACCGTGTCCTCATTTTCTACATTGACCTATATATGACTGACCTTTAGGGTAATGAGGTTGTCAATAATTTAAGGGTCAAACTGAATGCTTACTTTGCAGGTATTGGATTTTAGCTCATAGCTTAGAATAACACTGTACTGTACTTAACCCTTTAACCCCTGAAGTGTCGGCAATGATGCATTCTGAAAGGATGGTTGTTTCAATATTTAAAAAATACTGTTTTTTACTGTGATTTTACAGTTTTGTTCATGGATTTGATATATGAAGATAAATAAGTATTAAAAAAAAAAAAAAAAAAAGATTAAAAAGAAAAAGCCAAAACTAAAACTCCTTGAACCAAATTACAATATGATTTATTTATTTATTAATGCTTCTATTTATTTTAACTAAGTTTTGTTATTTTGTAAATATTTAGTAATTTTCGTTCCTTATTTTGTTTTATTTTTCTACGTTTCATATTGTAATTTAATTTTTTTTTCTTCAGTTTTGTGCCTTATTTTCTTCACGTTACGCATTTTGTTGTTTTATTTTATATTTTTGGCTGTTATTGTCCATTTTGTTGCTCATTTTATTAATTGACTGGAACTGTTAAACTCTCAGGAGTTAAAGGGTTAAGTATAGTTTTTAAGTATTTATTTTTCTGACAACTTTTTACTTTTACTCCCTACATTTTTTTTCAAACAAACATCTGTATTTATACTCTACATCCTCAGAATAAACTAATTTCTTTTTCAAACTAGACAAACGTGATAGTATGAAAAAGTAAGTTACTCAATTTGCTTCAGGTCAAAATTGGATGAAATAGGAAACTGACATATATTTTTCTATTATTTATTTAAACACCAAAAGGAAAACTGAAAAAAAATGCATCACTATCTGTTTTTTCATTTTGGTTTTTGGAAAGAAATAATGAATAAATAACTTGTTTCATTGTCTTATTTTTGGTTTTATTTTGAAAAACTAATAAGATTGATTTAACAGCATTAAAACTGTTTTTATTTCATAGTTTTCATAGAGTTTCTGGGGAAATTCTTTGCTTCTAAAATTAAAACAAAAATCTTCTCAGCTGGACGTTACGTAACACCATGAAATATAGGTTCTTAAAAGAATTCACACCCCCCCCTCTACATCAGGGGTGTTAAACTCTTTAGTTCAGGCGCCACATTCGGCTACATTTGATCTGAAATGGACCGAACCAGTGAAATAAATAATGTCAAGTCCAAACTTTTCTCTACATTTTAAAGTGAAAAAAGTCAAATTAAATAATGAAAATATTTTTACATTGACAAACTATGCTGTCAAACAATATGAATAACATGAAATAAATGGAAAAAGTAGAATTTTAACAATATTGTGCTTCTGTTTATCATTTCTACATGTTCATTATAACTTCATCACAGTGGATCAAACACAGATTATGCTTAAAACTGCACTGACTTGTCTTGAAACACTTCATATTTTTTCAAGATTCTTCAAATGTTTTGTGAAATTATATTTTTTTTATGTGGAAATATTTACATTTCCAAAGAAAAAATGTGAGTTGTGATTATTTATAGATTATTATGATAATATTTTACTGGTTCTGACCCACTTCAGATTAAATGGGTCTGAATGTGAACCTGAACTAAAGTTATTAAAATTTTAATATCTATTTTTGCATTTCACAAATTCATCCCAAGTCCCAGATTGGACCTTTTGGTGGGCCAGATTTGGCCCCTCGAGCCTTATGTTTTGACACCTGTGCTTTACATACACTATGTAAAAACATTCTTACAAAAATAACAAAACTGATCAAAACTATTTACGACCCCCTTTTTTTTTTTCTGGAAATCATTTATTTATTGACAATTCTCATGAAACATCCATCATAAAATAAACATTTGTATAATATTCATCAAACTGTACATAGAGGCATATATTTTAAGGCGTGATCTACAATTTGCACAGCTTATGAGAGGACAATTTCAGCTTTGTCTTAAAACGACAAAAGAAACCCGACTATGAAGAATCACTTCCTGTCATGAGGAGACAAAAACCTTCTAGAGATCATTCAACATACGAGCTGGAGATGAAAATCTAACACCCTGCTGTATGATAAAAATCTGCCAGAGATACCTGTGATTTATGTAAAGACATACCTGCGTAGACTGAGATGACAAATGTTGATTATTAGGAACATGTGATTCCTCCCCCAGTGTCACCTCTGGTTCTTATGGTGCCTAGTTCTACAGTGATACGACATAACAGGGGTGTCAAACTCATTTTAATTCAGGGGCCAAATTCAGTCCAATATGATCTAAATATAAACAGACCAGTAAAATAATAACAAGTGAAAAAGAGTCAAATTGCATAAGGATAATGTTTACATCTATAATGTTTCCCTCAAAATGTGAAGATCATCAATAACTTGACTCGTCTTCAGAAAAACAAGTGAAATTTTAAGCATTTTCTGCTTCAGTCTTATCAGTTTGTCATTTGCACATGTGCAGAACAACTTATATTTCGATTACATAAACAATAAACATGTAGTAACAGGCAGAATATCTGTAAAATTACACTTACTGGTTCATATTTGTTCAGGTTTTTTTAAAGCATGTTTTTTAATATAAAGATTTTTCATGTAATTTGCCTCTTTTTCCTTTTTTTAAACATTAAAATCTGCTAATTTCGTTATTTATGGGTAATTATGATCATATTTTACTGGTCTGACCTGAATGGGATCCACTTGTTCTGTATGTAGAACCTGAATTAAAACATTTTTACACCGTTAATATCTTTCATGTTATTCATTGTACAGACCCCGGCCTTATGTTCCACATCATAAATATATGGATTTGGCTTTGATATTTTCTAGATGATTTATTTACAAAAACATGCACAGCTGCTGTGGAACTGTATATACACAAAGATGAAAAAATACAACTATTGGAAAGTTCTTACATAGCAGCACAAACTTCCAGATCTTTAAACACCTGACCGCCTGCTTTAACTGTTCTTATTAAATTTAGGTCAAAGGTCAACATTAAATAGAAGAACTTAAATATCTGAACGCGACTTTGGGCACAGTTTGGTTTAATATGAAGACGTCCCTAATCTTCTCATGACCTGCTGCTGCCTTCAGTGCCGTCTTATCTCATTGGTAAAAATGGTTTTAAACTACTTTTCTTCAGTCACCGCATACATTTCATTTATCGACTTCTGGTGCATCTTCACAACAACCGGCCTCCTCAGCTTCATGGTCGGACCTGCATATACAACAAAAAGAAACGGACGAGTCAGTTTGAGCTACATCTCAAATTAACACTTAGATACATAACTGCAATAAAAATTATCCCAGGAATTGTTTCTGTGCAATAACTGTACGAATCTATGCATCCCCCCGCACTTTATTTTTTATTGTTTTATTCAAGTAAATATTCAGACACCTGGGACATATGAGACATACACAATAAAATCAGATGACAAAAGAATAAAATAAAAATGCTATATATATATATATATACACACACCCCTCCATATACATGTGGAACTTTTTCCTTTTAATCATTCAAGAGTGAATTGAAAACTGTTGCAGTGAAAACTGTCCATGTCTTCACCCACCTTGGCATTTGTCTTCTACAGTCCTTAATCTGAGTCAATATTTCCATTTTTCCAGATACAATTTGTCACCAATCAGTGATTGTACGTGGTTCTGAACTTTACCATTTTTGAATAATGGCCTTTTTGTAAAGCTGCAATTACTATTTTTTAGTAAATATAATTTTTATTTCCTCCATTACCAGTAATGAACCAAAACACATTACCAAGCATGGTGAAAATGGTGCCACTTTAGGACATAACCAAAAAATGTCAAATGACAAAAATCGTTTCAAATCGATATTATGCATTTTGATATCATTTGACAACAATATCACGATATAAATACGATATATTGCACAGCCCGAGCACCAACACTTGCTGTTGTCAAACACAAAGATGGTAATGGAGCACATTGGGACACTGAGTATTTTCTTTTATCTCAGACATATGTGGAGGTGTTTCTTACCTAATGTGTTTCGGCGTGTTACTTCCGCCTTTGTCAATATTGACAGAGAGGTCACACCTCCACAACAACATCAGCTGTTTTTAAAAACACGTCACTGCACCCTCTGACGAAGGTGGAAGTAACACGACGAAACATGTCAGGTGAGAAATAACTCCACATATGTGTGAGATAAAAGAAAACACCAACTTAATTTAACAGTAAAACATCATGAACATTCTGCAGACATTGGGACACTACAGTATATCGAATGGGCCACTACACCAAACACCTTTAGCCTGAATGCCCATACCTTTTTCATGCCTTCAGACTGAATTCATGAGTGGTACCATCACTGCAGAGGCTCTTCCTACACAAGTTCTCAAAGGATTTTACATGTGAAGGTACCTGAAGGATGCACCTACCTGTAAACCCTGATTATCTCAAACATAATTATTTTGTAAACCAGAATAAAACACAATAGATATACTTTAATTTCCTGGTTCTCACAACCGGGAAATTATTTTGTAACAGAAACATTCACTTAAAAAAAACAAAAAGAGTGAGATGTAAACAAAAGTGAAGTAAAATGACACAGTAATCAAAGTGTCTGCCGACAAGATTAAAATCTTAATGTGTACAAAGTTCATAGGTGGAATGTTATCTGGAATATCTGTTAGCATGCCAGACAAATGTCAGATGACGAACCATTTGCGGACTCTTCTTAAGTTAAATATTTACACAAACAGCATTTCCTCCTTTAAACTCTATTGTATATTTAATTCCTTAGTTTTAACAAGCGGTACCAGGCACAGCAAACCCCACCCCCTCGCAAACATTCTAGCTCTTAATGGACCCCACCCCCTCTGAAAACACGACAATAGATGAAACGATTCCTGAAGTAATTTGAGTACAAAAAATGACGTAGAATTCAAAGTTGCGATCGTATCACTGACACCTCGGCTATCATCGTTTAACACGGACTGTCTGTCTGAACACGTCAAAGATGTTCGGCTCCGCAGTTCACTCAACCATGTCTTTAAAATAAATACAACTCAACCATGTCTGTGCTCATCTGTTCAGGCAGAAAGTAGAAAAAAAAAAAAAAACATGTCAGAAGTTTGGGTCCATTTTACGGTTGTGTAAGGCAGACAACAGTGTGTGCACGGTAAATAGCATTAGCATAGCACTGCCGTATTTCATCAATGCAGGGTCAAAGGTCAGGACATCATTTTGGAACATATAGATTCTTATCTGTCAACAATAGTAACCAAGTACTCATCACCACTCCTTTAGGAGTTACAAGCATTTGACCTGCCAGGTTACGTCCCCCCTCAATCTGTCAGTGATAGTAACGAAGTCTCCATCTACACTTTTTTTCTGTTATAGTCTGTTTCAATTGACCGTGTGATCCCTGACCTCTCGAGTCAACAATAGGTCAAAATCTATACACACAAGATAGAGAATTGAAAGACTAGCATTGTGATGCTCATTGGAAGATGAATAGATCCAAAGTTATATCCAAAATTACATTTTGACCTTTATTGTGAGCTTTGATCTTTGACTTAATTTGTCTTAAAAGGTTCT
The DNA here is from genome assembly GCA_020466265.1 of Siphamia tubifer. Lineage (NCBI taxonomy): Eukaryota > Metazoa > Chordata > Actinopteri > Kurtiformes > Apogonidae > Siphamia > Siphamia tubifer. The sequence continues at coordinate 47,774,273 of CM035791.1, read as the reverse complement.
GATGTAAAAGCACATAAACAGTGAGCGTAAAAAGAAGACAGAGTAACCAGGAATTGTAGAAACACATGTTTGATGAACTGAGGTTTCTGACAATTGGATAAATAATTGAACTCACCCAGTTCCCCTCCATCGACAGAGAAGTCTTTTTCCAATATGACAAACTTCTGGACCTTCTGGGCGTTGGAGGTGGCTTTAGCATTGATGCGCCCTATGCCCTCCTGGATGGCATTGTAAATAACTGGCTCCTTGTTCACTATGACCTCTGAAACCTTGGTTGACCTGACATTGTTCTGTTGGCAGAAGGCCAAAACCTCAGGGCTCAGCTCATCTGTGGGTCTGGCTTCATCATCCATGACACACTGTGAAAACAAAGAGCATTATCAGTCTGTTCACTCACCTGCCTGTGTTTTACTGTTTGTACAGAAGTTTAAACTTGGTTACTTTGAGTGTGATCAGCATGGAGAGGAACTTGAGCTTGTCTCCCACTAACATAACATTGCTGATGATAGGGACCTCAGCCTTCAATGCATCTTCAATGAGCACTGGGGGGATGTTTTCTCCACCTGCTGTGATGATCAGTTCTGTGGAAAAAAAGGCAGAGATGAAGGGACATCACCTACAGTGACTGTTTATCACCACATCTATTAATAGTCATGAATTTCCCTGTATTTCCATACAGACACCAGCTTTTGAATGGATGACCGACTGCCTCTGAATCTAAAAGCCCCCGTTTAAAAAAAAAAAAAAAAAAAAAAAAGGGGGGGGGGGGGGGCAATTTTGTTTGGCAATACGGTATCTTTCACAGACAGTGATCCACAAGAGTGGAATTGTGAAAAATAAATGAAAACGACCCATTATAATCACAGTAAATTTGTATGTTGGCTTTTAATTTTTTTTAAAAAATTATGATTTTGGGTATCATTTAATTGCACCGGGAATATTATACTTCTAAAATCATCCTTTAAAACTTCCCAGTGTTTTAAAGAATAGAGTTTCAAACTTTTTTCCTCTTTCATGGCAATTTAGTTCATCTTTGGATTTTGGACAGTTTGCTTCTCAAGCTGTTTATTAAAGCTCAGAGATTTTCAACATTCATTTTATTTTCTATTTTATGAGTTAACATGTGACTCTAGTTACAGGCCAATTCATTGAAACAAAGTATATGATCTCCATGTCTAATTTAAGTGATGTAGAGCAGAAAAGTCAAAATTGAATAGTGTTTCCACAGCGGTGTCATCCAGTACGTTCTCTCTTGTGTCGTTTTATTAAACTAAACTCATGCAAAGACTCCATCTTCTGAATGCAGCTTACCTTTGATCCTTCCAGTGATGTACAGGAAGTCATGTTGGTCATATTTGCCCAGATCACCAGAGTGGAGCCAGCCGTTCTCATCCAGAGCCTCCGCTGTTTTATCGGGCATGTTCAGGTAGCCCATAAAAACATTACGTCCCCAGAAACAGATCTCTCCATTCCCGTCTTGATCAGGTTTGTCAAGGTTTATCTTGCAGCCAGTCATTACCTTTCCACAGCTGGACAGAAAAAAAGTGACATGTTCATATGGACCAGAACAAAATACACAGGATGGATAAGAATCAGATTAATAAAAACACTGAGAAAGACTCACATATATGTACATGTGTACAAGGATTTTTGGCTGCAGTATCTTTACAGACATTTTTATCTTTGAACATTTTAAAACATTTTATTTTTTAGGAAGTAAAAAAGGCAAAACTCTGGATTTACTGGTAAATCTACATTCTGACTCTCACCTAAGGTCATGAGTTTTGGGTAATGACCCAAAGAATGAAGTCGTGGGAACAAGCAGCCCAAACGAGTTTCATTCGCAGGCTGGGCGGGTTTGGCCTTAGAAATGGGGTGAGGAGCTTTAACATCTGGGAGGGACTCAGAGTAGAATAGAAGTACTTTATTGATCCAACTATTGGGAAACTGTGCAACTGCTCCTCCATGTGGAGGTGGCTCAGGCTACGTTTATATGATGACGATGAAAATAGAAGATGCAAAAGTGCGTCTGATCTTCAACTTTTCATCCACATTTAGACTGGGAGGAGACCTCGGGGCTGACCCAGGACACGCTGGAGGGATATCTGTGGTCTGGCCTGAAACACCATGAGATTCCTCTGGAGGAGAGAAGGAAGTCTGGGGCTGGGGCTGCTTTTAATGTATGGACTTGTCAATGAATCAATGGAAGAACTTATTTAATGTTGAAAATTACTGTATTACTTAAAAGAATATCAATGGTTTAAACTATTCTATTATACTTCAATAGGCGTTACATTTAATGGTCCGGCACAATTGACATCTGTAATTGAGACATACTGACAAATATAAATGTTAGATGACCCAGTCACAAAATAAAGGTTTGCTACTGACCTTGTAATTCTGTAAGCACTGTTTGTGGAGATGGTGTGTGGGCCAGAGCTTTCGCTCATGCCGTACAACTCCAACAAGGGGATGTTCAGACTCATGAAGTACTCCAGTGACTCTTTGGTGATGGGTGCTGCTCCTGTAAAGAAATTCTGACAGCGATCTAAACCCAATGCAGCCCTCACCTTCTTAAAGACAAGAATGTTAGCCACCGTGAAGCCCCAAGGAACCGCATTCTTCCTGCAAAATCCAAAAAGGACAAACGTGTAAATTCCGGAAATAAATCGGCATGTTTGCATCATTAATGTGTGCATGACGACAGGAATCAGAAAATCAGTTACAGTACCATCTATAAAGCTGATAAAACTTTACAATTTATCACAGTAGCTGTACTTCATTTCAAAGAGATGCATGCTTTTTGATATTAAGGCCTAAAATGTAAACATCATTTGCAAATCTTTCACTGAAATCGAAGGAAAAAAAAGTGCTGAAATTATCGTTTAAGTCAATATTTCTACCTTAACCAGCACTCAAATGTAAAAATGTCACCCAAACAACGCATCTATTATTATAAAATAAGAAACACTATTGCTAATATACTGATAAACAATACTGCACCAGGTCTTATAGTTAAAAAGGCACATTTTGAATCACATCATAATAGTTTTTTTATCTTAAGTTATCAATGTTTGTTATTTCGTGATAGTAACAGAATACACCCCACCCCATATGACTATAAATCCCACAATATGGTGGACTCCAAGAACAACCCACTTCTCTGTAAACACAAACAGCTTGTTCTAAAGTAGAAAAACAAAACAAAAAAAACAAACAGCAATTTTAATGTATTTGACTGAACACCAGTAAAAACATCTGAAATTAGATTTAGTTTCTACTATTACAGTCTCCTAAATTCCCCTAAATTTTGCAAAGAGAACTTCAGTAGGGTTGGGTATCAAAAGCTGGTAAAGGTATGGAACTATTGCAAACATTAACAGTAGTAACCAGATTGAAAATTAACCACACATATTTGGAGCTGTTTAATTAAGCCCTCTGTCCACTGTTAATGGCAGCGTGAACATGCAGCAGTGAAGACGACATTGATGTCATAAGTGAAAAGATGGAACGTGCAGTTACAGTTCACAAAAAGATCCAGATTCTTCCATACGCAACATGTGTCTAAAGGCGTTTAGATGCAAAGGCAGAAATTAGTCTAATTTAATGAAGTACTTGGACGAAGCTGCACCAAGTAGCTAAGTAGCCTAGCATTGTGCTAATAGCAAACCAGAAATGGAAATACCCAGTGTGAGAATGACACAAACCATAAAGCTTCAGACCTGCTACTGTGGAGATACTGGACCATAACAGTGCTGGAGTGAGTCATTTTAACGGTTCAATCATTCATGTCTCTGATTGTAATTTTATTTTTCTTCTTCTTAAAGTACCCATTTAAATACCATTTAGGAACCGATACCATTTCAAAAGTACCGATTTTGTATCATACCCAATGAAACCCTTTCGGTACCCAACCCTAGGTTTCAATGGGTGTTGCTGCCTCACCCATTCATGGTGCTGTAGTTGTACTGCAGTCCTATAGACTTGGCCCAGTCTCCCACTCTCTTCTGCATTGGGGTTGCCTTGGCACCAGCAGCTTTCATCTTTTCTTGCATCTTCTCCCACACACGAGGAACTCCCAGAAAAGTAGTAGGACGCACCTCTTTCAGTGTTTCTCCTAATGTTCCCTATTTAGAAAAGAACAATATACACATTAAATATAATAACCGTCCTGTCCAGTCTTCTTTTCCTCCGCACATCACTGGCTTGTAAGGGAGAGTTCTAATGGGGGATGTCTGCTCAGCTTTCGGGGAGGACCGATGATGGTCACACACATGCACTAAATAGTATAGTATATGGCTGCCAGACTGGAATATGCACTGATCTCGAGCACTGTTGACTCCCCCTCTGTGGGGTTAAAAGATATAAAAAAATAAATACATGAATAAAATAAGTGAATGAATAGAAAAATAAAATAAATAAAATAAAAAATAAGAGCAAAATGCAGACAACTTAGAAAAAGGAAAGAAAAAAAAAGGGAAGAAGAAAAAAGGGAAAAGAAGAAGAAGGGAGGAAAAAAGAAAACAAACAACGAAAAAACTATTTGTTACCTACTTTCCTATCTGCTCATTTGTTTTTAGTTGTTTTGGGGTTTTTTTTGTATATATGTCTATGTTTAGTACTTCAGTTATTGATTATTGGTATTGTTATTATTTTATTTATCATAATTTTTGTACTATGCACTATATTGCTACAAAATGAATTTAGGTTGTTGGGGAAGTGAAGAAGGGGTAGAATTAAATAAGCTTATGCTTCATCCTACTCCTTTTTGGACATGTCATTGTTATTATTATTATTGCTGTATTGATTATCGTTGCACTTTGCACATGTTCGAAATAAATCATTCAAATCAAATCAAATCAACTGTTGGTATTGCATGTATTCCACGGTAGATGATTAACCATACCTTCAGGGCATCCGGCTGTGCAAAATAGGTGGTCCCGGCAAACTTCATAACCATCCACATGTCTTGGACCTGAGCTGCAACGTGGCTGAGTGGCAGGTAACTGACCGCAATCTCCTCCATAAAATTTAGATGCACCATGTTACCTGCTGTGGTGGTTGTCCATGTGATCTGCAGGTTCAGAAGTAAAAGACAAGTTTGTCATGTAAATGTACTTATTTGCATTTGTTATACATAATTTAAGGCTGCAATATGTATAGACTCCTGTTTTTAGTGTTCAGCAGGGCTCATTCATTGGTCTTCCTTTCAATTCAATTCAATTCAATTTTATTTATAAAGCCCTAAATCACAACAAAGTCATCTCAAAGGGCTTTACAAAAACACAATCAACTACAGAGATACATGAAAAAAGTCCCAAGTCCCTTTGTTTTTTGTTTGTACATCAAAATATATGGGTATTACACAGCCTTGTGCATTTATTTTGTTTTTTTTCTCCCATAAGCATGTTACATTCTGTTACAGCCGGGCTAAAAAAAAAAAAAAAAAAAAAAAAAAAGTTACTAATAAGGCTGCATGATACTAGAAAAAAAAAACTCACATTGGGGTTTTTTTGTTTTGTTTTTTTTAACCCTGCGATATGAAAAAATACCCAGGAGTATATAACAGCCTAGTGGTCCTGACGGAAATGGCCAAATAAATTAGTGGACGACACAGAACATATGTTCCAGTAGCTGCGTTTCCTTGACCCATAGAAATTCACAAAATGTAAATATGGTGATGGAAAGATCTGGAAAATCTGGTGATGGAAAGACCGAAGGTGACAGCAGGGTAATCTTGTGGGATGATATTTCACCTGAGTTACAACGCTCCTGCCTAGGACAACCGTCAATGGAAACACGTTCAAAGCTCAAATATACTTTTGTCGAAACTTTAGGAATATCACTATTGTTTTGCGAAAAACTAATGGAAACGCAGCTAGTATCATCCTTATTGTAGTGGAAATATTTAAATAAATTAATAAAAATGTAAAATTATATATATGAAATAAAAACAATTGCAGGACCTACGATGTGACTATTGCACTGCCTTTAGCTGAGATTATACCACAGTTTATGCAGAGTCATAAATAAAGGCCAAATCATGTCTCAATAATGACAGTCAAACCACGATATGAATTATTCTCCAAGACCAAACCATTAGTGGGGTTCTGGTCTGGACTTTGTGATGGCCAATCCATGTGTGAAAATAAAAATACCTCCTGCTGTCTGATCCACTGACAATTTGTAACTGATGAATTATTTCAATAGCTGTGTTTTCATTACCCTTGGAAGTTCGCAAAATGTAAATAGCGCTATGAAAAAACCCCAAAAAAACTGGTAATGGAAAATTACCAATTAAAAATAAGCACTCAAATCTCGATAAAAACTTTTTACAGTTTCATGAGGTGATTTTTTTTTTTAATGTTTGAATATTCTAATACATCGCAAAAGTGTAATGGAAACACTTTCTACAATTATACATCAGGACGTTTGCTTACACCAAACGTTTCTCCTATTACCCGTGTTGTAGAATTTACAATAATATCAGATATAAATGTTAAAGTAATGTTTCATATAAAATGTAACATGAAGCCTGTGCTCCACATACAGGTTAGTACAGTTTGAGATGAGGCCCAGTGGGGGGTTGAGATAAATTAGAATAAGAACAAATAATGGAAGCCTCTAGAAGTCAACAACCCCCATTGCATACCAGCCTCCAGAAGAAGCCGACACCCAACCGATCAGGACCTGACCAAAGAACAGCAGAGGAGGGGGCAACAGAAAGGTGTTATAAACTGTGTCTGAGCCCCCCCCCCCCCCCTTTAGTGTCTCATGGCCTCTTAGGTCGTGGATGCTTAAAAACTCAGACTGGATTTTTCTGACAAGTGACTATGTTATTTTAAAAGTAATCTTATGCTGAAATATTTGTATAATACCGTAACTGATTGTAAACTATGATTGTGATATTAAAATAACGAAAAGACAAAGAGAAAACTCAAAGGTTTATCTTAACCAACTGCTATTTGGCTTAAATACAATTGAGATAAATATACTTAATTATAAATTATTAGTTAAATAATTTTTCACCTGGTATTCAGAACAGGTTGCAACTTCATAGAGGGCAATAGCAACACACTTTTGAGTAGGCACTGGCTCCCAAGTGTCACAGCTCATTCAATGTGGCTCCAGTCATTCGGAAATTTTGGATCCACAGTTCATCTATGTTTTCATCATTCACTATCCTCTCCCAGAAATTTGTGATTCATGCCCTTTGCCACACATAAGGACTTTGACTATGAACCATCACCCATAGTTTATGTCTCCTCTGACCTACAATATAAAAAGGCAGTAACTGCACAGACACCAAACTGGGAAAAATGACCTTAAAGTTCTCTTGTTGTTCAGGTAGATTATTGGACATGAGGCAGTATTGTTCCTCCATATTACCTAGTTGTACAAAAACCACAATGCACCTTATATATGGATTAATTTTGGTGCTTAGTGACTGGGAATTTAGACTTTTTGTCTTATAACTAACGTTTTATCTCATAATTTAGACTTCACTTAATGTGCCTTATATGTGAAAAACCATTTACAGTGCACCTTATAGTGCGGAAAATACAGTAATGACATAATCCGTTTCAGTCTAATACAGTGATTGACAGTAAACTATTGGGGCAGGGTCCTAAATGGACATTGGTAAAAACACAGTAATGGTCTTTACTGACTTTTTGTTTTGCTTTACCAGTTCTTTCTGCAGTTACTGTACAAACACTCAATTTAATCCAAAACGACAGACATTTGTCATGTAATAAATTATCTCATCTCAAAGAATGATTTGATAATTTTCGTCAAAAAATTCAGTTACTGCCGTTTGGGTTTGTAAGTCAGAACTGCATTCCCTGTAACCATGACGACAGGTTTTGGGTGTCCATCTTCCAGCAGTGAAATCTCGCAGGATGATATTTCACGACAGTTACGACACTCCTGCCTGGTCAATGGAAACGCGCTCAAAGCTCAAATATACTTTGTCGAAATTTTAGGAATATCACTATTGTTTTGTGAAAAACTGTAATGGAAACATAGATATTGACATGTGGGAATATGGGTGTAAATGGCGTGTCTTATTTCCATTCAACAAGAACAAAGAACTATGAAAAGATGTCACATGATTTGTTGCACTGAAGGTGAGGTAGTTGTGTTTTGTGACTGTTGTGGTTAATTGACAGTTTAAGAAAGATGTTCAGCTGAAAAAAACAAGTGGTTCCAGCCAAAACAAACCCCACCCTTCGCAAATGTTTTACCCGATTTGCCACTTGTCATATCATTGCAAAAGCAAATTTTTGGAGACTGTGACCTTTGACCTACATTCGTCCAAGATCTGGGGAGGACAGTCTATATAGTTACTTTTTTATTATGTTTTGCTGTGTTTGTATTTTTTAGCTTTTGTTATATTTCATTCATGTTTATGTTACTGTACAGGACGTTGGAATCCTTGTAGTTTAGTTAGTTTAGTTTAGTTTTTAAATTTGTGCTCCATAAATAAAAATGGATTGGATTAGAAACAAAAAAAATGCTTTAATTTTGGAACAAGCATGCCAATTTTAGTTTTTATCACCTTAAAAAATAAAACAAATTAAACTCAACAGAACTTTAAAAAAATTTAATTGTTCCCTGGTGTTATGAACAGATGGTGATGGTTCACACTCACATTGTCGTGGCTCAACATGACTCCTTTGGGATTTCCGGTCGTTCCAGAGGTATAGATGAGCGTACAGCATTCATTGGCTCGAAGGCTGGCAATCACATCGTTGAGTTCCTTGTTGGGTACGTCCTCCCCCAGCTTCATGAACTCCGCCCACTTCACAAACACACACCATCATGTGTCAGCTCTGTCACTTATTTCTCAGTTAACAAGAAATAATCCGACTACACAGAATGTAAGTTCCTCCACCAAATGTTTTAGCTGTGACTCAGTTTAATCAATACATTTATAGAGTGAACATACTGTGTACAGGAACGGTGCCTTCTGCTGCAGTTCACCTTTATACTGAACAATGGCTTTCAGATACGGTAGTTGATCTTTAACCTGGAGGAACAGACAAATTAAATAAAATGTTAAATAAAAGACACATCACTTTTGCATTGGTCACACTTACTGGTCTACAAGTAAAATGCTTCCGGAATAAAACTAATGAAATGTTCCCAGAAGTGCGTTACTGATAAATAAAGCTCAATTCAAAAATTCATGAAAATTCCCAAAAATAAACAAACAAGTTTCCAAGATAATTCTGGGGTGAAAATGTGAAACTATAAAAATGAACAAGAGAATTGGTTTTAGCCCAAAGAAATATTGGTGTCAAATCTACTTCAGAAACTGTCTGCACATTATGATCCATTCACTTTACAGGTTCTTTCTACTAGAATATTTACTAATCCATTGTATACATGTACATAAACCTGCATATATGTGGAATAACACACCATCATATATATTAAAAACATGAACTAACCAACACTAAAGTCCTTTGTTTTCTGACTCATCCTATTAAAATATGTAGATTTAACACATTTAATGTCTGAAGCAGAAACTTCCTAAAAAATTGTAGAGCAGTCAGTGTACTGTACATGCTTTGTAATAATATACCAGACCTGGAGGATTTTCTGCAGCTGTTTGTTGTCCTCCACAACCAGGACGTTGGCCTTACAGTTGTGAGCCACATACTGACAAGCCTCAGGTGAGTTGGTGGTGTAGATGCCAGTTGCCAGACCCCTGTGGAGAGAGAGAATTATAGAAAATCTTCATTCTGCATCATTTGGTACCAATCTGAAAGTTCTGTGACCCTCAGTTCTTGAGTTATAACAGATCATGTGATTTTGACTTTTTAGTTAATTGTGACCTTGACCTTTGCCCAAATGGATTATTGCATCTGATGCGCATTAGCTATATGTATATGCTTGTGTAATTTCATGGTGATATCTCAAGTATTCATCGAGTTCTAGCATGATACATCTCTGTGGACACACCATTAAAAAAATACTAAAATATCTCTCTTTTATATATATATATATATATATATATATATATATATATATATACACACACACACACACACACACAGACATATAATTATTTGTATATTATTTTATTTTAAGGTTAATTCACCAAAGATTTGGACATCCCTATAAAATAGGGAGTGATTTCTGACACAGCCATACTCTCTTGTCTCATTGTGTGAGTGTTTTTTCTTAAAATTTGAACATGACAACTGTATTTTACACCAATTTTTTATATGTATTGACGAGGGATGTTAACCGATAATAATTTTCGGTCTAAAACAAAGACAGCCTGCATCTGTCATTCCACTGCACAAACTCTTTTGCATTGTCGTGTAGACTAGAGAGGAAGCTTTGTGATCTCTCCATAGCATAATCTTCAAACATGATGAATTTGTGCATTAGTAATACACAACAGAATTTATTAATAGCAAACACAGAGCTCAACTAGTCTATGTGGTACGACCATTTCTCGCTAGTTTAGAATGTTTGTTCAAAACATAAACAAAACAAAGCTGACGTGAGGTAATAGAAGTTCTAGAGCTAGCAGCTACAGACTGGGACAGCAAGTTGTCACCATGACAACTCAAAAGCCCAGTGGATGAGTCGTGTTATCCATCTGACAGACCTACTTAAAATGACATGACAGGTGGGCTACGACAAAAGGAGTCTGTGCAGAACTGACACAGGCTGGTGGACAACACTAAGGATTTTTCTCCATCATATTTAGCAGCACAATTTACTGTAACATCCAATGTTTTCTCTGCTTTTAAACATAACATCACTCGAACTCACAGTGTGACTCATGTTTAAAAAGTGCAGTGGTGCATAAATGGCTATGCGCATATGAGCTGACAAAGAAGTTTTCTTTTCTTGGTGACCAACTTCAACGGTTAATGAGGCTCAGTGATCGACCGCCATTTTTTATTAATTTCGTCTAATATAATCCCTGGTATTGACAATTAATTTTTCAGAAGTTCTTCAACATTTTACATCAGTAAATATTTACATTCTAAGTTAAACATCCCTGAATGTGATCTCTTACCCAGCAAAGATGCAGCCAATGTCTGCAATGAACCATTCAGGAGCGTTGAATCCCAGAATCCCCACACCATGGTAACGTTCCAGTCCGAGCTAAAAAAAATAAAATAAAAAAAAAATGTTTTACTACAAGCACATCTTTCTTTAATGATAAAATGGTCCAGTGCCCCTGTTTACTTTTGACCTACATCATGTTTCAAATGCTATTCCACTTCATGGGACTAACAGACTTGGCTGTGAAACAGGAGATTGTAACACAAGCTGTGAATTTCACACACCCAAGTGTTGGCTTTCAGAAGTTCATTCTTATACCCAGGAGACGACGGACAGACACAATGCTTGGCTGGAATGTTTACAAAGCAGCTCCACAAAGAAGCATTTCATGCAACCTATAAATCATGTGGATGGCAACACAAGTTTATACGTGGAATTAAAAACATGTTTTTACTGCTAGGCAAGGCAGGTTTATTTCAGTTCAATTGTATCAGAGTAAAAAAAAAAAAAACAAAAAAAACAACCAAGGAAGAATACAAACAGAAAATAAATAAATTATTTGTCATACAATTCTGTAACACATTTGACAGGGAGTAGTAGGAAGTCAAACTCAAACGTTTTAAACATCAAATCATATATGATCCAATTTTTAATGTAGTATTGGGGGGTGGGGGGTCCATCAAAAAGAAATTAGCATTTATAGGGTTAAAAATCTTACATATGTTTTTATTTACAGCTCAAGTTGATGAAATAGAAAAGAAATGTACAAGTTTAAAAAAAAACATTTTTCTGGCCCATTAATGAATACTGGTCACTCCAGTGGACAGTTGTTCTACAGCTGTTCACATATATTCATGGGTTTTGTAGTTTCAGTTCCATATCAGTCATTTATATCTTGGCTGTTCGTAATACCTCATCTGCACCAACATGTCTACGTGTAAATCAATTGCCTGTTCTTATTGGACTGTAACAGTCTCTTCTTAAACAAAAACTGTATTAAAAATGTTTTATTTCATAGTGTTCTGATATTACCTTTAAATACACGTTTCTTTGCTTCGAAGCTTAAACACACGTTTCCAGCTGAGGACATTTTTATAAATACATAAAAAATAGGTTCATTAAAACTCACATTTCTTTTTTCATACCCAAAGAAGAATAAAAACACTTAGAAAAAAATGTTTGACTAAGGTTCTCATAATTCATGCATCAAGGGGTTAACAAAAGTACCTGTAGGAGGGAAACCTGATGGTTATAACGAAGTGTTTCGAGACATACCATCTGGACTGTAACCAACACAAAAGCATGTGCAGTAAAAAACAAACCTTGAGGAAACTTTTGGCTGCTGCTCTGCACTGCTCGTAGTACTGCCTGTATGTAATCATCTCCCACTGGTCATTCTTTTTAGAACCCAAGGCTGGATGATCCCCGTAGTTCTCCACCGTCTCCAGAAACATCTGATGGGTGGTGATGGGAGTCTCGGAGCCCGGACCCGAACCCTCCATCCTCAGCCGGACAGCCTTGTCAGCACCCGTGGTCCATAAGTGGTCAGCTGGGGCTAACGTCGTTACTCCACTTGCCAGCGACAAAACAACTGGTTTGGGCTCATCGGGTCCTGGACAACAGGGACAGCAGAAATTCGCCATTAGTGACAAGTAGGATTCAACACTAAACTAACCTGCTGTGGCGAGAGACACAGCAAGCAAGCAAGCTGGCCTCCGAGAGAGAGAGTGAGGAGTATCAGGGGGCTGGGATCATCTCTAAACTACCTCTGAGGGCGTGTGTGCGACGCTGAGCTCAGAGCAACATGATTTGCAGGTTGTAAAGAGAATGAGGAAGAGATAAGCTGTCACCCAATACATAACAGGAAGGTCTCGAATGTCCCTGCCTACCTACTGAACAGGTTTGCAGAAAGGACATAATTACAGGCAAATTGTTCTTTTAATCCAATGCATTTCTATTTATAGAACACACATTTGAACAACCCTAACCCAGGTTCCAAAGAACTGTACCATTAAATAAAAATAAACCTAACAGATATGTCAATTCCCTATTTATCAAATTAAATGCTCTAAAACCTTTGTAGTAAATATAAAGTGAATATAAATAAACTTACAGTTGATTATAGAAGTCAGATTGTGTGAAGTGACTTACAAAACAATGTGTATATAAATAGTTTGTGTTAATGGTAAATGGACAAAAAAAAAGTGCGTTAAAGCAAACAGAAACTATTGGATTATTAGTTTGTAAAAAGGGGGTAAAATTTCTAAGTTTTACTTTATCCCACTCCTTTGAGTACAAGAAACTTTTTTTGTTGAGCATTTTGATTGATTCCTTGATGTTTTTGTGGGATCAAAATTAAACTGAACTGAACCAGGCGCACACACATTCTACTCTGTGTGTTTTTAGTGCTGATCTGTAATGCTTAATCAGTCTACAACTAATTCACTGTAAAAGTTCTTTTTTTTTTTTAACTCGGGTCTTTGCAACTCTGGAATAATTTACCAAAATTCACATGCATTTAAAAGAACATTAAAATCTATGGTGTACCATATAAAAGAACATTAAAATCTATGGTGTACCATATAAAAGAACATTAAAATCTATGGTGTACCATATAAAAGAACATTAAAATCTATGGTGTACCATATAAAAAAAACATTAAAATCTATGGTGTACCATATAAAAGAACATTAAAATCTATGGTGTACCATATAAAAGAACATTAAAAGCTATGGTGTACCATATAAAAGAACATTAAAATCTATGGTGTACCATATAAAAGAACATTAAAAGCTATGGTGTACCATATAAAAGAACATTAAAATCTATGGTGTACCATATCAAAAAACATTAAAATCTATGGTGTACCATATAAAAAAACATTAAAAGCTATGGTGTACCATATAAAAGAACATTAAAATCTATGGTGTACCATATAAAAGAACATTAAAATCTATGGTGTACCATATAAAAGAACATTAAAATCTATGGTGTACCATATAAAAGAACATTAAAAGCTATGGTGTACCATATAAAAGAACATTAAAATCTATGGTGTACCATATAAAAGAATATTAAAATCTATGGTGTACCATATAAAAGAACATTAAAATCTATGGTGTACCATATAAAAGAACATTAAAAGCTATGGTGTACCATATAAAAGAATATTAAAATCTATGGTGTACCATATAAAAGAACATTAAAATCTATGGTGTACCATATAAAAGAACATTAAAATCTATGGTGTACCATATAAAAGAACATTAAAATCTATGGTGTACCATATAAAAGAACATTAAAAGCTATGGTGTACCATATAAAAGAATATTAAAATCTATGGTGTACCATATAAAAGAACATTAAAATCTATGGTGTACCATATAAAAGAACATTAAAAGCTATGGTGTACCATATAAAAGAACATTAAAAGCTATGGTGTACCGTGTGTGAAAGTTCTATTTTTTGGGATGAGTTTAGCATTATTTATTTTATTGCATTCTCTTTTTATGTACTGTGAATGACACACACATTTTCTATTGTGAATCATGTATAAAGTGTTATTGTGAATAATGTATAAATACTTCTATGTGTTGAACGGGGGCCCCAGGACGACTAGCAACGATTACAGTGGAAGCTAATTGAGATCCCCAATAAACAAACATAAATACATAAAAGGTTACATAAAAATAAAAGATTAATCCATAAACAAATGAAAATAACCAGATGAGATTAAAAATACAATTAATCCACCGTCTCCACCAATGTCAATGCCATTACTCCAACACCTCACCTCACCATCACAGCACTGTTTCCATTACTATTAATTATCATGATGATAATTGTTAATGTTATCATTCCAATATATTAATTTTTAAAATGGCAAAAAGAAAACACTCCCAAATTCTTACAGGAGATAATGCACTGATACAGAAGATTAAGAGCATGAAAAAAACAAGTGGCGTCTGGCACAACAAACCCCGCCCCCTTGCACACATTTTACCGGATTTGCCCTGTCACTTATTGCGAAACCAAATTCTTGGTGACCTTTAACCTACATTCACACAAATTTAATGGGATCTATTTTGTTTGCTTTTCTGATTTATTTTGTTTTCATTCTATGTGGTTTATTCACTGGAAAATGATGTTAACACAGACCAAAGTAACATTCAGTAAGTGTTCATTTCTCCAAGTACAGTTCAGTTTCCTCTAATATCACTGCAAAAATCTAAATCTTACCAAGTGTATTTTCTCATCTCATCTCATTCTAGTCTAAATATCTCATCACACTTAAAACAAATGGTGCCCAGCACAACACACCACCTCCTTGCACATATTTCAACTGATTTTCTATCTCCTACCATTGTGACAAATATATTTTTGGTGAACGAGACCTTTGACCTACATTTACCAAAATGTAATGGGATCTATTCTGGGCCATCTTGCACCTTTCCTGAAATTTTCAACCTGTAAACCTGCTTACAAACGAACACACTAACAGACCAACTGACTCAAAAACCGTACCCCTCTTCCCTTCCGGGGGTCATATTTCCTTTTTAAAATTCATTCTTATGAGGTTGTTGTTGTTAATTCCACAAACACACACTTTTTTTCAAACCAAATGTCACATTGCTGGCAGTTTTCCACAGGTCCCCTCAGGTGTGCGTTTACCTGGCTTGGCTAATTCAGTAGCTCCTTCTAGATGGGGACCAGGTGCCTGGAGGTCTAGGACTGCTTCAGTCTTCTGCGTCTCTGGAGCTTGTGATGCAATGAGCTCAGAGTTTTCAGATTCCTTCAAATGTTCTCTGTTCTCTGTCTCTTTGTCTACAACTTCTCCATTAACCATGAGAGTAATTTTGAGCTCATCCACTGCACTTGAGGAGTCAGATTCAATCTGCATTTTCTGGATAGGGATGCTGTGGAAATCACAAAAAATTCAAGAAGGTTATTGTCACTTAAACAGTACAAAAACACACAAATTCTTTGATAGCATGTTTCCAGGCAATGTGAGAAAAGTAGTAATAATAAATAAAGTTAATGTAATCTAGTACAAATTAGGGCAGCACAATATATTAAAAAATTGTATCATGATGACACTGTGTGCAATATTCATATCGAAAAGACGTGCAATAATTTATTTTCCTTTTTTCATTAACTTTGTGTTTCACACACACCATGGGGTACCAGAGTGGCTTTTCTATATCACTAACATACATACACTGAAATAATGCTACTGCTGAATGCAAGTTTAGTTAGTATTGAAAAGATGACAATATTTTCACAGCACATCTTTGGGCAAGGTTTGAGCATGTATATTTAATTTTATATGCAGTATTTACCAAACCAGGCAAACAATTGAATATTGCTTTATTAAAAGGTCTGAGGTCTGTTATTTTGGTTACTATGAAATACATCCATGTAATTTACACACTGATATAAGTCAATAAAATGGCAAAATATTTTATATTTTTGTCTCAAGGTCTACAGTTGAAGATCTAGTTGTAGCATCACCATGTTCTTGGACAGAACTATGTAATTTATTATAGTAGAACAGTATTTTGTCTTATATTAAAATAAATGACACAGCATACAAACAATTGCCTCATTTTTAAACATTGTTAAGGAACATTTTTCTTGACAGATGACACTGGTGAACAGGAAATAATGCAATGCTCTACACCAATATCGCATATTGCAAGATTTGTCAATATCGTGCAGCCCTACTACAAATGCATGTGAGATTCAAAAACTGTTTTCTACCACTGCATAATAAGAATCACCCAGTTTCAAACCTGTTTAAGGTAAATACATTTCCACTTTGAGTTCTGTTAGTTTCACATACCTGTCAGATACAGCATCCATGACTGCGACCCCATTACTCATCACTAAATCCTTGTCTCCCATCTTCAATCTGTCAGAATAAAACAAAAATGAGCTTTTATTCAAACACTGTAGTTTACACTGACTCCTCTCCACATCATGTACAAGCATATTTTGTCCTGGTCATTTATAGTGGCTCATTGCAACAGGTCACAGTTATAGTCATACTCAAACAGTTTCAACAGTGGTCCAAATGTTGCAATTGGTAATATTGTGCCAAAAACATTGGGATATCTACAGGTCATATTTATTCTATTACACCAAGTTACCTTTGACACAGTCAGAAAGAAAAGGTCACATCTTTCACCCATAGACCCAGTACTACTTTTGTGGCAATTCCCAAATATTTTTTTCTCTTTATCATCTTTATTTGCCATTTATTGTAGTATTACTCAGTAATATTTTATGTTACACATACAAATACATAACACCAGCAGTTATACGCAACTACCGTGGAGGTGAAGGATTAATTTAACACGGGCTCGCGCTCACTTCCTGTTAGCTTGTCATGTTAGCTGTAGCATGTTTTTGTCTGGTAGTGTCCCTTTACATTGAATTAGTTAAACAAGGCAACAGTCTATGGGCAATATTTTTTCGCTGAAAATCCGCATGTTTGTCCAATTACCTTCTGTCCTGAAAGAGATGACCCTCACTGTCAGTTTCCCTCTTTTTATTTTAAAGGCGCCAAGGGTTTAGAATTATAGTGCTGCCACCATCAGGCCAAAGGAGGAACTACATTTTTAAACGTATCACCTCCGCTAAGAAGGTTATGTTTTTGTTGACGAGTATTCGTCTGTGTTCAACTTAACTCAAAAAAGGTCCGGACGGATTTCGATGAAACTTTCAGGACAGCATGGGAATGACACAAGGACAAATTAATTAGATTTTGGTGATATCACTTTGACATTTTACATTGCAGTAAATGGAGAATACATTTCAAAGTGATCCAGAAGCCAAGTCTCTTCCGGAGCTTCACCAAAATCTAATCGATTGATCCTTGTGTCATCCCTAAGCTATCGCGAAATTGTAATCGAAATCAGTCCATAACTTTGAGTTATGTTGTAGACAGGCAGACAGACTGACAGACCGACAGACAGACGCCGGCCAAATCATAACCTCTTTGGCGGACCTCACTTCATTCGGAGGTCTGCCTTGGCGGAGGTTTGCACCCTCAGAGTGCTTTTCTAGTTTATTTATTGTGTTGGAAAGTCTGAACAGGGAATAAATAATACATTATAAAACTGAAGCTGCAGGTATGAATTCTGACCATGGGCCATGATTGGACTTTGGACATGTCTGATCTAAATGATCAGTCAATTAAATAAAAAGAAAATGGGGCAAAATTTATAATGAACATTAACTAGGACACCATCTACATAACAAAGACAGGAGCATGGTATGGCATTATCTGCAGTATAACAATGCCATCTAGTGTTTGTATTTTGCAATAATGGAAAGAAAACTTGCAGTCATTGTTAATTACACAAGGTAATATAACAATAAATTAAAACACTGACCAACAAAATACTGTGACACATTAATAAGTCTCAATACCCTTT
Organism: Siphamia tubifer; assembly: GCA_020466265.1. Lineage (NCBI taxonomy): Eukaryota > Metazoa > Chordata > Actinopteri > Kurtiformes > Apogonidae > Siphamia > Siphamia tubifer. Next base: position 47,755,800 of record CM035791.1, on the reverse strand, counting down.
CAGTTTGAAGATTGTATCAGAGGAAGTTATGTCAACTCAGCAGATTCTTACTGTGACCTCTGATTTTTAAGATAACTTTGGTCAAGATTTCTCAGAACAAAGATCATTTCTCTTACAAAACTGTCATGTTGCAATATGAGATGTTAAAGGCAAAGTCTTTACCCAATATTGTGCAAAATAAGAGCTGAAAATGCCAGTTTCTGAATAAAAAAAAGTTTATTTTTGCTGACTTGCATTTGTACATTACCTCAATTTGCAATTTATTTTTTCTTCCAGAAACGTGAAGTATTTTAATCAAATTCCAGCAAAAATAAAAAGACAGAAGCACCAAGATGTCTTTAAAAACACACACCAAAAAGAGGAACGGAAGAGGAAAAATCCAAGAGTAGGGCGCTCACCTTCACTGCAGTTTGTTTATCCCACAACTAGAGCGAGCTGATCTGAGGGAGTGCTTTAAGAATGCCTCTGTCTCTGTTGACCAAACAATAAAACACAAAGCACGCACATATAAAACAGAGGGCCAAATGTGTCCTACAGTCATGTGTTATTATACTTTCCCAAAGGCTTCTTGTGTTAAAGGCTCTTACAGTGCCAGTATAATGGTGCACTTAAGAATCTAACTAACTGTGAAATCCATTTATCATATTTTGAAATTAATGAGAAATCTGTGACAAACTTGACATTGAAGACAGTGCACTGAATATTCCATCCCCATGGCCATTCAGCAGTCAGCAGATCAAACAAAATTAAACTTTAGCTCACTTATCACCACAAAAAACATTGGGTAAAAACACTTTATACACTCCTGAGACCCAGCAATGCAGTTTTGTCCTACACTGTAAGAAATGGCAGTCATTTTACAGGACATTACTGTATGTTCAAATTTACAGTACAATAATGTAACATGCAATCTATTGTGGGATATCATATAGAGTACAGTTCAGTTACAAATGTACAATCAAGACCATTAACAAAACGTTCTTGTAAATTCCTGTTTTATCAGGGTTCCTATTGTCACATGACTCATCTGAGACATGTGACGATGCACTACTTTGCATGTTAAAAATATATGTTAAAAGCCTGTTATGTTGTCATTTAGAGGTAGAGCAGCTCATTTAACTGGTGAAAGAAATATTTAATTTTGGACACCATGATTTAACGGTCTGTTTGGGTGCCATAGAGTGTGTGTTGTTTGGATCTGTGGAAGTTAATACTGCCTGATGAGTGAGAGATAGATATAAATAATAGTAATTATTACACAGTTATTTTTTCTTTTATTAACTCTGAAAAAAAAAATCAGTTACAGCTTGTGAAATAATTACAGTAAGTTAATGTAACTTGTACCTCCAGAATATTACTGTAATTCTACAGACTTTGACTGACAACTTTTTGGGCAGTTTGCTGTAAATTTCAGGGAATAAATATATATACACAATTTTTTTTTGACAGTGATATAAAATGAATATTATTCCATCTTTTATGACTTATGTCCCTCTTCTCTGGCTTCTCTGGTCAAATTGCCATACTCACACAGACTTCTATTTTAATTGGTTCAGATAACTAACATATTATTGCTATATATTTTCTTATAAGAGAGACAAGAGTTTACTTCTAAACAAAAAAAACCTTCCATTGCAAAGGACATTCCATAATTAATATATTTAAAATCTAAATCAGACCTGAAAAACTGCTGTATTGTTTTTCACCCCTGAGCAAGACAATTATTTTAAAAAACAAAAATATATTCAAGTTCAAATATATTCAGGTTATTTGTATTTTTGTGAAATAGTCATTTGAGCAGAAATAGAATAAAATGACATGAACATTTTTACGTTCACAAAGAGAAACATTTGGAGTTGTTTGTGTTTATATGTTATTATAAGAGTATTTTACTGACACCTGACAATAAATTGGTCTGCATGTGGAACCTGAACTAAAAGGATTTATATCTTTTCTGTAATTTTTGCATTTCACAAACTCATCCCAGGGGCCAGACTGGATTCTTTGAAGGGCCAGATTTGGCCCCTGGGCCGCATGTTTGACACCTGTAACCTAACCCATAAGAACACAAACAGTCACTGGCAACCAAACACACCTACTGATTTAAAATGCTTCACACCTGTTCATCCACTAATCCCATTAATTCATGTAAATAATAGTTGTAAAAATGCAGTTTGTCATCTTTTCATGCTAATCAAATATGACTCATTTGCACATTCAGAGCCTCCGTAATGAACATGGACATGCCATCATCTAACAACTTTGATCCATCACTGAAACCCATGGAGTTTAACCAATGATATTGATATTTTATCTTCAGTTAATGATGTATTTTGCAGAAAAAAAAAACTCCAGTTTTTTCTAAATGTTGCCCATTTCTGATATAAATTAAAGTGTGTGATGGGGGGGGGGGGGGGGGGGGGCATGATTTTTACAGGAAAAGAATAAGAAACAATATAAAAATAAGGGATAAGATTAATTTGGGAAGTCCACAAAAGTAACACTGAGTTTTTAATGGGTAAAAACATGCAAAAGAATATAGAACAATAGTCAATACAAGTATAAACCAAGAGGCTGAAAAGATATGAATGAAATGTTAATTGTTTTAATCCTTCACATATCCTCTTGAGACCCAACAATATATTTTTGTCTTCTGTAGGGGACAAATGACTACTGAAAAAAAAAAAAACCCAACTTTACATTGCACAAGACATTCCATTAAAAAAATTTACTTGAAATATACAAAATCTGAAGAAAAAAACCCTGTATTATGCAGTTTTCAATCAAGATAACAGTTTAATTGGAAAGTAGCAGGAAGCCCATAATAATTAAAAATGGTTGCCAACAGATCCTACAACTCCAGATCAATGATGTAGGATTGTTGAAGAAATTAACCGCATGGAGATGTATTATTTATATAAGATTCCAAATGAAAAGAAAATGTAATAAACACTGGTAAATATAATTATGGATTCACCTGCACATGACTACACACACTAATATAAATGCAAATAATGTCCCTTTGAATGCAACACCCCTGATGAACCAAATGTTCACTTATTCTTCATGAAATAAAGTAAAAGTAAAATAAATTTGTAAGGTATAAAAGCTAACATTTTCACTAACATGGGGGTCTCAGGATGGTAACATAATGAACAAACAACTCTGTGAAGACAAACTAGCAAAGCCCCCTGATACCCAGTAAGTAAACCTTTCCACTATTTGACATTAAATAACTACCTTAATAGCAAACAGAATGATGCAACAGTTTTTCCTGATACATTTGGACGTATTTATTAAAAAAAAATAATAATTAAAAAATGTCCTTTTCAGTGGACTTTTAGTAAAGCAGTGAAACTCTTGTCCACTGCATATGACAAAAAAAACAAACAAACAAGGAAACTAGGTGTCAGGAACACAGACAAACATAAAAAACAAGCAGCTCATATATATTTATATATATTTTAAAAAGCTAGAACATGTCTCAGAAGGATAGAATAGCCTACCTTCTCACGCGAAGCAGCTGAATGGTATCAACAAGATGAGCAACGTTCAGGTGCAGTCGGACAAAGCAGTATCAACCTTTGCCCAACTCAGGTGTTTGACTGTTGCCCTCTGGGGAAAACGCCAGCCTATAAGGGAGTATATGCCCACCACTCACGCCTCATCATCAACTACAGACACTTGCACAATCATCTGTGTGTGTGCGTGTGTGTGTGTGTGTGTGCGCGCGCGCGTGTGTGTGTTTGTCTGCTGCTAAAGTTACGTTGACTGGTTAAAAATCTACCAGCACTGAATGCTAAAGGTGAAAACGACCTGTGATCTGACCCTATAAAACAGCCTGTGTCTGCTGCTGGAAACCTGTTGTGTTTGTTGTAGTTTCTCTGACAATGCTGTTCACATGACAATCTGTGATGATTAAAAACAAGTCAGTACACAAACAACAGCCACAGATGCTTCAGGAAGTGTTTAACCCTTCACCATTCTGGGGTGTTTTTACTTAAAACACCTGAAAAGTCCCTCTCCAAAATAAAACTACAGCTACAAAACTATACAGCTATAAAACTACAGCTGTTCTTCTTTAACCGTTTGGAGTACAGATAAAAGAATGGGCTCTTTGTAAAGGTAACACCCTGTATTTTGAATGAAAACACTCACTGTTACTGTTTATTTAACAGGGAAAAGCCAGAGATGAAGAAACACTAATACATTTAATTATTTTCTCCTTTGCTTTAGTTGTTTTGTGCTTAAACCAATGTGTATTTGTCTGTGTTTGGTATATATGGACTGGATCATGAGGAGAAATTAAGAGAATTAAATATGACCAATTAAATATGGTAAATATTCCTGAACAAAATGAATAAAATTGTCAACAAGATGGACAAAAATTAATGAAACCATCAACAAAATGAACAAAAATGCATAAAAAAAGTCAACAAAATGAGTAAAATACCAACAAAAAAGGAGATGAACAAAACACCCTATAGTTTGGACTAAAACACTCACTTTTACTGTTTATTTAACAACGAAAAAGCTGGAGAGTGACAAACACTAATATATTTGGATTATTTTATCATTTGCCTTAGTTGTTTTGTGTTTAAACCAAGGTGTATTTGTCTGTGTTTGGTAGATATGGACTGGATCATGAGGAGAAATTAAGAGAATTAAATATTTTAAATATTTCCTGAACAAGATTAATAAACTACAGATGAACAAAACTGAACAAAACCATCAATAAAATGAATAAAAAATAAACAAAAATGCACAAAAAAGTCAATAAAATGAGTCAAATACCAACAAAAAAGAAAAAAAAAAGATGAACAAAACACCCTGTAGTTTGGAATAAAACACTTTTACTGTTTATTTAAGAGGTCACAAGCTGGAGACTGAAAAACACAAATAAATTAGTTTTTCTCCTTCCTTGCCTTAATTGTTCAGTATTTATATACGGCTGAAAAGAGGTTAAATCAGTGCGACAAGGCTCCAGAAAGTTAAGAGGATGTTTATTATAAAAATAAATAGAAAAAAAAAGACTCATAGACATTATCAGATATGCATGAAAAGACCTGTTGGGTAAAAGGCTGATAAAACTGATAAGTACTGTGAGTTTATGAGGATACATGAGACTTTGACCCACAAAAAAAACATATGTTGTGTAACATCTTTAAGATAATTATATCAATAAAAGTACTTCTGACTTATCAATAATATTCACTTTCTCGTGACCCAAACAGTTTTTTAGTAGGACTGTCAAAATTGCGACAACTGCTGGATAATGGCGGGGGGGGCTGATGTAAAGCACTTTGTACGACATGGACCATGTATGAAAAGTGCTACATAAATAAAGTTTGATTCGATTGAAAATGAACGCATTAACATGGATTAATCTACCATCATGATTAATCTCAGAAAAAATGTCAACACAATGAAATAGAACAGTTTACAGTGGCTTTGATGAAACTGCTGAAGGTGTTAAATAAGCATGTTCATATATATATATATATATATATATATATATATATATATATATATACACAAACAATCCCAGAGACAGAGCAGTTGACCGATATATGTTTGCCAGAGCGTTCTTTCACTGGAGCACTTCCAGTATTAAAATAGCACAATAATGTGAAGTTATTATGCTATTTTAATACTGGAAGTGCTCCAATGTTATTGGTGGTGACATTATCAGTCAGTTACACTAAAGCTAGCAATGAGCTTATCATCTTACTTTGGAACCGGGGTCACTAAGGCAGGTCCTTGAGTGTTTCCTCTCCCTGCACACCTGATGGTTGTTATCAGACTTCTGCAGAACTTGATGGTCGACTGGAAGTTCCATTAGTTGGAGGTTCTGCAAGCATTAAGCTAGTGTGTCAAATAAACTGTTGGCCGACACTAACCTGACTGTCGCCAGATGTTATCTCACAATACCATCTGGGACCCTTCTGCAACTGATCCGGTTTCAAAATGCTTGCATGTGATTAGATGAAGAATCTGTCCGTCATCTTGACTGATGCACCGCTTCAGCCACTCACATTGAACTCAAGCTGTGAGGCTTGACGTCCAACCAGCGCCAACGCTGCCCAGTCATGGGGTAGTCCCACCCCGTGACACTGGTTGGCTGCTTGTTTTGAAGAAAACCTGAACCTCACGGTACTCAGATGGTTGCATGGGTCAGGTTAGGCCGACACAGTTTACTGAATCCAACTTGTGTGTTTATTCTGTATAGGAGGGGTCTCAAACATGCAGCCCGGGGGCTAAATGTGGCCCGCCAACGGTTCTAATGTGGCCCGTGGGATGATGAGCATAACAACTTATTAAATGACTCCATATTTTTTTCCTTTGCCTATAAATGATGACATTTATAGGCAATTATTTATCATGTAAACTAGGAATTATAATGCAATGTTTTACATATTTTTATGGAATGTTTGATAGTATATATATATATATATATATATATGCAGGGTGTAGGTATGAATGACCTGCTGCCACTGTCTCCTGCACTATAGGGGCCAAAATGGAAATAAGCCTCTGGGCTGTTATGTGTTATCTCTGACTGTCTTGTTTATTTTTTATGGTCTATAGCACTGCTTGCTGTTACATGTTTTATTTCATGAATGATCAAATAAATTCAATTCAATTTGACAACTTGAAATTTTTGTCATTGTTTGACTGCAAAAATATTAAATCATGAAAATATTTAATATTTATTGTTAATATCCTGTAACAATAAAATGTGAATAACCTGAAATGTCTAAAGAACATTACATTTTCTGCTTCTGTTACAAAGAGTTTATTCTTTTTGTAGAACTGATCCATAATAAAACACATAAATAAATGATAAATTGAGGCAGAGTATTGTTAAAATTGCCCTTATTTTCCTTATGAAATGTTGCATTTTTTGCATTTGGATTATTTATAAAACTACTTTCATAATTTAAGGTGTTTTTTTTTTTTTTTTTACCACTAAAGCAATGACAGAAATGTGGAGTTGTAATTATTTATAGATTATGATGTTTTCATTTTACTGGTCTGGCCCATTGGAGATCAAATCAGACTGAATGTGGCCCCTGAAGGAATTGAGTTTGAGACCCCTGCTACAGTATATAATAAGTAACTATGTAATGTACCTTGACATAGTGCAAATTGACCACTATTCAGTTATGTTTGCAGGGTAGTTTTATTTGGTTTTTACCAATTATACCAAGGAGCTGGAGAAGGAATATTTTCTTTCTAACTTTATTATTTGAGGTAAATTCCACATTCATAAATGCAGGGTAATGAGAATTAAGCCTTATTTTATTTATTTTCTTCAGGAACTGGAGATTTATGTTAAAACCATTTCTGCCTCACTGAACAAAAAAGCAATCAAAACTGTAAAACTGTAAAACTGTGTACAACATTTAATATTGTGTTGTAAATATGTGTTTCTGCTTTGTTTATGTATCTGTAATATATAACCCCTGGTGTGTAGTGATTGTATATTGTTTTTTACACATCCTGTACTTATCTGTTCTCTAATAATAATAATAATAAAAAAGACGTCACCCAGCTTGAACAAACACGTTAAGTGCAGATATATTCCATTCCCTTCTTTCTTGAGTCTTTTTGCTCATGAAAAATGAAACACAACTAATATAGATTAAAAATGAATATTTAATCATGATGAATTGAAATGAATCCAAAGCAACCCTGTGATTAATCTGATTAAAATTCAAATCAGATGACAGCACTATTTCTTTTAGCAATTTAAAACTTTTCTAAGATCATTTTCTCATTAAAATAAATACGGTTGTTAAAAAAAAAAAAAAAAAAAATCATTAAGAGCAGTTCAGGTTATTGTACTTAAACGAGTCCAACTATCCTTATTTCTACACATTATCTCTGCATGTGTGTGATAGCACTGCACTGTCATTTGGTCTTTTCTTTTTTCCTCCACTTACGTAATAGTTTGTCTGATATTGTAACTGTGGTTGACAGTGTTTTGTCAGTAAATATAGGAGAAAGTTCAGCACACTTCTCAGATGACACACAGTAACCTTAATCACAGGCACCAAGGTTATAAAATCATACCACCCGGTCCATCCAGTCACACCACATTTGTCCCTGCTTGACCCCCCCCCCCCCCCCCCACACACACACACACACGTTAATGGAGTGTGTGAATGATTAATGCCAACATCTGAGTCCAGTCAGAACTGCTGATTTGAGACTAAACCGAGAAAATATTAATTCTGCAGTAGATAAAAGGACAAAAAAAAAAAAACCCTGCAGTTAAAAAAGGCATTTTCAGAAACATCAATTCACTTTACAGCTGAAAGTAATTAATAAAGTAATTAATAATAGTAATTAATACTTTCACTGTTGATTAATCTGAAGTTTGATTCATTAATTCCAACCAACCAAAAAAAAAGAGAGAAGGGAGGTATTGTGTTTGAGTCGGTTTGTCTGTTTGTTTGTTTGTTAAGCAGGTTTACACAAAAACTACTGCACCAATTTCCACAAAATTTTCACTAAAGATGTGAAGTGGTCCAGAATAGATATCATTAAATTTTGGTGAATGTAGGTCAAAGGTCATAGTCACCAAAATGTATTTTCACAATGATAAGAGATAGGGCTAAATCAGGTCAAATATGTGCGAGACGGGTGTGGTTTGTTGTGCCTGGTTGTTTTATTTTCATTTTTTTTTATTGTACATTATGTGCCTGCTGTCATGTGGAGCTGCCAAACTGATTTTCACAGTAAATGTTGCTTATTACGTTTACAGTGACAATGAAGGATTCTATTGTATTATTTATGGACAGTCAAAACAGTGAGAACTAGACTTGTTTCATGAAATAGTCCTGTTTAATATCTATTATGGTTTGATTATGACATAAGTGCCAAATTATTACCCCCCCCTCACCAAAAAAAAAAGGGGGGGGGGTGATTGTGTTTTGTGCATTATTGCAATGTCGATGGTCAAACAATGTATTGTGCAGCTTTATTATATTATATCTATCCATTATAGACTAAATGTCTAAAAGTCACGTTTATTGTATTTATAACATTATAACATAGTATAGCAAACATTTACATGATCAAAAACAAATTAATTTTAGTAAAAAAAAAAAGGCTCCATTTTGAATGTCTAGGGTCACCAGAAATTTGAGATGTTAAAATTGGCTCAAGAACCAAAACATGTTGGGAAACAATACATTATTCTTATGTCACAGAAGGACACTGATGTGTATTTATTTATAGATTAATTTCAGACAAAGAAGATATGGAAAGTCATGTCATGATTATAAGAAGGTGATGAATAATGACCAAAAGGAGGCTGATGTTGTTTAGAAATACATGTAGGTAGTTTATCCATTGATATGTGTTCTATTATTGCCTTTTTCCAACGTATAGTGTTCTTTGATTTGGAAATCATGGACAGTTTTTCATGGACAGTTTTTCCACTAGATGGAGCTACATGTATGTAGTTTGGAGCCCAAAAAGAAAATGATAGAAATGGAAGGAAAAAAATAAGACAAATTTGCAGAATATACTATGAAGTTCAAATGTGGGATCAAATTAAATACTGTTGGTATTTAGATTTACAGCATAATCTGATAGATGTTTGCTGTCTGGCTCATATTACATAACAAGCCAAACCTCTAGTTCTTTAAACAAACACATAATCCTGCCTTACCCAACTGTCTGCTTGTGCTACAGCCTTATTTCAACTTTTCTTTCATGAAAGGTGCGAGATGGCCCAGAATAGATCCCAATTATATCCAAATAACATCACTTCTGTATTTAAAGTTTAACATAGCCCTTATATAATACATTCAACCTTTTTAAAATACCCTCCTTTTTATACAGTTTTTATTATTTGATATGAAACATTCCTAAACTTCTACCTATCTGTATAGGCAGGACAGACAGCTCAGGACTGAGGCTGCACTACACTGACAAAGTACGGAAGTATGATGTGGGCATCCTGTCCACTAGTTTGCTGAGCTATGGAAATATGACACATGACATACCTCCAGGGGCCATACCTATGGTACATATGATACTAGCCTAACTATCTCCATTCATTACATGTATGGGTCTAGTCGTGCTTCATAGTCAGGGGAGGCGGGGTTAAAAGGTTGTCTTTTAAATCGTCTGTATGTAATACGTACGATGGTACTACAACGAATCAAGAGTAATCTTTATTAGGATGACATAGTTAGATGCTGGAAAGAGTCTGGAGAAAGTTAGGAATGACTAAACAAAATGGTGGATTATGGAACTTAACGACTGTTGTCGCTTCTGTAAAAAGAATTTAAAGATTGCTGACATTTTCTCACATTCTTCACTCATCTTTGATAAAAGGAAATCTGTATCCGTTGTTCTTCTTCTATGGTTGTTTCTCTCAGAATCATTACAGCGTCACTTTGTTACACCCGCCCTCTGACTCTATACTTCATTGCGATTCGTCATCCAGTTTCAGGGAAATCTAGCCCAAAGTTATATTGAGTGAAACTAGACGACTACGGTAGCACATTATATTTGGTGCCACTAAGAGGGTCTAGCACAGCGAGGCTAACACTGGCCTGGTTTCTAAGGTATTTGGTGATTTTGTATAAATTCTAATTATTGGAGACAAGTAAAGATGTTTGTTCATCATAACATTGTTTTCCACCACTAGTTTGTAGATCCCATGGCTGATCCGCAAGGGGTTGCAGTGTTGTTCTAAATGGCATCATGACCTTTGACCTTGAACGACCTTGAAACCAGTAGTCTCATGTTTTTGAGAGAGAGATGTCAATTAATGAGCTAAAACATTTGTAAGGGGCCTGGCACCACTTGTTAGTAACAGTGGTTTCAAACTACTTTGTTTCAGTCACTGGATACATTTCATCTATTTTTTTCTGGTACATCTTCACAATGAACGACCTCTTCACCTTCATGGTTGGAGCTGCATGAACAAAAAGGAGACAGATGAAAGTCAGCTTGAATTGTATTGTATTATAGAAGTGTGAAAACTAAACTGGTTAAAAAATATCCACATGTGGGAACTTAAAACATATCAAATTAGAATTCTACAAACCACAATGAACTACAACCAGACCAAAACCTATCTGTAAAACATATTTGATAAAAATGTTGTTGTATATTATAATGACTCACTCAGTTCCCCTCCATCGACAGAGAAGTCTTTTTCCAATATGACAAACTTCTGGACCTTCTGGGCACTGGAGGTGGCTTTAGCATTGATGCGCTCTATGCCCTCCTGGATGGCATTGTAAATAACTGGCTCCTTGTTCATTATGACCTCTGAAACCTTGGTTGACCTGACGTTGTTCTGTTGGCAGAAGGCCAAAACCTCAGGGCTCAGCTCATCTGTGGGTCTGGCTTCATCATCCATGACACACTGTGGAAACAAAGAGCATTATCAGTCTGTTCACTCACCTGCCTGTGTTTTACTATTGTACAGAAGTTTAAACTTGGTTACTTTAAGTGTGATCAGCATGGAGAGGAACTTGAGCTTGTCTCCCACTAACATAACATTGCTGATGATAGGGACCTCAGCCTTCAATTCATTTTCAATGGGCACTGGGGGGATGTTTTCTCCACCTGCTGTGATGATCAGTTCTGTGGAAAAAGGTTAAATGGAAAATAAATACATCATTAAACAATTAAATATGGCAATAATTAATTAAAATTTAAGTTAAATAGATACATGTGTTATTAAATGTGTCAATTCATTTACATACCAATTCCTTTCAGGTAACCCCCCCCCCCCACACACACACACACATTATTATTTCACAAATTAATGAATTATTTCATGGTCCTTGTGTTGCAGTGGATCATGAATTTATTTTATCTGTCAACCTCACTCATCAAAGTTGGTGGGCGGGGCTAATGCAAATCTAGTCAAATACACTATATTGGGAGTGTTGGGCCGTTTCTCAATATGCGTACTTGTCCGTACTTGCGTACTCGCGTACTTGTGAAACGTCATCAGTTGCAGCCCAAGTACAGTCCCAATACACAAGTACGCATATCACCAAGTACGCTTGAAATCCCCGGATGTGTACTTGACACGCCCATTTTATCAAGTATGCATCGGATGGTGACTTGTGCGTACTTGGGAGAGCCTCCTATCCCAGGATGCATTTCGGCACCAACAATGGAGGAGGAGACAATCCATACTGTAAGTTAAATGATTAAATATTATTGTTTCAGTATCACGAAATGCAATTTTGCGATTATTTTATGCGAGAAAGTGGAATTGAAAACGTTAAATATTTGAGTGATTCATCACGATAGCGTGTAGTTTAAAATTTTCTCCGAGGTTTTCGGAGCTGTGCCGTCCTGCTAACGGGACCCCCAGCTAGCAAGATGTTTGGTCAGTTCGCATTCATGTTACCCCCAAAAAACAACCTTCTCCTGACATGACCTTTAGAAATGTGCTGCTGGTTCTGATATCTCTAGTAGTAAAGATTAAAACATGAGACATAAATAAGTTTTCCACACATGTAACAGGCAGTTATTGGTCTGGGAAATTAATGTATTATTTATTACCAGGCAAATTGCGTTGGTTTATGGTGAAATTAAGGGTAATCATTTTTGTTTTTATTTATTTAACTTGAAAGTTTAACCAGAGTGTTATCTTTGTGCTTTCAGCCAAAATGTCTTTTGCCTGTCCATTTACCATGCTGCAGAAACGGACTATAGTTGGTGTCATCGTGCAGTCTAAAGTAAGCACTGGCAAGAGACGAGGAGAGAGGGTAACAACAGCAAGAGCCGAAGGTTTGACTCTAGTTGATAATTTTTCATTGTAAATATTGTTATTGTGAAATTGTTAAAATCTTTTTTATTTGTAAAATCCATCCAGGGAATTTGAAGTAACATACAATAATTAACAGTGCAGTTGAATTTTAATTACCACACACACACACACACACACACACACACACATATATATATATATATATATATATATATATATATATATGAACATGTAAATTGCGTTTATAATATTTGCTTTGAACCTACATGTACTAACTCCATTCCTACATCTACTGTCTAGATGGTCATGTTCAGTCATACATGCAGGTAGTTCGTCTGGAGCAGAGCTGGGCAGTTCCTTCTTCACACACCGTTCCCTGACAGGTCCCTCTCATCAACATCAATGTTGCCTGGCTCATCGGGCCTTCCTCATCCAGGACGTTACCTGCTGCCATGCAGATGTTGTGTAGGGTGCAGTGGGCACCACACACACAGTGGCTAGTGGCATGGCAAATATGTCTGCTGTGACCCTGTAGGAGGTTCCACAGTCAAAGCCAGGAGAGAGTGAGCAGCACCTCAGCTTCATGGCTCTATCCATGGGCTTTTTCTAGGGGCAGTATCTGGAGCAGCACAATGATGCTGTTCCTGGATAACCTGAAGGCTGCTTTCAGGTCCCCTCCAGAGAAGAATGTGGTCAAGGATAGGCACATTATTATTAATTAGTGTGTACTTCTTGGTCCTGTTTATTGATATAATTAAAAAAAGGTTTTTGTTTTTTTAGAGAACTTTGTTTTTTAGGGTTGTTTAATTGTTATGAATTTGTGTTTTTACAATATAATATTTATCCAATATTTATTAGTAAATTGAGTGTTAAATATGAATTGTCATTTCAAATTTAAACTGCCTGATATGAATTACATTATTAAATTATTTAAATTTCCCCCATATAAACTGTTTGTTCAAGTGCTTGAGAAGGTTTCTACTTGCGTTACATTATGTGACTATGGTTTTGGAGATGATTCACTGGGGTTTGTTCTGAGGTCATTCACCTCACCCTCTCTGTGGACCCTGTTTCAGAACCGCTGCATTAATATAAAGTTAAAAGTATCCAGAAGAAAATCAATAGGTATGTGTCTGGTGTGTCATTGCCTAAGAGGAAGTTGTAACCCTCCAGGTGGATCACAGGACATTTTATTGAGCTTGCCAAATAAATAAAAATAAGTTCTGCCAATTTAAGATTTATCCACGAAGTACATCTTTTATACAACATTTAACATTTCTTGTTTTCCTGATGAGAGGAATAAAAACTGAGATAGTCTGCAAGTATTTCTAATTTAACATGTTTGTGTTTTCAGTGTCATGTGTCAAGATATTATATGTATATATACATATGTGTGTGTGTGTGTGTGGTGATACAGAAATTCCAATAAAATGGTCAAGCATGTTAATTTATGTACAAATGAACTCTCCCTGAGAGTTATTGAAAAGGCATATTGTAAATTGGGTTGTAATGGGCTAACACATTTTAATATTAGTAACATAGTGTCATATAATGCAGTGTCACTATTAGTAAGGTAATAGTACCACCTTAGGTTTTTTTAATTTAAGGTTTTTAGAATATATGAATGAATATTTGAAACACCTCTCAATATAACCCAGTACATTTAAACATTACTATAAACTATAGCTGACAAAATATAAATCAACTTCTTTCTGATTTTGATTTCCTTTGGCTGAAAATGCAATACGCATGAATAATGACAGGGTTGTTTTATATATCATAGTTTGTTTTATTTCAAATATACACTAATGAAGAAAATAACCGGAGGTAGGTAAGTCATGACAAGCTGAGTTGGTGACGTAATCAAGTACGCTGCCGTCCCAATTGCAGAATAACCACCCTGCGTCCTCCCGTCCTCCTGAGTATGTACTTCGTAGTACGGACTTGCTAGTCCGTACTACGAAGTACGCAAGTCCGTACTTAGCGTACTTGGTATTGAGAAACGGCCTTGGACTAAGTCTAGAAGTTAATAGCGCCACCCAGTGTACATGAATGTGTTCACAAGCTCTGCATTAATCCTTCATCTGGAATCCATTTGATTTGACTTGACGTGCAGGGGAACCAATCAGCTGTAAGATCCACCCACTGACTTTGATGGGCAACTTTGACATAAAATTAATTCATGATCCACTGCAACACAAGGACTATGAAATAATTAATGAGTGAAATAATGATAAATGTTTGTTTGGTTTTTTTTACCTAAAATGAATTGATATTTTTATGTTTCTCTGTAAGTCAAAGTTTCCACAACAGTCTCTCTAGTGCCTTTTTATTGAACTAAACATAAGCGGCTCTCCCTCATCCTTACCCTTCAACCTTCCAGTGATGTACAGGAAGTTGTACTGGTCAATTCTGCCCTCGTCACCGGTGTGGAGCCAGCCGACCTCATCCAGAGCCTCTGCTGTTTTATCGGGCATGTTCAGGTAGCCCATGAAAACATTTCGCCCCCAGAGACAAATCTCTCCATTCCCATCTTTATCAGGTTTGTATAATTTTAAGTCGCAGCCAGGTATCACCTTTCCACAGCTGGACAGAAAAGAGTGACATGTTCATATGGACCAGGCAAAAATATACAGACTGGATTTTAATCAGACAGATTTTTTATATATATATATATATATATATATATATATATATATATATATATATATATATATATATATATATATAAGGGTGTGAATATTTCACTCACACAATGATCCGATTCGAATCTCGATTCACAGACTACGATCCGATTCAGGGCGAGTCATTTAAAATTAATGAAAGATTTGGTATTCAGTATGATTCGATACGATTCGAACTGATTCAGTTCAGTTTGATTCAACACAATTTAACCACAAGGACTCACTTTATTTTATGTTACTGGGAAGAAAAAGAAACAAATATACAAATATAATGTCAAAACCATATCTTTTTGTTTATTTAGTGTCACAGAGACAATAGAGCAGGGACTACTGAACACACACACACACACACACACACATATATATATATATATATATATATATATATATATATATATATATATATATATATAAGCACACCTTTAAATAAGAGCACTGCACTCGGGAGGCCAAAGGGCAAATAAACATCACCACTTTTACAAACTCTGGACTTCCCTAAGTTATTCCCCTTTTTTGGGAGCGGTGGAGCAAAGAACCCTGCGACAATGACCCAGTCACAAAATGAAAGTTTGATACTGACCTTGAAGTTCTGAAATCATTTACTGTGGATAGGGTTAGTGCAGAAGAGCTTTCACTCATGCCGTACAAGTCCAAAAGGCGAATGTTCAGACTCATGAAGTACTCCATAGTGTCTTTGGAGGTGGGTGCTGATCCTGCAAAGTACCGTTTACAGCGATCTAAACCTAATGCAGCCTTCACCTTCTTAAAGACAATAGCGTTAGCCAACGTGAAGCCCCAAGGAGCTGTGTTCCCTCTGCAAAGTGCAAAAAAAAAGAACAAACGTGAGGTTAGGAGGTAAATCAGCATCTTTGCATCATTAATGTGTATGTGAGTTCAGCAATTATAAGTCACTTGCATTAAATAACACAAATAAACAGCTTTCATAATGTAATATTTACATTTTTCTATAACCTCAAATATTCTATCAAACTAAGTTTCAGTCCTATCTATAAAGCAACACACTTGTTGGTAAATGCCACAATATGGGAGACTCCAAGAATGACATCCCAACTATCAAACCCATTGGTCAATTTGGTATAAAATCAACAAATTTGGTGATTTACATAATCTGAACACATTTAGATGTGGGGTCACTTAAGATATTTACTAGGAGAGACATAGTAGTGATAAAAAAAAAGAAAAAATAAATTGCTTTTGACTTTTTAACTCTTTTTAAATTCACTTTTTAATTCATAATTCAGACTTTTTATCTCAATTGTTCCATTTTATCTCAGAATTTTGACTCTTTCTCATAATTATACATTTGTTATCTCAAATGTATGACTTTTTATTGTTAATTTTGACTTTTCATCTCATAATTACAGTACGACTTTTTTTTTATCTCAAAATGATGACTTTCTATCTCATTTGTGACTTTTTTGCCCCACGTTTTCCCCATAATTTCCTGCCCATACCCACAAAACTCAATACCGTGACCCAATCAAACACATTATCTACACTTTATTTTCGGATACTTTTGAAACTTTTCAGATTTTTCCTGCTTAAATAAATATTATTTTATCCAGGGAAAACAATTTACTTCTATCTTTTTTTTTACTTTATTACAATTTATTTAAACTTCTACTTCAGTAACAGAGTTGAATCAGTACTTCTACTTTTTCACACAAGTAGCTGTATTTCTGTTTAAGTACAGAATGTGAGTACTTTTACCACCTCTGGGATCAACAGCTTTTAACCATTTCATTCAATAGTTGTTTTTTGTCCACAGTGGCTTTTTGGATCTTTATGGATTAATGGTTGTTGCTGCCTCACCCATTCATGGCGCTGTAGTTGTACTGCAGTCCTATAGACTTGGCCCAGTCTCCCACTCTCTTCTTCATTGGGGATGCCTGGTCACCAACAGCTTTCATCTTTTCCTGCATCTTCTCCCACACACGGGGAACTCCCAGGAACACAGTAGGACGCACTTCTTTCAGTGTTTCTCCTAATGATCCCTATTTAGAAAAGAATAAAATACACATTAAATGTAATAACTATTAAAGTCTGTTGGTATTGTATGTAATCCATGTTGATGGATGATAAAACATAGATACTTTCAGGGCATCCGGCTGTGCAAAATAGGTGGTCCCTGCAAACCTCATAGGCAACCAAATGTCCATGAACTGGCCCGCAATGTGGCTGAGCGGCAGGTAACTGACCACAACCTCCTCCATAATAGCTAATTGTTCCATGTTACATGCTGTCCTGGTTGTCCATGTGATCTGAGAGGTAGATAGGTAGGCAGGTAGGTAGGTAGGTAGGTAGGTAGGCAGGCAGGCAGGCAGGTAAGCAGGTAGGTAGGTAGGTAGGTAAGCAGGTAGGTAGGCAGGCAGGTAGGTAGGTAGACAGGTAGGTAGGTAGGTAAGTAGGCAGGTAGGTAGGTAGGCAGGTAGGTAGGTAAGCAGGCAGGCAGGTAGGCAGGCAGGCAGGTAGGTAGGTAAGCAGGTAGGTAGGCAGGCAGGTAGGTAGGTAGACAGGTAGGTAGGTAGACAGGCAGGTAGGTAGGTAGGCAGGCAGGTAGGTAGGTAGGCAGGTAAGTAGGTAGGCAGGCAGGTAGGTAGGCAGGCAGGCAGGTAGGTAGATAAAAACAGACAATTTCCTTTTGTTACAGCTTAAATGAAATAAAACCAGAAACATTCAACATTCACCTACACATGTACAACATTAAAAAACAAAACAAAACATTAAAAGGTGCAGTTTGCCAATGTTTTGTATTATTAAGGACAGCTATGGCAGAGGGGATGAATGATTTTGTGTAAATGTTTAGATACAGACAGCCTTTATTGTCATCATACAACAATGTACAATGATATTTGTCCATGTTATACAATGGAAAATGTAATATTTGAGTATCTCCTTTCAATCGGTACAACATAAAAACAGTAGATTACTAAAATCAGTAATATATGGTGATGGTTCACACTCACATTGTCGTGGCTCAACATGACTCCTTTGGGGTTTCCGGTGGTTCCAGAGGTATAGATGAGCGTACAGCATTCATTGGCTCGAAGGCTGGCAATCACATCGTTGAGTTCCTCGTTGGGTACGTCCTCCCCCAGCTTCATGAACTCCGCCCACTTCACAAACACACACCATCATGTGTCAGCTCTGTCACTTATTTCTCAGTTAACAAGAAATAATCTGACTACACAGCACTTAAGTTCCTCCACCAAATATTTCAGCTGTGACTCATCAGTTTAATCAATATGTTTATAGAGTGAACATACTGTGTACAGGAATGGTGCCTTCTGCTGCAGTTCACCTTTATACTGAACGATGGCTTTCAGGTGCGGTAGTTTATCTTTAACCTGGAGGAACAGACAAATGAAATAAAATGAAGGTTAAATAAGTGGTGCCTGGCACAACAAACACCCCCACACATCCACACACTTTACCTGATTTGCCTTACCCCATATCATTGTAAAAACACATTTTTGGTCACTGTGACCTTTGACCTACATTCACCAAAATGTAATGGGATTTATTCTGGACAAGCTCACACTTTTACTAAAAGTTTCGGAAAAAAATGTAGTTTTTGCGTAAGGCTGCTTACAAACAAACAAACGGACTCAAACACAATACCCCTCTCCCTTTCGGGGAGCAGGGCAATAAAGGAGAGGTCACATGTGCATGGTCACACTGACAACGTAAGTCAAATGGTTCCAGAATCAAACAAGTGAAATGTTCCCACATGTGTGTTCATGATAAAGAAAACTCAAGTCTTAAATACTGGTTGGCTCAAGTTTTCTAAGATAAACCTGGGCTCAAAATGTGAAATTATTAGAATGAACAAGAGAATAGGTTTTAGTTCAAAGGAATATTGGTGTCAGATCTACTTCCAAACACTGTCTGCACATTATGATCCATTCACTTTACAGGTTCTTTCTACTGGAATATGTACTAATCCATTGTATACATGTACAGCATATATGTGGAATAACCATTTGGGACTATAATACGATAATTTGTTAATAATTGTTTTTCTTTTTTAAGATTTGTGTTTAGCAACTTTGACATCTGGAAGGAAGTGAATGACTGACTTATAATGCATGATACAGTTGTTAGGGTTAGAGTTAAGTACAATTCACAAAACATTTAACAAAAATAGGTGATAAAAGTGATACAAATTTTAAATAAATTCAAAAACTCTTCTAAAAAGGCACCACAAAATTTGATCAAATATTCAAAACATATGCAAAATATGAAAATATATGCAATTAACAGGTGTATTGAAGACAGTTTCCCCAAAACAAAAAATGAAAACAAAACAACTGATCTGTTTAATTTCATTAAAATTTCTAATCAAATTAATCATGATGATGGATTAAACCACATTGATTTAATTTTGACAGACCTAGTAATACCATGCACCATCATATATATTAAAAACATGAGCTAAGCAGCACTTCTGACATTTGTTTTCCGATTTATCTCATTAAAGAATGCAATATTTAGCACATGTCTGAAACAGAATTTTTCTATAAAATTGTAGAGCAGTGTACTGTACATGCTTTGTAATAATATACCAGACCTGCAGGATTTTCTGCAGCTGATAGTTGTCCTCCACGAGCAGGACGTTGGCCTCACAGTTGTGAGCCACATACTGACAAGCCTCGGGTGAGCTGGTGGTGTAGATGCCAGTTGCCAGACCCCTGTGGAACAAAATGCCAATAAAAAGGCTTGAGTACCATTTTGCTAAATTAACCCTTTGATGCACAGTGGGCACTCCAGTGGACAGTTCTTCTACAGCTGTTATCTTGTATATTCATGGGTTTTTTGTTTTAGTTCCATACCAGTCAGTTCATACCATTACTGTAACCCAACTGTGCTGAATACCTGATCTGCACTAACATGTTTACCTGTAAATAAATTGCTTGTTGTTATTAGACTGTAATTAACAGACGTCTTAAACAAAAACTGTATACATTTTTTTACATTTTATTTTATTTAACCTTTCTTTAACCAGGAAATGATCCCACTGAGTTCCAATAACTCTTTTGCCAGGGAGTCCTGGCCAAGAAGGCAGCCAAAAAGTTGCTTTACAATACAACACAAATGACAAGACGAGCCACAACAATACCACATCTAAATATATCCTGATGTTGGCCTGAAGGCCTTGTGTCCACCGTGGCACAAATGACAAAAAACATGTGTGAAAAAGTACGAGACATCATCGAACTTAAGCAAGACCTTCATGACAGGCATGTGTGGTGAGAAATATACATATATACTAAAAACATAATTACAGTATATATACAGGGGGAAATGTACAGGGGTATTTTATAGAATTCTCATCGTATTATATGACTCCAAAGGCTTCACTTTTCTGCAGAGTTTTGATTTCCTTTTTATTTTAAGTCCTTTTAATGGATCAAAATAATGTCCAATTTACATTTAAATTGTTGAATTCATGGGGCTCTTCCATTCCATTTTGTTGTATGTATATGATATTTTCTAAAGAATAATAACCAATTCAATACAAAAATGTCTTTACTTTCCAATTCTTTTTCAACATAAATCACAATGTCTTTAATATTTAGGCATATACTGATTCTTATTTGATATTTAAAGTTTCCATGCTCTCACTGTTCTGGTTTAATTACTTTTATTTGACTATTGTTACAATTAATGTTTATGTTGATACGATTTTTGATCAATAAAAACTCAGTAATGCCATTTTCTGGATACTCTCTTTATTTGAAAAAGTGTCGAAAAGTATTTAAGTACATGTTGGTACCCGGTTACAAAATATTGGTATTGTGACAACACTACTCTGTCTGGAACAAGAGGTTCACGAGCATTCACCAAAACTCAACGTCAATTATCATCCTAAATAACAAAACAATAAGCAACATTTAGCTGAGCTAACAAAAGGTTTAGAAGCATGAAATAAGCAGAAAACTAAATGATAAGGACAATATTTTATGCTGTTACACCAGCAGGTTACACACAGTGTTAGTAAATTAGCAAAACCTGCTGGAACATTCTGTTTGGTCAATATTTAATATTTTCTCACTGACGGGGTGAATAGGGAGCCTAAGTCTCCGCCCCTTCCGGTCGGTCCACTGGGCCTAAATTCGGAAAAATTTAACATTAGAGTGGATGAGGAGAAAATAATTATTTTCTGGTCCACTTTACTTTATGCCCTGAATCACACATTTGCTGTACTTCAATTAAAATCATAACCAATGATGTGCGTTTGGAGTTTCTTTGATACGTGTTTTGTGATTTATTAGCGTGTAAAAATATGTAATTATTTAGACTTTAGATTTGGACTACATATCAGACGTCGCATAGCCGACGTCACAGCAGAATCTTTGCCTGCAAACGTTTCAAAACCGTGTACCCCCTTATACGTTTTATGCTCTTGCTTTCGTCCTGAAAGAAGAAAGTGAAGCTCGCCAAAGTCACAGCCATTTTCAAAGGTGAAGCTTGGTGGTGACGTCATATTTCTGAGACGAACGTTGTAGTCCATTACTTACTCTCACATAAAACCTAACGTAACTTTTGATGCCTGTCCAAAGTGAGTTCTTTCTCAATGTGAAAATGTATCTTTAAAATTCACAGACACCACATGTGAAAACCGTAGCACATTTCAAACGGGACCACAAAATTACTTTTATCCCTCCATTGACTCACGTTCACTTTTTATGGCACTGAGGCCCCATTGCCCGGAAATCGACCGGAAATAGAATCGCGTCACTTAGGCTCCCTATACGATACCTATATGTCGAAATATCATATAATCATGGCGGTATCATCTTACCCATGAGTAGAAATATGGTCACCTTAGCGTCGGTTTCGAGCCCCTTTTCCTTTTCCAGCTAACACCAGCCCTGGAAAGCCGTTATTACCACCCTTGTCCGGTTCTGTTCTTCGGTCAGCTTCCTCGTGGCCGTAGATTTTCAAGCACAGTTTTTTATTTTGGATTTGTTTTGTTGTCGTTTTTCCGCCATAGTTATTTATGTGAACGCGCAGCAGTGGGGGAGGGGGTGGGAGTGGGTTGGTATTTGATGGACGATCATTGCAAAGATAATCAGTACAATGATTTGCCGGGGTTTTCCTCTAGTTCCACCCACTAGACTGGATTACATCATTTCCTATTTCAGTGCGTGTTATGGGATCATGAAGAGGTTTTCACGCAATATGGTAAAAAAAAATTCCCAAAAAGATCTCCCATCCCATCTTTAATGATTACTTCACCGATGAATTGCGGGGTGATATATTTACCGGGGTTTGATTATCTGTTAGCAAGATATCTCTGAAAGTTATGGATGGATTTGGCTGAAATCTACGGGAAATTATTGAAACTGATACAAGGAACACCCGATTTTGCACCACACATGCGCAGTTCGGTCGATCATCATGGTCGCGAAGTGATGGCGACTCCCTTTGAACAAAACCATTTGGTGTGATCAGATATTTGGACTACAAATGAGACAAACACACTTGGTAAGATTTAGATTTGTTTTCCAGGGTGCAGTTAAATATTCCTGAATGTGATCTTACCCAGCAAAGATGCAGCCATTGTATGCAATGAACCATTCAGGAGCGTTGGAGCCCAGAACCCCCACACCATGGTAACGCTCCAGCCCCAACTAAAAAAAAAAGTTTTACTGTAAGCACACGTTTCTGTCATGATGAAGTGGTCAGAGAGATAGATAAAATAGATTAGACAGATAAGACAGACAGCCTCATACACGTTTTGAAGTCTCCTTGACAAAGCTAAGATAATTAGCTTTACTACTAAAAGGAGCCAGACTAACATTCTGGTGTGAAGGACAAGACAGATTTAAAATAACAAAAAAAAGTATAATAATAAATAAATAAATGCATTTCAATGTCATGATTTAATGATTAGATGCAATAAACTATTTTATAGTGAGACAATTCTGAGAAGCAAAAAAAAGTTTGTTAAAATGTAAAAAAATTAGCTGAACAATTTTTTATGTATTTATTTAATTTAAATTTTTTTCATTAATTTTTATTTTCACAGTATATTACTTTCTGGTGATGAGTTTTAGATACATGCTTACATTTACATTGCCTCAAAAATTAAACATATTTTCCAGCTGAGTGAACATTTTTGTAATTCCAGGAAAAAAAAAAAATCATATTAAAAAAAATCTCAAACACACTGTTTTTTCATTCCTAAAGAATTACAAACACACCCAGGAAAGAAAACTCCATTAAGGTTCTCATAATTTGTCCACCAAAGGCTTAAATAATTGTTTCAGAACAATAATCATGACTGGGACCAACACAGTAGTTGTGCAGAAAAGACAAACCTTAAGGAAACTTTTGGCTGCTGTTCTGCACTTCTCATAGTATTGTCTCCATGTTAGAATTTTCCACTGGTCATTGTTTTTTGAAGCCACAGCTGGATGATCCTTAAAGTTCTCCGCCGTTTGCAGAAACATCTGATGCATGGTGATGGGAGTCTCAGATGCTGGACCGGAGCCCTCCATCTTCAGCCGAACCGCCCCATCCCGCTTTGTGGTGCAGAAGTTGTCGGCCAAGGCTAGAGCGGTCAGTTCCAGGACAGGTTGGATGGGAACCGCTGCGGGCTCATCTGGTCCTGGACAACAGGGACAGTTGGTGTTCGCCATTCGTGACAAGTCAGACTCAATACTAAATTAACCTGCTGTGGCCAGACACACTGGTGTCAGAGAGGAAGAGTCAGGTGGAAGACAGGTGTGGGGCATCCCTAGACTACCTCTGAGGGTGTGTGTGACACTGAGAAAAACATGATGTGTGGGTTGTACAGACAACGGGCACCTGATACAAACCAGGAAGTTTTGGAATGTCCCTATCTATCTACTGAACACACTTACAAACAGGACATAATGCACTGATACACAAGACTCACATGTTTAGATTAACACTGATGAATATACTGGTTCTACACTCTAAAAAGTGTGACTGGGCTTAATTAATATGAACAAAATAAATTATATTAAACTCTACATGACAAAAAAATACTTTGTGCTGTTTGGTATATTGTTTTGTTGAGTTAATTGCATTTTACTCATTTTTGTTGGAATAATATCAGCTGAAAATCACTGAATAGAAAATGTAATTTTTATCAGTAAAGTCAACAACATATAAATCAATATCATCCAGATATTTAGGAATATGAATTAAGTCCACCTTAATAAGTCTAAATGATTAGGTTTTTTTTTTTTGGTATATCTGAATTAGTATTTTCCAGATAACTAGTAAATATTGGACAGTCCCCCCCCTTAAATTCTGCTAAATCTGAAATAACTTCAGAATAATTTCATTATTTTGGATTTCATCATGTTTAAATTTACTTAATAAAATCAATAGTTTTTAATCAAAGTTGAAATACTTAAAATTATTCAATTATTTTAATTGTCACTTTGTTGCCATAGACAATGGTCAAACATTTCTGAGTGGACAGTGGACAGTTATTCCACAGCTGTTCTATTATATATTCATGGGTTTTGTAGATTATGCATCATCCAGTACACTGACATTCAGGTCATTACTGTAACTTTACTTTTCTTGATAATCAAAATAATCTTGTTTTATTATCTCCATGAAGTAATAACTAAAGTAACAACTAGTATTAGTTTGTTAAAATTGTTTATTTATTTAAAAAAAAAAAATTGTTTGTTTTGTTTCGTCATCTGAACCTGTTTTATCCTCACTAGGGTCATGGGGATCACTGGGCGTAATCTGATGTTGGTTTTTAAATATGTTTCTTTAGAATTCCAGGAAAAATAGGTTACTATAAAAAGATTTCAATCACATTGTATTTTCCAGCCTAAAAAATAAAAACGCTGAAGAAAAATCTGCACAAATGTTCTCATCATTCATGCACCAAAGGGTTAAGATCATGAAAAAACAAAGGTGAACGAGTAAAACCACCAGTGGTATCATCGGCCCACACCTCCCCACCAGACTTCGTATCATGCGCTGGATCCGACATTCTGTGACACGTATGCACTCCTGTACGTTTGAAAATGACTGCCTTGTTACATAGTCATCACAGCCATTCCATATGTGTGTAGGTGATTTTGACCATTGACTGGAAATAAAAGAATTAGAAAAACAAGAAGTATTGACTGGAAATAAAAGAATTAGAAAAACAAGAAGTATTGACTGGAAATAATAAAAGAATTAGAAAAATTACAACTATTGGCTGAAAATAATAAAAGAATTAGAAAAATTACATCTATTGACTGGAAATAATAAAAGAATTTTAAGAATGGGAACTACTGTTGTTTGTTTTGACAAAGTTGCCAGTTATCAGTATCGGTTGTAAAAACAATTACTGTACAGGGTTTCCCCCAGTGCATTAGAAGCCTGGTGGGATGCCGGGCCTTAATTGCCCTCACACCAGGCTAAAAGCATCATTTATTTATTTATTTTAAAGAAATGTATAGACGTGAAAACTATTGACACTAAAGACGCTCTTTCGAGCTTCCAACTGTAGGTTGATGTGATTTTTTTGGAGGGGTAAAGTTAAAACAAATGTGGTTGGGTAACAGGCCTTTAAATTAAACAACAAAAGCAGATTCATGGATGAAATCGTGGATCCATGGTTCATCCACAGCCAAATTGTTTTATTTTGAAGGAACATTATATCCGGTCAGAGGTGTACCTCAGTACCACCAATTATGTGTGTTTTAGCCAAAAATATAGCCCTTAAAATTGAGTTCCTGGGTAGATAAAAGTGTTTACTTATAGGTCAGGTTACACATTTTATGTATGAGGGTACAGGTTTGTAGAGTGGACCATGTAACTTCTGTCAGTTCACCTGTAGAAGACCACCTGTCCAGTTGATGGTGAGTCTGAATATTAATCAAGTCACATCCTGTTTTGTTGTTTTTAGCTGAAATTACAGCTGTTGCTAATGTTAAATATCAGACGAGTCTCTTTAGTTCTTAGCAACCATTTCGCACCTCTGACCACAACCAAACGTTCACAGTCATTCATACACCAGTGTAAGTGACACTGGAGGCAAGGAGGGTGAAGTGCCTTGCCTAAGGACACAACAGACTGACTAGGACAGAGCTGGATTTGAACTGCCAACCCTTCGGTTAATAGATGACCCACTCTACCAACTGAGCCATGGCACGTAATTATAATATTCTGTTGACCAAAATGTGTTGTTCATATTTAAATGTAAAATTAATAATTTAACAACATCAGAATGAAAAATCTTCTTTATTTGGATATTTCTGAAACGTAATTCTTATTTTTCACATTTTTGTTACACTCTTCAAGATCAACATATTTACACTTGACATTTCCTGGTAAGGTGATTTTTTTTTGTATGAAATACTAGGCAATACTATGTTGCTTTCAACAAATCATACGAACGATGTTAAATGTTATAGTCATGGACTGATAGGATAGAAAAAAACAGAAAAAACATTATCCTGGAGGCCAACTCATCTGTCTTCCTCCCAAAACGTGGATGTGAAGGTGGTAAACGGACTGAGCACCATGTTTGCCATCGTTAATCACTGCAAAGAAAAGGAACATACCCAAAATTAAATGCACAAACCAATAAACAGTCTTGCATTTTAATATATGATTATATCACACAAACACATGAGTCACTCACCAACTCTGTATCCCTCCTCTAAGGATTCTTTCTTTGCTACATTTTTAGCAACAACCAACAAATGTCCCAAAAGCTGAAAATATAAAGACAAGAAAGATCATTCAAAAATGTTGGGAGTGCCACAAGGAACAAATGATTACATTTTGGTGGTGATCTGGAAGAGAGCCTGCATTTCTGGATCACTTTGAAATTTTACATAGTGGTAAATGGAGAATAAATTTCAGAGTGATCCAGAATACAGGATGTCTTCCGAATCACCACCAAAATGTAACCATTTGTTCCTTGTGACACTCAACACATCCTGAAAATTTCATCAAAATCCATTCATAAGTTTTTTGAGTTATCTTGATCCTCTCCAGATCACTACCAAAATCTAATCATTTTCAGATCTCCCCATTACCGTCCATACCTTTTTGAGTTATCTTGCCAACTAACAGACAAACTCTGGCAAAAACATAACCTCGTTGGCGGAGGTAAAATATCATTAGGATGTGAAAAATGGCTTTTGCACCTTCCTTATCAATCTTGCAAGACATTGTCAAATATATTCTCAGCAAAATATTGATCCATGCCTCCACTGTGTTATATTTGTAGGGCTTAAATAGTTTACTGTGTTAAAGTGTGTGTGTGTGTGTGTGTGTGTGGGGGGGGCATATATTTACATGATTTACTTTTACATGGCATTTACTCCTGGTCATGACATTCTCAGTGGATGCTGGGTACTGGGTGGTCATGTTGATAATCCCACTAATAATCAGTGGGTATGAAGACTGAATTAAGTGGATGGTCTACCTCGGCATCATCATCTTTGGCCTCACTGATCCTGGGTATTGGGATCCTTGGAATGACCAGGAAATGAACAGGAGCCTGTGGACTGATATCCCTGAAAGCCAAACACTGATAAACACACAAAGACATCATAAATAACCCAACGTTTACATGTGTTACCTACTTTGTATCTATACTCCAAGACACTTGTAGATCAAGAGCTATATGTAGATCAGTAGATCATAAGCTGTATGCAAAACTGAATATACAGGAATGAAAATACAATTCCTGATTTGCTCTATCTCTTATCAGTGTGAAAACATTTTTGGTGACCTTGATCTTTATTCACCAAAATTTAATAGGGTCTTTTCTGGACTTCCTCACACCTTGCCTGAAATGTCATATTAATTGGTCCAGTAGATTTTGTGTAAAGTTGTTGACAGACAGGCAGGGGAAAAAAACAAAAAAAAACCAATGTCCCTTGCCTCCTCTTTGGTGGGATAAAAAAATAGAGTTATAATTTCTAGGCTATTATACTATTATTTAATTGTCTGGCCCACTTCAGACCGAATGTAAAGGTGAGGTAAATTAATTTGAGACCCCTGATGAAGACAACCCTGCAAAAAATCCGCCTTTACCTTGTCGTCTTCATATATGATGTCTGCAGGGATACTCTTGTCAATCACTTTCGAGAAGATGGTTGGAGCAGGGGAGCCGTACCTCCTGCTGGCCTCCTCTGCCAACCGGACCTCGTCACTTTTGGAGCACAGGTGTCTCTGCAGGTCAATGTGACACACGGAACAGAGGTCATTGAACGCAACAGCGTTGACAGAACAGACGTATGAACTCCTGACAAATCAAACCTGTTGGTGGGAGACCGCACACGGCCCACGGCCACCACCATAATGGTTAGAACAGTCCACCACCTGTTCTGCGGTAGTTGTCCAAATAAAAAGGCCAGTGAAAAGGAAGAGAAGGCCGTTTTTTAGAGCAGATACCTGGATGTTGCAGACTGGGAACCACCGGCTGAAGTGACCTGCTCTGGTCCAGACTAACGCCGTCCGTAAAACCTGACCAAAGTACATGCTAGCAAACTTGCTGTGATGGTTATCCCAGAAATAAAAGTATTTCCAGTTATTCTTCTATATTTTAATGGTAGTTGGCAATCAAGACATTGTTGTGAATTTAGTTTCGGCAGTACATTACATTACATACACTATCAACAGAAGTCTACAACTCACGAATTATCGCGAGATCTTCCGCTTATTCTTCTTCTCATTTATTGGCGGATCATGATCAGTATCTTAAGGTGCATATCGCCACCTACCGTACCGGAGTGCGCAACATTATAGTGTAATAAGTACATCACCCACATTCACATTTGCCTCTCGCCCCTTCTGAACTGGCAGGCGTATCTTATTGTGGTGGTGGGTGTGACAGATACTAGAACAGCTCCACCCTTTTGTTCTGCACCTCTATCTATTGTGCCACACTCCATTCCGGCAGGTGGCGGTAATGCGCATACTACGTCACGAGTCGTCCCCCCAATTAAAACCAAAGAAGAAGTGGCAGAAACATGGCGGCTCCCATACGGCTGTCCTTGCTGTTCCCTAAAAACCTGCCTCCCCTTAGGAATCAAAAGCTTCTCCACACCCAGCCAGCGGTGAAGGAGCCCGCGTACCCCCCTATTGTCTGTTCTCTCGCGGCTAAAAGTAAATCTGCTCGCAAGCGACAGATTGCGGAGCAAGTGACGCGGATCTGCGGTTCCCCTCTGGAGGAGAAGATCTCCCTCATCACTCACATCCAGCGGAAGAAGTTTGTAGTTTACCCGCAGACTTTCTCACGGGACGCAGATAGATGGTACCAACACTTCACCAAGACCGCCTACATCCCTGGTCTGCCCGAGAAATTCAGCTTGGGTCAGGAGGAGGAGGAGGAGGAGGGGTCCCCGGCAGCCGCAGCCTCAGTACCTGGCATCGAGGAAGATGCGTTCAGGGACATCTGCTCCTTGGTTTCACGTGCGATTTTACAGGATCACTGGCAGATTAGGAAACGAAAGCCGTTCCTGTATAGAGAGCAGGAGCTGGTAGTTGGGCCCCCGTTAAGGAATCTGGTATCTGGACTAACCCACAGCCTGGCCCGGTACAACCCACTGCTCCTGCACTCCAGTCTAGGTAACAGTCATCCACTACACAACACTGGGACATTTGTGCTAAGTGGAGCAAAACTGACACTGAGGATCATCATGTATGTAGGGTTCCCACACACCCTGCAAAAACCAGTTACAAAATTACAGCACCATAATTTCATCCTGTGTATCAGATGTACATTCTTACAGGAACCAAGAACTGTATCCATTTTTATACACACACACACAATTATTTTTTACTAGTTCCGTAACCGATAAAAAGAATAGGCAGAAGCCTAGGTTTATTGCCTATCCTATACAATCCATAGAATCATCCAACATATCAGTAATACAAGAAATGGAACACAAGAGAAAAGTTAAATATATTTTAGTCTCAATTATACATCTTAGTCGTGTCAAATATTTTGCATTGTACTCGTAATTAACTTGCCTTTCAATGTTTTTTGAAACTCAACAGATTTACAGTTTTCCAATCATGGAAATGTGGAAGAGAAAAAAGGCCAAAATGTCCTGGAAATTGTTTAGTTATCCTGGAAAAAGGCCAGTTGAGTTGGATATTTATGCTGATTAAATCAAAATTGCCATGCTCATACCAAAACTGCAGTCAGTATTTTTTCCTAGCATGTCCAGTTTTTTTCTCCACAGCTTCCCCTCCAGAAAAGTCAAATTCCACTGATTAACTGTAGTAAATCTTACACGATAGTCAATATGTGCTTCTCTCCATTTCCAGCCAAAAATGAATATCCACCAGATTTATGAATGTCTTGGAGTCCTGTTTTCTTTTGTTTTCTGAACCAGATCGGAATGCTGAAGTGAACTTCTACTGGCGGAGGGGGCAGCGGATCATCCCGAAGGGGCATCGTAAAGGACGACCAGAGCCCACCAGATTCCAGATTGATGATAAACCACACAGTCAAATTCGGATCACTCAGCAGCTGCCACAGGTAGAAAACACTTAAAAATGTTTGTGTTCACAGGAAATAATAAACCAACAGAACACCAAGAGGTTAATGGATCACACACAGGCCATTCAATGTCTCTTTCCAAGAGTCCTGGACCCACACCAGTCCATTTTCAGATTCCTCATTTCAGTTTAGATTCTTTTACATACTTTTTGTTCTCACTCTTGCTAATTTGACCTTCTTCCAGTCTCTTCTTCCTTTGAATTTCCCTCCACACTCTGCTCTCAGGTGTGGCTCATTTATAACTTCCCCTCCTTACCAGTGACATCATTTACCAATTACCTGCTTCCTGCTTCAAGGACACAAACATTTTGAGGATGTGACATTTACTTTTGGAAAATAACTTAATCATTTTAACATGAAGTTAGAATATTTGTTTTGATCCATATTTGTTTTCTTTTTCCTAGTTTACTCCTATAGAGACATCGTATACAGCTGAAGTACCAGAAATAACACTAGCTCCCAACACCATGCCTCTGTTTAGGAGACAATATGACAACCAGATCTTTACAGGTAAGATATCATCATGGACAGAAGCAAGATTTCTAATATAGTCCAAAATGCAGGATTTTACTGTAATATCTGTCCTGTAGAAAAGTACCCAGGTGGGTAAATAAGTACATTGACAGGTTTGACATCCCTGGCTTCGAGTATGTTTTCAGTCTTATTATAGTTTCACAACATTTATCTGAAAATCACAGAACACCATTTTATGTGGTTATTATTCTATTTAGATTTGGTTAATATTTGTGTCAAATTAGCATTAAAAGTACAAATCAGTGTGTACTGTATATTCATGTGAAACGTTAATTCTTAAATAATATATAATCAAAACTAGGGCTATCAAAATTTACACAGGTTAATCAATCATGATTAATCTGATTAAACATTTATATTATATATTTTATCTGATTTTTTTTGTGTTTTGTAGTGCATTTTAGAAGTTTAGGATATTTGATTGTTTTTTGTGTTGGTTTATTTTTTGTCTTTCAGCATGCTTTGTGTATATATATATATATATATATATATTATTATTATTATTATTTATTTTTTTTTCTGCTCCTTAGTCTAATTTTTTTGGGGGACATTTGAGTACCAAAGAAACATCTTCAGTTGGAGCCTCCACTACACACTCACCCAGCTCATAAAAAAGGCATTAAGTGCATATATATCCCCTTCTTTCTTGTGTGTCTTTGCTCATGCAAAATGAAACCTAATTAATGTAGATTACAAATTAATATCT
This sequence comes from Siphamia tubifer, assembly GCA_020466265.1. Classification (NCBI taxonomy): domain Eukaryota; kingdom Metazoa; phylum Chordata; class Actinopteri; order Kurtiformes; family Apogonidae; genus Siphamia; species Siphamia tubifer. The sequence continues at coordinate 47,723,575 of CM035791.1, read as the reverse complement.
AATCATGATTAATTGAAATTAATCCACAGCCACCCTGTGATTACTGTAAAGTTAGATTATTTTTATTCGACAGGTGCAGTGTTAGGTTGGTTGGTTAACTACTTGACTAGTTTCAGCTCCTTCCTGGAGAAGAGGTCAGCAGTAGGGGCCGTAACAACCCCTCGCTGTCTGGCTAATCATCCTGAAACAGCCTATGAGAAGCTCACAACAATATCATGTGACGCTTCTGATGAAGGCTCCAGGAAGTACCTAAAACTAGTCAAGCAGGTAAACAAACACTGCACCTGTGTGTTAAAAATTATTTAATATTACAGTTATCTTTGGAAGACAGTATGAACTTTTACAAGAACCCTGTGATTAATCTGATTAAAATGTTTAATAATTTGACGGCCCTAATAAAAACATATATATAACATTAAGCTCAGTGATATTTCCTTTTTCCTTCCATCAGGTGCAAAGATCTCAGACCCAGCATGTTACGGTCACACTCAGTTCCACTTGGTACCAGACCGTTACCACAGAAACCGTATGATCCGGCAGCAACAGTTGGACCAGGTGGAGGTCTTCCTCAGAGCCAATGGCCTCGCCAGCCTCTTTGCCTGGACAGGAGCTCAGGCTATGTACCAGGGTGAGTTTGACCAAAGAAAACTCAATCACATCTGACTTGACATCATACATGTCTAGGTGGGTCATTGTTGTTGTTATTATACTGTATGTAAAGCATCTTTTAGTGCCCTGAAAAGGGCTATAATAAATAAAATGTATAATTTCAGGAACTCTTACTAAAATCATTTTCACCTGTTCCATTTTGGCAAGGTTTTTTTTTTTTTTTTTTTTGCACAAGTCAGTGCATTACCTGCAGTAGATGGAAATAAAGCAATTACAAAAATTAGCTTCAGAATTATTTAGTCTTTTTGCTTTAATTAAGCATAAAAATGGAACAAGTGAAAATGATTTTGGTAAGATTTGTTGAAATAAGATTTTCCAGATCCTTGGTCTAAAAATAAGTTCCTTAGATTTCACTGAAAACTTCCTCTTTAGGTGATTATGTCTTATTTAGGGCGGCTGCGGCTCAGTTGGTCAAGTGGGTCATCCGATAACTGAAGGGTTGGGGGTTTGAATCCTGCTCTGTCCTAGTCAAATGCTTGTGTCCTTGGGCAAAGACACTTGACCCTCCTTGCCTCCAGTGCTGCTACTCACACTGGTGTATGAATGCATATGAATGTTCAGTGTAGGCTGGAGGCAAAAAATGTCAGCCATGCTTCTGTCAGTTCACCCCAGGACAACTGTGGATACATATGTAGTTTACCACCACCAGAGGGAGCTAGTGGGAGTGAATGAATAATGGATCCACTGTGTGCTTTGAGTATGTTTGTACATAGAAAAGCACTATATAAATGTAATCTATTATTATTACCCTCGCAAGGAGGTTATGTTTTTTGCCAGAGTCTGTTTGTCTGTCTGTGTGTTAACAAGATAACTGAAGTTATGGATGGATCTTGATGACATTTTCAGGATGTGTTGGTAGTGTCAGACGGAACAAATGACTACATTTCAGTGATGATCCAGAAGAGATCCTGGATTCTGGATCACTTTTGAAATGTATTCTTCCTTTACCGCAATGGAAAATTTCAAAGTGATCCAGAATCCAGGATCTCTTCTGGATCGCTACCAAAATGTAGTCACTTGTTCCTTGTGACACTCCCAACATATTCTGAAAATTTCATCAAGATCCGCCCATAACCTTTTGAGTTAACTTGCTAACTAATGAAGACTCTGGTAAAAACATAACCTGCTTGGCGGAAGTAATAAAAATGGATTGGATTTATTTAGCGTTTTTCTACGGACAAACATACTCAAAGCACACAATGGATCCATTATTCACTCATTAGCTCCATCTGGTGGTGGCGGCGGACCTCTCTTCATTGCCTTGGTGGAGGTTTGCACTCTGTGCTTTTCTACTTATTTTACCTGTGAGAAACTTTTTTGACTAGAAATGAGAAAAACACACTTGTTAACATTTAGATTCTTGCAGTGTGTATGACAATTAATTTTTCCTTTTAACATCTGCAGGTTTCTGGAACCATGAGGATGTGACCAGACCTTTTGTGTCCCAGGCTGTGATCACAGACGGCCAGTTCTTCTCTTTCTTCTGCTACCAGCTCAACACCGTGGCGCTCTCCGTGGAGACGGACGCCAACAACCCGAGGAAGAACCTGCTGTGGGGCACCGAGAGCCTGCGACTGTACGACAGCGTTCAGGATGGAGAAGTGATCGGCTTGAACCAGGACGTCATCAAGCTGCTCATCCGCTTCCTCATGAACCAGCCGTAGATTTAATCTTAAAACTCATGTGTGTACGTTCAGAAAAATCTATCGAGCTTCAATCCATATGTGGAAGAAAGTAGTGATTTTGTTTTTACATCAGCCTGAACCGATGATCGATACAGGCTGCTGATGTTTCTAAACCGATATTTGGAGCCAATACTGATTCTACTATTAAATGATTAAAAATATATATCTGAAAATCTTCTTTAATTACACTGGGGAATAATTTGACTTAGATTAGATTCAAAATATTCATGCCAATTCCAAAATGTCAGTCTTTTTTTTTTTTTTTTTTTCTCCTAGCATACCCGTTTTTTTCTCTATAGATTACCCTCCAGAAAAAACAATTTCCACTGATTAGCCAAAATTAGTCAAACCTTCCAGCTGATTACAATTGGACTCATCTACAGCTACATGGAAACTTGTTTGTGCAGTTACCATGGAGACAGTGTAGTGAGGTGTTGGCAGTTCCCCACCAACGGCAGTTCTAGACCAGGGGTGTCAAACTCATTTTAGTTCAGTTCCATATTCAGCCAAATATGATCTGAAAAGGGCCAGACTAGTAAAATTATTACAGTGAAAAGCGTAAAATTACATAATGATAATGTTTACATCTGTAAAGTTTCACTCAAAACGTGAATAACATCAACAACTTCACATGTCTTAAGAAAAACAAGTGTAATTTTACCAATTTTCTGCCTCGGTCTATCAGTTTGTCATTTTCACATGTGCAGAACAACTGACATTTCAATTACAAACATTAAACATTTAGTAAAAGGCAGAATATTTGTAAAATAGAGATTTCAGCTGTGTCATATTTGTTCAGGTAACCATCCTTTTTGTTAAAAGATGGTTTGTTAATAGAAAGATTTTCATGTAAATTAACTTTTCTTCCATTAAAATCAGCAATTTTCATTATTTATAGGTAATTATGGTCATATTTTACTGCTCTGACCCAATTGAGATCTAATTATTCTGTATGTAGAACCTGAATTAAAATAATCTTTACATCATTAATATACAGTATTCATTGTTATTCATCCTACGGGCTGGATTTGACCTGTTATATGTTTTAAGAAAATGGGGATCTTATAGTTGGAAAAACTTGAGGCGCTAGATAAAAACTGAGATCAGTTTTGGATTCCGCACCCAGAAATGTGTTAAAAACAGCTGTCAGTCTGAACCTAACAAAAACTGTGTTCCCCAGTGTTACAATTAGAAAAGAAAAAAAAATTGTGACAGTTAATGTAATAAATATTACTTCATCAAAAGGTCATGTTTTCCAGCGTGAACAGCAGTATCTCCAAGAACACAAATGCCATGAACTTCACCTGTCAGTAAATCATGGCAGGAAAAAAAAAAGCATATTGGCCAAAGCAACAGGTCGATACCAATACAAGAAAGAAATTTAAATATTGGATATTGGTCTGATATATTGGCCGGCTGATATCGGTGTATTATTAGAGGAAACCAAGAGACACTGTACAAAATAGTAACGCTCAAATACTGATGACTTCCTGTACATGTGGCTGTGATGTTTACTGTGCAGATTGTATTTATACAGATTAAACCATGCTTTACAAATGTTTGTCATTTGTCCCTTTTGTTGAGTTTATTCTAAAAACTAGAACAGACAATAACAGTAATTGGTGTCATTTTAATGTGTTTCATTACATATACAGTGGAGTTCAATGTTAACATACCAAGATTTGAGCAATAGTTAATCATTCAGGCTGCTTTAAAGGACATGAAGTAAAATAAAATATACCTGAAAAAAAAAAAAAAAAAAAAAAAAAATATATATATATATATATTTTTTTTTTATTTATTTATTTTTTTTCTCAGAGGCTGTAAAAACACAACACCAGTTTGAATTAAAATATTTTTAAGATTCAAATTATTTTTTTTCATTTTGACAATTCAAACATGTTGGGTGGGTTGACTTTGATTAATTAAATGTGTTATTGGGCTGATTTGGACAATAATAAGCAGATGCATTAAACATAATGAGCATGAGACAAAACTGAAAAATCACAACAAGGATGAAGGGAACACATCTACAAATGAAAGCAGGAGAACAGTCAGTATCTGGTGTGAAGAAGACTCCTGTGAACATTCACACAGGCACAACAACGGCTCTTTAGGTTGGTCTTCAGGAAGTGGGGCATTATGGGTACTCTTGGTGAAAGCGGTCATCCCAGTGGGGCATTATGGGTACTCTTGGTGAAAGCGGTTATCCCAGTGGGGCATTATGGGTACTCTTGGTGAAAGCGGTCATCCCAGTGGGGCATTATGGGTACTCTTGGTGAAAGAGCTTATCCCAGTGGGGCATTATGGGTACTCTTGGTGAAAGAGCTTATCCCAGTGGGGCATTATGGGTACTCTTGGTGAAAGCGGTTATCCCAGTGGGGCATTATGGGTACTCTTGGTGAAAGCGGTCATCCCAGTGGGGCATTATGGGTACTCTTGGTGAAAGAGCTTATCCCAGTGGGGCATTATGGGTACTCTTGGTGAAAGAGCTTATCCCAGTGGGGCATTATGGGTACTCTTGGTGAAAGCGGTCATCCCAGTGGGGCATTATGGGTACTCTTGGTGAAAGAGCTTATCCCAGTGGGGCATTATGGGTACTCTTGGTGAATGAGGTCATCCCAGTGGGGCATTATGGGTACTCTTGGTGAATGAGGTCATCCCAGTGGGGCATTATGGGTACTCATGGTGAAACAGGTCATCCCAGTGGGGCATTATGGGTACTCATGGTGAAACAGGTCATCCCAGTGGGGCATTATGGGTACTCATGGTGAAACAGGTCATCCCAGTGGGGCATTATGGGTACTCTTGGTGAAAGAGGTCATCCCAGTGGGGCATTATGGGTACTCATGGTGAAACAGGTCATCCCAGTGGGGCATTATGGGTACTCATGGTGAAACAGGTCATCCCAGTGGGGCATTATGGGTACTCTTGGTGAAACAGGTCATCCCAGTGGGGCATTATGGGTACTCTTGGTGAAACAGGTCATCCCAGTGGGGCATTATGACACTTTTATCAGACTTTTATGCCTTTAAAACAACCTCTCCTTCATTTCAAATACTGTTTTTGCACAGTTCCTAATGCTTTATATATATATATATATATATATATATATATATATATATATATATATATATATATATATATATATATATATATATATATATATATACATATACTTTATATGGCTTGATGATAGTAACATCTCACACTGTTCAGTTATTTGATGATCATTCATGTCTAACGAGGGACACATTGTGACCCCAAAGGTCACTCGAACTCCAATAGGACTGTTCAGGTTCTGGGCAAAAATAAACCTATACTTAGGGTGTTGTATTTTAATTGTCTTAGAGTGTAGATCTGCAGTGGAACATGCTACTGATGGAGTACATAAGGTGGAACCACTGTAAGGACAAGTCACTACAAAGGATCCACATTTAGCGATTTGCATTTTGAGTATAAGGCACTGCTCTCAGACTATAGTACAAACAAAAAGGAAATACAAGTGAACTGAGGTGTAAGTTGTCTGATGAAGTGACGCCATCGACAAAAAACATCTGAAATTTTCCACAGGAAGTAGGATGAGTCAAAGCTTTGAGTGTTTTCTGAACTGATGTGGAAACATTTTGAGAGTATTCAGTGTTATTATTACAAAAGGACTGAGAGGATATTGCTTTGTTGACATTTGGAAACAAGACTAAATATTTATGTTTTTATGTTAAAGACTCGAGCATCACCTTCTTTAAACCTTTCGTTGTCTCATTGAAGAATTCTCTTCCAGGCTGTTTTCTCCTTGTAACCTGATAAACACAATATTATTATTTAGGTATTACAGAGCACTGCAGGAAATCAACATCCTACCATTTCTTGTCCAAATATCTCATCACACTTAAAAATCAGACATAATCACCTAAGAAGGAACTTTTTAGTCAGATATAAAAACAGAATTTTTTGTATTATTTTTTTAGACAATAGATCTGGGAGTAATCTGATTTCAAGAAATCTTACCAAGATAAGATAAGATAAGATAAGATTTATATATTTTTGGCATTTGTATTATTTTTTTGTACAATAGGGGTGGGAGATAATAATAATAATAATAATAATAATAATAATAATAATAATAATAATAATAATAATAATAATAATAATAATAATAATTGAATATCTAACTTGCCTTCTTATTTCTTATTTTTTATTTATGCTATATTGCCTTTTTTTTTATTTTATCAATTATTGGCTTTTGAAAGATAAAATGTTTTTGTGTTTGACATATATGAAATAAAAATGACTAAACTAAACTAATAACGTTGACCTGTTCATGATTGTTGTTCGTTTCTATTTATTTATTTCTGATACATTCAAGCAAAAAAAAAAAAAAAAAAAAAATTCCAATAGAACAAGTAAAAACGTATCTTGGTCAGAGTTCTTGAAATCAGATTAGTTCCAGATTTATTGTCCAAAAATCAGTTCTTATATCTGACTGAAAAGTTCGTCTTTAGGTGATTCTGTCTGATTTTAAGTGTGATGAGATATTCCTGCTACAAATGAAGAAAAATACACTTGGTAAAACTGAACTATCCTCAGATAAATTAACACTTACTGAATGTTGCTTTGATCAGTGTTCACGTCATTTCCTGTGAATAAACCACACAGAACAAAGAACACGTTAGATGCACATATATTCACTTCTTGAGTTTGTTTGTTGATGCAAAATAAAGAAACAGAGAGCATCATGGGATTTTTCACTCATAGATTAGGTGCGGTCCTTCGTAAAAGGCACACTGGCTGTGTCCTACAATCGGGTCTTAAAAACCCAGATTCCAAAGTTCAGTTCCATAGACTCATCACCCCACCCCCCAAGGATATATTACTGTTTTCAGTAGTAAGCAATGGCATCCTACAGTACGTATAAAAAGGTACATTTGTGAACCACCGCACAAGGGTTATACAGTAACTTGTGTGAGGAATTACATTTTAGAAAGACTGCAGTCTGTACAACTCATAAAAGCATGTGGGGTTAGTTACCCTGTAGAACAGCCTGGATGTTAAACTCAAGATGTGTAACAACATAAAGAGCTTCAAATTTCATTAAAAACAATTGTTCAATATTTAAAAAAAGACTCTTAAAAGTAGTTCTGGTTTGTTAATGAAGGTTTATAGTTGCTGTTGTGGATGTATTTATGCATCTATGTAACGTACATGTGTATATATTTGGTGATGTGTGTGAAAGGTGGACTGTGTGTAGTCGTACACTAATGTAATTTACACATTTCTTTACTATTAATAAGAACAAAGTTACTGTTCAGGTGCTATTTTGGTCATCTTTTTGTAAGTTAAGGTAGGGGTAGGACTAGACAAGCATCATGCTTCTTTCTGCTCCTTCTCGAAGAAACTTTGGTTTTGCTTATGTTGTATGTTTACAAATGTACACATGTACACATGATAGTTTACACACACACACACACACACACATATATATATATATATATATATATATATATATATATATAAAGAGTTCATTTGCAAAAATGGACAACTCCATTTTATTTTTTTACTTATTTTATTTATTCATTTATTTTGTTATTTTGTTGATATTGTTTGTATGTTTGAGATGAAGAAATGAATAAAAAATGTATAATAAAACAATGAAAATGTTATCATGATTAAACCACAGCAACACTGATTAATCTGATTACATTTTTTAATGTCTATTAATTGTGGTTAAATTGTGTTTTTAGTGGGGAGGGTGTTTGTTGTGAGAAGCCGTGACAAAGAAAAATGTCTGTTTTTTATGTGGAACAGACAATAAAGATATCTATCTATAATTTGACCCTCCAATTATTATTATTTATTGTTGTTCTACCTGCTGTGTTCTTCTTCTTGGACTGACTCCTCTCGTACAGCAGGATGGCAATGACCAGGATGATGACCTCCACCACAATGACGATGAAGGGTTTGAGGGGCTCCTGGAAGGTGATGACCTTCAGCTTGACGTGGCTCATGGTGGTGGCGATGGCGTACACCGCACCGCAGTAATACAAGCCAGAGTCTGCCTCCGTCAGGTTGTGCACTATCAGCTTGGTGTTCCCATTTTCATTTTTGATTTCATAGCGATTTGACTTTTCAGCAGCAAAAATCTGCTCCTGGAACATAAACAATATTACACAGATTTAATTAGCATTTTCCCAAAATTAAGGACCAGGCAATGGCGTTTACATAGGTACATAGTTTATGTAACTATGTATGTGTGGAATTTTAATAGTTTTATCTTCATCCAGTATTTAATAAAAGAATATAAAGACAGTGTTTATGCCTCGTGTAGTTAACCATAAAAAATCTAATACTATGAAACTTAAGAGTGAGACCAAATAATTCCACACATCCCCTCCATAAACACTTTGAACTGCTGCCATCTGAATATTGGTAACATTCCACATACATTTCAGGTTATTCAAATTTTTTGTAAAAGGCCCATCTTTTTTGTATTTTTGTTTTTTTTTTTACAGTAAAACAAAAAGGAACATTTGTTTTGGGTTAGTTTCTATTATTTTTTTTCTAGGTTATTATGCCAGTATTTCACTAGTGTCATCCACTTTCACCTAAACTGATGTTAACTTCCTTGACTGTTAATATCCTCAGTGTAATATTTGCATTTTACAAATTCATCCCACGGGCCAGACTGGACGCTTTGGTGGGCCACTTTTGGCTCCTGGGCCTTATATTTGACACCTGTGATCTAAAGGGTTTAGGAATCTTTTCATTGTAGTTTTTCTACAGCATCTTGCTTCGGGCCCCTGCAAAGCCAGAAACAGGCCTGTGTAGCACAAATACATGGGGTGTCCCAAAGCTTTTTTCCCACCAGTGTCACACTGCCTGTCCTCAGTCTTCTTACCTTTGCTGTCCCATTGTCCTTGTACCATTTCCAGTTGCTGGGCTTTGGTTTTGGCTCCTCCATTTTACATGGAATCACCACTGAATCTCCTACATAACTGACTATGGGTTTGTCTCGCACCTCGGCGATATGTGGAGCTGGTGAAAAACAAGAAAAGATAAAGATTTGAACACAGTCCAGTCTAACCTCAGTTACTTTGAATTCAGAGACGTCATTGTAGTGGAACTCCCATTTCTTGCAGATTCCCTTGTACCACTTTTTGCTGCTCGTCTAACAACCAGTATTTGAAAGAACGTGAGTGACATGAAATCTACTTTTAAAGCTTTACTTAAAGGGATTATCCAGAGTAAAATTCATTTTAACTACACTTTTAGATGATTGGGAGTACATACTTATATACATACTTACATACATACATACGTACGTACGTACGTACATACATACATAACCTTACCTCGTATAGATCACTCCATCCTAGAATAGTATTTGTACATTTGTATATAGTATCTGTTTATTTATTTTTCTCTAAAGCTGTTTTTTTTGTACATAAGACACAGTATTCCTATATTTTTTTTATTTCTAGTATATATTTTTATTTCTAGTTTAATTTTATTATTTACTTCTATGATTATTTGCACTGTTATTTGCACCGGTTTACTTCCTTTTTGCACCTTTTTCATACTTTTTGCACCCCACTGTGTGTTTCTGTAAGCTCCTGTGACAGTGAATTTCTGCTGTGTGAGATTAATAGTCTTATCTTATCTAATCTTACATATAGTTGACATCAAAATCACACCATTCAGATGTACTTTGAGAAATTTGGCCATTTTTGAGCCAAATTTTGTTAGCATGGAAGTGATTAGGGCATGTCTTTTTGCCGACACGAAACACTATTTTTAGACCTCTTCTAAAATTCTAAACAACAACACATTTACATGGTAGTAAGTATAGGGTCCCTAAAGGCAAACCCAAGTGTCCTAGCCATGTGCTGTTACATGTTCTGGAAATTCACGATTTCGTTGCATTCTTTTGAAAAAAAAAAAAAAAACATACTCCAGTATTTGATTAGAAATTGTAATTGAATTGGATGCTACAGCAAAGCTTAGCCTACTAACAGGTTATTGTTTAAAAAAAAAAAAAAAAGCAACTAAATCGTGAATTTCCAGAGCATGTAACTCTGTGCTCAGCAATCGACTATCTATAGCTGTGCATTAAATCAATATTTTTCTCAAATGGAAAAATGATGACTTAAAAAATTACAAGTATAACTTCAAACTTTACCGCATCCACAGGCATGTAGTGATGATGTATGTTGACACTTGAGTCACTTGTGGGAAGTTGTATTCGTACATTTAAAAAAAAATGCGACAAAATTGTGAATTTTCAGAGCGTTTAACTCCGCACTCGACAATCGACTATTTTGGGCTTCCTCCTAAAGACGGCTCCTGCATTCGTTAAGGTACTGGCTTGAGATCAGTTACTCTGGAAAAACTATCAGATGACATGAAGACCTCAGCATACACCGCAGAACCTGGGGGGTGGGGTGGGGGTCATAGCATGGGTAACTTTTGTGTTCTGACTTAATTAAAAGCTGTAGTAAAAAAAAAAATAGTTGTATCTGTGTTTTTCAGAGTAAAGTCACCACACACCTTCACTGCTGCTGATAAAAAAAAAACTTCCACACAGACGCTGCATTTTGATTTTAATTTATGAACCTATCAAATTAACTGTTTATCATTACGTCATCTGTGAGTGTCCTCAGCTAAGGCTGTCGGTACCTGCCAAACCACTGACTGCTTCTACAGAAATTAACAGACAATAATCCATAGCTGATTTTTTTCAAACAAACAGAGAAAACAGAATGTTCATCAAACTGCAGCTTCTGTGGCACTGGCCCCAACAGACCCAGAGAGACCACCTCCATCCTCTACTCAAAGTCCACCCACCCCCCACCACCACTTGACTTCAAATTATGTACCCCCCCTTGTCCAGATGCATTCCAGGCCACTTGAGTTTGCCTTTAGGGACCCTGTACTTACTACCATGTAAGTGTGATGTTGTTTAGAACTTTAGAAGAAGTCTAAAAATACTGTTTCGTGTCATGAAAATACATGCCCTAATCACTTCAATGCTAACACAGTTTGGATCAAAACAATAAAATCTACATTTCAATGTACATGTGAATGGTGTGACTTTGATGTCAACTATATGTATGTACTCCCACTCATCTAAAAATTTACCGAAAATGAATTTTATAATCGCAATAAAACATGCACAAAAGTAAACTGTACATACAAGGCCTGTTATAAGTAAATAATTTGTTCAGCTGGTTTAGCTCGGTCAAAAACTCTGTCGCTTTCAACATCTCTAGCTGCAAACTAACCTTAACATGCAAGCAATGACAAATGATGTATACAAAATGGAAGGCAAAAAATAGTATTGACGATAAGGGTTCCTTACATTTTTGACATTACTAAATTATACATTTAGAAAATACTCATTATGAATTCTTGTGAAATTATTTTCACCATATTTTAACATTTTTAATCTAAATTATTACAAATGAATGAACCCTTAATTGTCTCTTACAGTCATTATTGGATAATAGAACATGTATTTAGGATGGATGTGTACCTGCCAAAAGGAAGTCAACTTTTGCTTCATTTCCAAAGACACATGAGTAACTTCCAAGGCTTTCTTCATTAACTATACTGAACCTGTAAAAGAAGACTTTGTAAATAATTCTGAAAAACATTTTTTAACCCATAAAGACCCAGTAAAACTGTACAGTACTTATGTGTCACTTCCAAAATACTTTCTTTTCTTAAGTGATTTTGTGTTTTTTCAGCAAAAATCAAGTTTTTTTCAAATATTTAATTTACTGATCATTTAAATGTCTATAAAAGCTCAGACTGAAGTTAAGGGATAATATATCAGAAACAGAGAAAACTGAAGAAAAAGTGACAGTTTTCAGTGAATATATCATTATCTGAACACTACCCAATGTGTCCATCTACGGTCACTGACCAAACATTGTGGGTTTTGACTGGTGAATCAATGTTATAGAAGATGATGGGGGTTTCCCTGGTAACCACAGAGCTTCTGAATGTCCAAACAAATCGCATCCGATGACCATAAAAAGATGAGAAACTGTATTTTACATCAATTATTGACTTACATTGATAGGATTAATGGATCAACATGTATTGAACAGTTTAAATCAGTAGATGATTTTGGTATGTTTGGGTCTTTATGGATTAAAATTGAAGTTTATATTGAAGTAAAAGTAAATATAATTCTGTGTGTATGAAATATACAAGATCCTGAAACAAAGCATATGTCAGAATAAGACAGACGGATAATGAAATGAATAAAATTGAGTAAATAAGTTAGTAAAATGGACAAAAAAAGGACAAACATCAAAATTAGTAAAGATTAAAAAAATAAATAAAAGCAGCAAAATTAGTGAAAAATGAATGAAATGAGACAAAATTATAAAAAAAACAATATAGGCAACGAAATGGACAAAAAAAATTGAATACAAATAAGTAGCACGACAGACAGACAGACAGACAGACAGACAGACAGACAGACAGATAGACAGATAGACAGATAGATAGATAGATAGATAGATAGATAGATAGATAGATAGATAGATAGATAGATAGATAGATAGATAGACAGACAGACAGACAGACAGACAGACATTAAAACTGACAAAACAAACAGTTACTTACTCCTTTTTTATCAGATACTGGTCATTTTCCAGCTCCACTGTCACATAACTGTTTTCAATGGCCTCTCCATCTTTTTTCCAAAATGCAGTTATATTTGTCAGTTTGTGATGGTGATTTCCCGCCCAGACACACTGAAGGGTCAGACTGATGGGATTCAACACTTCAAGTTTCTCAGTGTGACTTTCACCTTTGTGGAACATTTTAGAAACATGTTACACACAGAACAAACTCTACAACGTGATTCCATAATTCAGTAATGACAATATGAATGGAAGTACAAAAACAATTAGGCTGTAAGAAAAAGGCTGGTTAGTAACATCTTCTGAGGTGTGGTTCATCTGTATTAGGCCTGTACGATATTAGAAAAAAAAAAAGACATTGCGATTTTTTTTAACCTTGTGATATACAGTATAATACATTATGAAAAAACCCTCAGGAGTAAATAACAGCTGTGTGGTGCGGACACAAACGGTCAAACTGTTTAGTGGTCGACACAAAACAGATGTTTCAGTATCAACCTTCTTGTAGCTGAAATAATTAAATAAAATTAACAATTAAAAATGAGGAAATAAATAAAAAAAATTTATTAATTGAATAAATGAATAAATAAAAAAGATGTTAAAAAAAAATCAAAATGACAATACTGAACAAACAAGAAGTAGAACTATGAATAATGAAAGAGCTGCAGTGTCTGAAACCCACCACAGGGAACATTTGACAGATAAACAGTACCACGGTGCTTCAGTTTCACACTCACAGTTTGTCATGTTTTTTTTATGGATTGTGACTGTCTCTCAACAAACCATATTTTTTATATTCTGATGAAGTTGAAAACAAGTCTTGAATATAACATCATTCAGGAATATTAACTGGAGATATTAGATGTGTTTTTGTTGTTATTGATTATTTTATCAAAAGGAATGCTTGATGATGTACAAATGTTATAGAATATAAGCCATATGTCAGCTGAGAAGGATAGGCAAAGATTAAGCTTCTACTTTTTCGCAAAGATAGTCATGTGAATTAAACAAAAAAAGTGTTTTTTTTGTGTTTGTTTTTTTACAATACAACAAGAGAATGAAAAGAAACAAGGCACGGCATGTGTGTACACAACAGGAAACCACATCATTTTTCATTTAGCAGGAGATACAGAGGGAATTTAGAATAATAATGAATATATCAGTAAAATAACAGGATATTTACATTTGTCGCTGTGTTTATGGAATGACTTCTCTTGTCATCTTGTGATAATAAATAAACAAATCATCACATTTGTGATTTAATGGAAAAACTAACATGGTATACAGTGTACATATGTTATTTCGACATTTAAGGAATAAAGTTTATAAAATTATATAATATATATTTATAAAAGTAAATAAAAATTTTCAGGCGCATTTTTCACCTGTTTGTTTTTATTTATTGGGGTGTCATTTCATTCAGCCTGGTTACTAAAATCTAAGTATGAATAGAAATTCTATAATAACATATTAGTTATTAAATACTGCATACCATGAATAATGTAGAATTACTTATATGATCAAATTCATCATATAAAACAAGAAATGACAAAATCCAAAGGATGAACTTTTGAAACTGCAATACACAAAAAGGCCAATAGATGGCGATGTCTGATCTATTGGCAGTAAATCACATTACTTTTCAGACACAGTAGTCATTTCATTCAGCCTTGTTACTTAAATTAAGTATAAATACACATTTATATTGACTTCTCTCGTTCAGTCACGGGTTGTTATCGTTATCCAGTGTGCTAGCCTAAACGTTTACCTATTAACATTCTCTAAATCCTATAATATAGACGGAGAAAATACGCTAACCTAATGAATTGTTCGTGTCAATTTAATTTCGATACCCTACTGATATGAAAATGTCATTTTTAAACGATTTACCTTAAACAAGTGTTGCTCTCCATTGAAATACATGGAGCAGCAGTTAGCGTTTGCTAACTTCCGGAAAGTTTTGAGGGGCTTCATGTTCTGCCGTTGCTGTGAAAAACTGAACCATTATAGTAAACGGGGGATGCCGCCACTCTCTCTCTCTCTCTAAACCTCTAGCCCAACTGAGTGAAGGAAATGGCCTGCCCTCACCTCATTGGTCCAGCACACATCAATCATAACCAATGGGCAGAGCTACTACTCTATGTACCAACAGGAGGCTTTATATACCGCAACGGAGAAGCTAAGCCACGCCCTCTACTTCCAGTCCATGGGGGCGAAGCTCACGAACATTTTGAATGGGAGTGAATGAAGCGAGTCAAACAAACTTCTGATTCCATTTGACAAGTGCTCTGAAATTCACATATGATAGCGGTTAATAAGGCATAGGTGGCATAGGCAGACCACCCGTTTTTGCTAGGAAGCAAATGTGACGTTAGGTTTTATGTGGGCTTAATAAGAGACTACAATGCGTCGCGTTTGTGACGTCACACTCCGCGCAGCTGTGGTGTGGAGTCTGTGGTGACGTCACATAGGCGCCAGGCGTGTAGTCCAAATTATTAACTGTTTTACTCGCAAATGAATCAGCCCTTTGTTAACAGAAGCAGTTGAAACGCGCATCAATAATTATCATTTATTATGAGATACAATACGAGTACACATGACAGGGCACATAACAAACCTGATATGATTTTAGCATTTTATTTCCCATTGACCACCATTCGTTAATTTTACGATCTCAGGCCCAATGAGCCTCCGGTTAAATCATTAATATTATATTTCACGTCAAAAAACAAAAGAAAAAACTCGGCCAGCAAGCCTCGCAGGCCACCGGGCAAATGCCCAGTATGCCTTACTATCAACCCAGTGGTGTGTCCAATGGAAAATAAACAATTTTTCAGAAATTCTAAGTGAAAAAATAAGAATACACCTGGCTTTCAACACTTGAGTGTAAAATATGGTGCAGTCCAAAGCCTAAAGATGGTGTTTTCACTGAACCCCAGACTAGGGATCATATTCAGCTCAGAGGGCAGCTCTCTAGAATGAACAGCCGGGGATTCATTTGTACAAGTGATGCAATAGTTTCTGAACAAACACAGAGTCTTGATTTATGATCCACTTGCTGAGACATGTTCTAAAACATATGGGCTGCAGAATGTTACTCAGTATTCATTTTCCCTCCTTATAGGGAAGCATGATATTACAAACAACTGACATTTAAGTTTTTTCCTTCACCCTGCAATATATATTGCTATATATAAAAAAAAAAACCCACGGGGAAATAACAGCTGTGTGGTATCGACGCAAATAGTAATAAATAATAAATAAAGTAAAGTAATAAATACAATGAATAATTAAAAATAAATAAAAATTAAATAAAAAAAAATACATTAAAAAGACAAATAAATTAATCCAATGAAATATATATATATATATATATAATAGTAATAAATAATAAATAAAGTAAAGTAATAAATACAATGAATAATTAAAAATAAATAAAAATTAAATAAAAAAATACATTAAAAAGACAAATAAATTAATCCAATGAAATATATATATATATATATATATATATATATATATATATATATATATATATATATATATATATATATATATATCACTTCCTGGTACTGCCTTATATAGTGTGCCAGTAAAAAGTCACACGGCCTGGACTAGTATCTTTTTTCCCCCCCCAATAATGAATAAATTATGATGTTCTTCATTGTATTTATAATTACTACAGACGCCACAAGGAGGGCTTTTTGTTACTATGATGTTTATGTTTTTCTGAATTATTATTTGGTTAGTTATTATTATTTGTGGTTTAAATTATTTGTACAAACCCTCAGTTTATTGTTGTGGTATGTCCAGTGGATGAGTTAGACATATATAAGGAAGGGTTTTTCTTTCTTTGGGAAAAATTGTATAATTGTTATTGTTATTATTTTATTATTATCATCATTTTTGTACTATGCACTATATTGCTATAAGATGAATATAGGTTATTGGGGAAGTGAAGAAGGGGTAGGATTAAATAAGCTTATGCTTCATCCTACTCCTTTTCGGACATGTCATTGTTATTATTATTATTGCTGTATTGATTATTGTTGCACTTTGCACATGTTCGAAATAAATCATTCAAATCAAATCAAATCAAGCCCTCACATGTCTGAGACACCGGCTGTAGGTGAAGGACACCACGTAAATATAACAGTATATTCATTATCTACATTCAACTGCTGTGACAAAACAAAAAATACAGACAGACACAGTTCAATACCTTTAAAAACAACGCTCCTATCTGCTGTTGGCAGGGGGCTAACAGGAGCCAGGGGTGGGGGGGTCGGCCCAGGGGTCTCTGACACAAAACAAAAACAGTACAAATAAGACGATGCACAATTGAGGTTATGAAACAAGTAGGTTATACACAAGCTAATAAAATGTTTTCTAAGTGTTAGATCAAATGTAGAAACACCTGATGACAGCTGAATGTTAATTAAAAGAGTTATGTTTAGTATTAGCTCACAGTTCATGGATAATTCAACAATCACACTCACTCACTTTTATCAAAACTACTCAAATTCATAGATATTGTTAAATTCCAGACAACATAAATTATGTACAAAACTAGAAATAATCATTTACCGCAAAACATACGCATACTATTTAGGGATCGTGAAGATCAATTGAGAGGAAAAGGCAAATTTAAGATAAATAGAAAAGAAACTGTGAAACAGTTTGGGGGAGAAGTTCAAGAAGCGTCACAGTCTACATCAGTTTAAAAGATAAATGATTTATCTTTATACAGTATAAGGTTGAGATAGGCATGTGAAGAAGAACTCTTTGTTCTTTGATTAATAATTCTGTATTTATTTTGTTCACAGTGGGTCATTTTGGCTCCATATTACATTATTAGGGTCAGGTCCTTTATATTCTTTTTCATTTTGGTATATTTTTGTTTGTGATTTTCATTTATTTTTCCACAAATACAAATTATAATATAATTATTATTGACTATTGTTATTATTTCTGTATTTATTCTCTTTATGGTTTTAATTTTTTATGTATCAGATATACTTAATAAATGTAGTGTTCTTTTTCTTTTGGAAGAAGGGAATTTTTTGTTAGAACAGTTGATACAGTAAGAAGGGGTGGGATTTTATAAATGTTAACTTCAACCCACTGCTTTTCCTTTTTTTCAGTGTTCAAATAAATCAAAGTAATTGTTAACTTTGGGTAACATCACATTCATAAATGATTACAAAGCATATTAGTTAACTATTAATTCTCTGTTGTAAAGACAATTTTCACAATAAATCTTTATTTTTCTTGACAGAAACAGTGTCAGACTCTATAAACAATGGCATTATTCTTCAGATATAAAAAGTACACTTTGGCACAGCCTTAAATGTGCAATGTTATCTTTTTTAAAAAAAGGTGTACAAATTAACTAGTATTCAAAAAAATAAAGCTCAGGATTGAATAAGAAATGACTTCTTCAAAAGGACAGGATCAATATTAGTAATGGAGATTTGAATTAAATTAAATAGATATTCTCTTCTGTTGTATATTTAGCAATGATTACATTGAAATGTTTGTATTGTTTATTTGTTTCCTTGTGGAAAGATTATATTAAATAAAAATAAAGTTAGGTAATAAGTTTGACTTCAGTCTAACTCAGTTATGTCAAAGTCATTTTAGTTCAGGGGCCACATTCAATGACATTTGATCAGAAGTGAAGTTGAACCAGTAAAAAACAAAACAAAACAATAACATATAAATAATGTCAACTTCAAACTTTTATGTTTTAGAGCAAAAAACAGTTAAATTAGATTTGTCAAAAGAAACAATATTAGACTTTAGTTTATCATTTACATACTGTATATACATTCTAACTTTCAGATCACACTGGATTTACAGATGCACAAAATATTTCGCAATTTAAAATATAATTGTACTTACTTCTTTTAAGACATTTCCAATTTTTCATATTTGATCTGATTATTGAGATTTTTTGTGAAATTCTACTTTGTGTCACTAAATGAAAAAAAGTACAAAGATAAATATTATCACTTGTGAATATTTATCACTTATTATGAGACTGAATTGGTCTGAATGTGGATCATGAACTAAAATCATTTATATCTTAGTGTAATTTTAAATAAATTCATCCAAAGGGCCGGATTGGACCCTTAGGCGGGCTAGATTTGGGCCCCGGGCCACATGTTTGACAACCTCTTTCAGTCATATTATATCTGGAACAATGTATATGTTGGGTTTTTTCTTTTTTTGTTTGTCATTTACAGAAATTATCGACTGAATAAAGTACTAGTACATTCAAAGTATTTGTGTGTGAAGTATTAGAAGTACAGTAATGTTCTTTTTGTAGTTTTTTTGATGCTACTTACTCACATTTTGTACAAAAGTCTCCTAATAACTAAGTGTTTTTCAACTTACACTTTGTCCTTATAACATCCCATAATGATACAAATGCATTCTTGCACGTTTCAACCTTTGACAATATTATTTTGGGGTTATAATGAAGGGGAGAAAGAAAAAAAAGTTAAAGATCAGTAACTGCTGGTCATTTCAGACCTGGAGGGTTGTTTTTTTTTTTTTTTGTTTTTTTTTTAAACACAGCAGTACATAACATGTATATTTAGTCCAATGACGTTCTCTTGTCCCCACAAGGTTACACATATTCTACTGTCTTCTATTGGAGGACAATAAATTAAACACAGCCATAACACTAAACAGTTTAACCCAAATAGTTATTTACTTGTTTTGATGTGTCTGCAGGAGACAAGAAGCAGAAGGATGTGAAAAAACTGAGGCTTCCAGAAGAATGGCATGATTATAATCCTTCTGTCTTCTGTGGAAGTGTCTCTCGTCTCTGTGCCTGCTGCATCGTCTAACCTTCCCACCGCTCCTCCTCCTCCTCCTCCTCCTCTTTCTCAGCTGCACAAGTGACGCAGTCATGAGATCACGCTGCAGCTCATGGGTGGTTGAATTTATCAATAATTCAACCTGTCAGAGGCTGGATGGCGTGTGCTGCAGTGTCCTGGTCCTGCAGTATGGACACATAAGACACCTGTATGAACACTGTGTGAGTGTCTACACCCTAAGGAGACCTTATATTTATGCTGATCTTGTGCTACTAGTGATGATGCTGTGAGGTTTTCTGCAGGGATCCCCCTCCTCTGAATACAGTGGTTTTTAAATCCAGTCCTCGTGGTCCAGTGTCCTGCATGTTTTAGATATTTCACCTGATTCATGATTTGCCCCATCTCTGATCATTGTGAAAACACACTTTTGGTGACCTTGACCTTTGACCTACATTCACCAAAATGTAATGGGATCTCTATTCTGGATCTTTCATGGAAATTGGTCAAGTAATTTTTGTGTAAACCTGCTAACAAACAAACAGAAAGACTCCAAACACAATCCAAGTGTAAAAATACACTTGGTAAAATGTTGGAGTTTTCTTGGATTTTTTCCAGTATAAGAGGCTTCTGTTACAGATACAGACATGAATGACCAATAACAACTACTATTTTAGAGTCAGGTGTAAAGATATTGTCTGTAAACAGACTCCATCTGGGTTCAAAAACATTAACATCAACTCATCATGGCTCACAGGGGCTGAGTTGACATATTTTGGAAAGTTAAAAGGGCCATGTAGGTAAGTTGTCAGATAAATTACATCAAAGTCCAAACCATGAGATTATCTCCTTATTGTCATGAAAATAAACTAAAATAAAAACTACATTGTTCCCAAAGCATTATTCCAGCTGTGCAGTAGATGGAGCCAATTCCTCTACTGAAACACACATATTCTTATGACTGATTTCTATTTTATGAAACTTCTGTTGCTGCTGTACTGGTCAGGTCACTCTTGAAAAAGAGATGTTTTAATCTCAATCGGCTTTTCTCATTTAAAAAATAAAATAAGATATATATATATATATATATATATATATACACGAATCCTGAAAAAGTTAAAAGAATACTGTTGCATCTAAAATTCAAAGACAGCAACAAACTGCCTTGTAAAGACTAATAACATAATAACAGCTGATAACTTAATAAATGTTCCCTTTTAAAATGTATTAGGCCAATAATGTAATAACTCTCTTACAATGTAATAAAAGTTACTACATTATTGGCCTATTACATTTTAAAAAGAACAAATTTATTATCCGCTGTTATTACATTGTTAGCTTCTACATGCCGTAAATTTTATCTAAGCTTATAATTTGGGCACATATACAAATATACAAACAAATATAATGAAACACAGTCTGAGTAATGCTGTTGGAAAAGATTGAGACACATATGGTGTTGATTTTTAGAATAGCTACAGTGTCTAAACTCCTCCTTATAAAAAATAAATGGCAAGAATATAAAACTTCATGTTTGCAAATGCAGATGTAATAGTCCACAAACATACACTTATTTTTTTCTAAAAAAAATATTTACAAAGTGTCAGTACTGAGTCAAAATAGACCTAATGCTTCTAATTTTACAGTACATTACATTTTAAACATAAAATGACGGGACGGCCGAGGACACGGGAGAGCGGGTCGTCCATTGACCGAAGGGTTGGCGGTTCGATTCCCGCTCTGTCCTAGTCAGTCCGTTGTGTCCTTGGGCAAGACACTTTACCCTCCTTGCCTCCAGTGTCACTCACACTGGTGTATGAATGAGTATGAATGTTGGGTGGTGGTCAGAGGGGCCGTAGGCGCGAAATGGCAGCCACGCTTCTGTCAGTCTGCCCCAGGGCAACTGTGACTACATATGTAGTTTACCACCACCAGAGGGAGCATGTGAGAGTGAATGAATAATGGAACACTAATGTGAAGCGCTTTGGGTGCCTTGAAAAGCGCGATATAAATCTAATCCATTATTATTATTATTATTATATATAATCAAATAACTAAATCTAACTAAGACATAGATACCAGATACTAGCTGTACTTCTAATCTCTTTCTGGAGAAAAAGCAGCCATTTGTTTTATTGTTGCTGAAGCTGCAGACTGTTGATGAACACAGTTTGCAGCTCGTTGATGTCGTCTGTGGTTTCTATTGGAATGCTGTGGCGTCCTGGTGAACTGGAAAGTCCGACACCTGAGTTGAACTGCGCCCCGTAGCAGGAGTGAGTGGCATTATCATAGCACGGCTCTGCAGCTCCTCCCACCGCCCCCTGCAGGCGCTCGTACATGTCCAGGTAGTGGTGCTGCGGGGACAGCCGGTTGCAG
Organism: Siphamia tubifer; assembly: GCA_020466265.1. NCBI lineage: Eukaryota > Metazoa > Chordata > Actinopteri > Kurtiformes > Apogonidae > Siphamia > Siphamia tubifer. The sequence goes on along the minus strand of CM035791.1, from coordinate 47,701,369 downwards.
TCGTGGACCTGATGGTGTAGGTGGAGCTGGTGGTGCTCGGGTCCGGGGCTGTGGCAGGGGCTGACGGAGGGGCTGTGGGGCATCAGGCACGTCTGCAGGCAGCTGTTTCTCCGCATGGCCTGGTGAAGGTCTAGTCGAGCGATTAGGGGTTTGCCGATGTTTACGCTTTTGGTCCAGTGGACGGGATCATCATCCATGGCGATGAAGGTTCCTTGAAGGCACACGGTGAAGACGAGCTCTTCCTGTTGGATGATGGAAAGTAGGAAGGGTCAAGTATTTTTATTTACTCAGATCTCTGCATGTATTTATTTATTTTTTAAATATTTATTATTTACTTTTAATTATTAATTTTATTTAATTATTTCAGCTACAAGAAGGATGATACTGAAACATATGTTCTGTGTCGACCACTAATCTGTTTGACTGTTTACAGCTGTTATATACTCAGGAGTATTTTGCGATATATATATTGCGATATATATATATATATATATATAATATGTCAATCATCTCCTGGAGTCAGTGTCATCCCAGTACATGCTACACATCCCCAATTCCAGGTATAACTATTTGCCTTCTGAGGCAGGTGATGGGCATAATAATAATAATAATAATAATAATAATAATAATAATAATAATAATAATAATAATAATAATAATAATAATAATAATGTACCCTGAGCTTCTGCAGGGAGCTGATCCTTGTGTAGAGACAGTGCTGAGGAAGGCTGCTGGACAGAAGGTAGATCCCTGTTTCCTCTGGGGTCTCTCTGTTCATCTCTTTAGGGTCCACATCGAGGTCCTGGAGGAAGGAAATCAAATTTAAATTACAATAATAATAATGGATTAGATTTCTATAGTGCTTTTCAAGGCACCCAACGCGCTTTACATTATTGATCCATTATTCATTCACTCTCACATGCTCACTCTGGTGGTGGTAAACTACATATGTAGCCACAGTTGCCCTGGGGCAGACCATTTTGCACCCCTGACCACCACCAAACATCCATATGCATTCATATACCGGTGTGAGTGCCATTGGAGGCAACGAGGGTGAAGTGTCTTGCCCAAGGACACAACGGACTGACTAGGACAAAGCAGGAATCGATCTGCCAACCCTTTGATTAATGGACAACCAGCTTTACTAACTGAGCCATGGCCGCCCCACAAGAGAAACAAATTAGTGTTGATGTAAAACTACCAGCACAAACTATCTTGTGAAAATAACACCAAATCCTGACTCTCCTTTTTCTATACAAGGCTTCAGGATAAAAGAGAAAAGTCCCTTTTTCAATAACAGAGTTAGTTCTTTTCATTGAAAAAAAAAACTGACCTGTGAAAAGTCGGTGACATGAGCTTGGCAAAAGGACATGTCCTCTGGCTTCTTCACGATGTGGGTGTAAATGACGAGGACGTTGGAAAACTCTGCTGCGAAGCCCAGTTTGATCTGAGCCCCACAGTCGAAGTCCAGACACATGCTTTCAGGAAGTTCTGCAAAAACAACCCATCACCTGAAATACTGACTCACTTATAATATAATCCTGCTTTTTCTGACTTTCATCAACTATTTCCTGTTATGGCATTTCTCAAAAATTATCACTAAAAGTCTAATAATGTTCGAGGGTAACCAAAAGACATCTTTGATGCATGAATTAATAGAACCTTTGTCAACATATTTTTTCCTAAATGTTTTTATTCCTCTTTAGGCCTGAAAAAAAAAACAATGTGACGGAAATCTCTTTAATCTCTACTCAGCTGGAAAATACGTGTTTACGCTTTGAACCAAAGAAACGTGTATTTAAAACACACTATCAGAACACTACGAAATAAAACATTTTTAATGAAGTGTTTGTTTAAGAAGAGACTGTTGATTACATTCTAATAACAAGCAATAGGTAGGTTTCAGTCACACGACTATAATGACATCGTGATTTCAGCTGGAGGGTGGGAGGTAACCATGGAGAATGTCGCTGTGGAGGAAACCATTGAAGAGAGTGATTTAATTCCAGTGTCAAAACAAAGATACATACAGTTAGTTAAAAAATGTATTGGACGTGACCTGTATCTTATGAAAATTAATGAATTTTCAATAGAACCCAAAGATTTTCCAACAATCTCTGCTGTGGATATTACCAACTACCGATCCTGCAGACATCCTACGACACCAGCAGCAGATGAAAGACTAGAAAAGTAACTTTTTTGTCAGCGGGTGCGTCCACCACCTCGGTACCAAAACGCTCAGTGATAATTATCATTTAGTATTGGCCAGGGTGAGTGTTTATTTGTAAAGATGTCACGTCAAGATGTATCAGGTGTTTGTTTATATTAGTCGTTGCTAGCCGCTAGCAGTAGCAACTAATGTCAACAAAGTAAACCACTCTCAGAGATCAAATGAAACAACTTTGAAAAGATGGATTATTGCGGAGGAGGATGGAGAAGTGGTCGCTGCAGACACAGGCATTAGCAAACTCTGCTCCTCACAACTACAAACATAGATTTAAAATCCACTTTATACTTTTTTTATGGTGGTAATTGGGAGATCAGCAAATGATTAGATTTTGGTGGTGGTGGGTCTGCCTTGGTGGAGGTCTGCGCTCTCAGAGTGCCTTTCTAGTTTGCTAATTTAATAAATAGGTTTTCATTCTAAAGCAGTAAATGTGATCATTTAATCACCTTAGATGAAATACAAATCCATGAACATGACAATAATACAAAGTCCTAAACTGTGTGTGCAGTATCTCTATTAGTAAATATCTTGAGTGGCTTCACATCTAAATTTGTTCAGAATATATAAATCTGAAAGTGTACCAAATTTGGTGCTTTTATACCAAATTCAACAATTGGTTTGATAGTAGGAACTAAACCAATGGACTTAAACACTGATTCCTTTGACAGATTTTAAAGAGAGCAAAGAGAAAGAGGCAATTGAATCAGTGTTAAAACCATCGTAAGACATTATTTTATGTGACTTCAAGCAATAAAGTTTGGGATGTCTCCTAACACGAGTAAATATTTAATTTTCAAAAATGAAGTGGATATGATATATCTATCATACCCACTTCATTTATATCAATATATCAATCTTGCCTGTTGCTAGTAACAGTAACGTTACCAAGAGTAAACAAATACTGGTTTCCTCATACACAGTATATGACAACATATATTTACATTATTAAAATAAGCTTCATTGGGAGTAAAGTTGGGGCTTTGTGTCTGAAACTCACTGTGGGCTTCTGCCCATTGGCGACTGTGGACGTGAGCAAGATCAGCACTGTCGCCATGAAGAATTGGATCAGTCAGTGCTCTTCTTTCTGATAGGCTGCTGCGGATCTCTAGAGCCTGTTTCCCTTTTGTAGCATCAAACTGACCCATATCTGGACACAAGAGATCACAATATAAGAGAAATCAAACAAAAGAGAAGACTTTCTCTTTTCTCTTTTCTCTTACTCCCTGATGAAGGCCTTTTGTGCCGAAACGCGTTGGGGTTTTTTACATGTTTTTATATGATTTTATAGGTTTTGTTAACCAAGCCAGTTTAATAAAGGCTTTTTATCTTTCACTTTTAAGAGAGTGCCTTGGAATTTTTCTTTGTTTTAAAAGAGAAGACTATTCAAAGTATCAAAATGTAAAAAAAAAAATAATAAAAAAAGAGTAAGGAACAACACTGGAAAAATCCAAATCTTACCCAAAGTATCTTTTCTCATTTTTAGTCAAAATATGTCATCACACTTAAGCTAAGACATAATCACCTAAAGAGAGACTTTTCAGTGAGATATAAAGAACTTATTTCTAGACAATAGATCTTGAAAATCTGATTTAAAGAAATGTTATGAAGATAATTTTCACTTGATCCATTGGAAAATGTTTTCCTTCAAGTGACAAGTGAAAATGATCCTGGTTCTTTTTCTTTATCTCACTGAAAAGATGATGTTTCCCTCTTTGAACACACCTGATAGTCATTATCATTCTTCTGCAGATGATAGGCTGATCATTTTAATCAGGATAGTGTTCCTCAAGGACCAGGGTTGGTAAACACTGCTTTAGGTGATTCTGTCTTCTCTTACGTGTGATGACATATTTTGTTAGCCTAGCTGCACTAGATGCCCCTAGTGGGACCATCTAGTTATACTCAATGTAACTTTTGCCTAGATTTCCCTGAAACTGGCCAACGAATCACAGTGAAGTAGAGTCAGAGGGCGGGCATAACAAAGTGACAACCGAGAGAAACAACTGGAAACAACCATAGAAGAAGAACAACAATGATAGATGGCTGCAAACTGGGTGGAGATTTCCTTTTATCAAAGATGAGTGAAGAATGTGGGAAAATGTCAGCAATCTTTAAATTGTTTTTATAGAAACGACAACAGTCGTTAAGCTCCATAATCCACCATTTTGTTTAGACATTCATAACTTTCTCCGGACTCCTCTGTGAACTTTCCGGCATCTAAAAGATTCCGCCAATTGGTTGTAATACCGTCCTATTGCATACAGAGGGATTTGAAAGACAACCTTTTAGCCCGCCTAGAGATGAGACAAATACACTGGGTAAGATTTAGATTGTTCCCAATGAAAGAGGGTTATAACATTTTAGGTGCTTTACTGAAATGTAACTTGGTCCATTAGCCCACAAACATGTTGGTAAATACTGCCATTAATAATATAATGCAAACTTTCAATTTGTTTTCCTATGCCTCCACTGAAAACTATCCTAGGTTAAATATAGCAAATGTCTGAAAATATTTATACACATGCAAGCTATAAAATCAGTGTTCTACTTTTTCTCTTACCCTCAGCAACTCTGTCCAGCACCACAGTGATCTTCTCATCATCAAGCAGCCGCTTCTTTAAGAACTTGACAAAAACACCATTAGTGAATCCGCTGGAGCTCAGCTCAAAAGCCTCTGCGTCTTGGCAACTGAACAATCAACAAACAAAACCATGTGTAATATTCTTGTAAGGGAAAAGTGAACAGTTATTTTTTATTCTAAGTATTGGCATATACTTACGTTGCATATCCAAAAACAATGTTCGCGGTCACTCTTAATATAATGTTTGGAGCGCTGTCATCATGAATATTCCTGCAAAATAAAATAAATTACCCATTGAAAGACCCATTATAGCAGGGCTAGGTTTGGGTTTGCATGTCCGTCTGTCTTGTTTGTCTGCAACTTTACGCAAAAACTGATGATTCAACTTCCATGAAATTTTCAGGAAATCTGTGAGGTGGTCTAGAATAGATCCCATTACATTTTGGTTGAATGTAGGTCAAAGGTCAAGGTCACCAAATTCTCAGAGATAGGGCAAGTCAGAAATGTCCTTTTCATTCCTGTATACTCAGTTTAGCATGAAGGACAAATGTAAAGACTCTAGTTCAAAGGTCAAAAACGATTTTTGGATGTAACTTTTGAACTAGTCACCTTACAGACTTCGGGTGAGCACAAAAATGCTCGTCTTTTAATTCTGCATCTCGTGTGATTAGATTTTGACCTATTGACCCAAGAGATTTGGGTAGGGGGCACACACTGATTCAATACCTAAAAACTAAGATGGACTATAACAGAAAACAGTAGATATAGAGAGTTACTATTATTGACAGATAGTAAATCTGATAGTAAATGGGCTTGAAAATGGTGTCATGACCTTTGACCTTAAAAGGTGAAAAATCAAGGACAGATGATTTTAAATGGTCAGAACTCAAAAAAGAGTGGTAATAAGTACTCCTTTACTATTGTTAACTATATGTAGGCTCCAGAATGACCTTGGACCTTAAATGGTAAAACCCATGGCCTCACGTTTTTAGAGGGAGATGTACATTAAAGAAAATGTTTGCAAGGGGGCGGGGTTTGTTGTGCCCGATTATATTTTTGGATGAAGATTACAAATGTAGTCAAAGCATTTACCTTTTCCTGCACATATCCAGCAGAAAAACATTAAGGCCCGTCTCCTTCTCCTGCATTAGTTTGAGGATGCTCTGCACACACAGACAGTTGGCTGAACGGTAAGGGTTTGGAGCGTCTACCGGCACCATGAAACTGTTGCCGTAGTTTTCATATCCATGACCAGCGTAGTACAGCAGGCCTGAAGTAGAAGAGAACTGAGGTTAAGGTTCTGGTTCTGGTTCATGTGGCACTAATTAAATCAAATATCAATCATTCACTGCAAAAATCTAAATGTTACCAAGTTTATTTTTCTCATTTCTCGTCCAAATATCACATTACATTTAAAACGACACAGAATCACCTTAAGAGGAATTTTTCAGTAAGATATAAGAACTTGTTTTTAAGCAATAGATCTTGAAAATGTTATTTCAACAAATCTCACCAAGATAATTTACAATTGTTCCAATCACAGATTTTTGTTTGTTTTTTTTTTTTAAATGTTTTTGTAGAGTCAATAAATAATGCACATGTACAAATGATCAGTTGAGGTAGAATATTATTAAAATTGCACTTATATTGCTTATTCAGTTATTCATATTTTTTCTTTGGATAGTTGATAAAAGTATTTTCCTAATTTAATGGGGTTTTTTTGCACTACAACAAAAAGGAAAATTTCGAGTCATTACGTCTAGGTTATTATGTCATTATCACGACCCCGAAAGAGGAGGCTTTTGGATCTTTTTTTGTTGTTGTTCGTTTGAGAGCAAATTTACACAAAAACTACTGGACCAATTTCCAAGTCTAGAATAGATCCCATTAAAATTTGGTGAATGTAGGTCAAAGCTTAAGGTCACCAAAAAAAAAAAGGGTTTTCCCAATAAGAGACGGGGCAAATCAGGAATCTGGTCAAACCAATAGTTTTCAGAGGGAGATGTAGACTTTCATGTAATTTGACTGTTCTACATTAAAATCTGCAGTTTTCATTATTTTAAGTACCGTATTTTCCACACTGTAAAGCACACTGGACTATAACATGCAGTCAATGAATGGTTTAATTTTTTAAGGGTTTTTTCAATAATAAGGCACACTGGACTATAAGGCACATTAAACGAAGTCAAAATTATGAGATAAAAAGTCAAAATCAAGTCAAAATTTATGAGACAAAAAGTGAAAATTCCAAGTCACTAAGCACAATCAAAATTAATCCATATATAAGGCAAATGTAAGTCTTTTAAATGTGCTTTATAGTACGGAAAATACGGTAATTACGATAATATTTTATTGCTCTGACCATTAATACACTATTAATATCTTTTGTGTCTTCTTCTTATGGGTCAGATTGGACCCTTTAGCGGTCTGGATTTGGCTCCCGGGCCACATGTTTGACACCTGTGATCGACCATATCTGAAACCACCATTGTGCGCTCGTACCATAGACTCCCTTGTGCAGCAGTGACAGGAACTCATCAACAGTGTTTCTCATCTCTGATTCCGTTAGATCTAGCAGTGAAACCACTTTGAAATTCAGCTGTCGCAGCAGGTTAGTGAGGTCATACACATCCACCATTGGAGCTTTGAGCTTTGGATGGTTCTGGTAGGATAGGTTCCCAATGAGCAGAGCTACTTTGTCTGTTGCTAGAAGATATAAAAACAGAAATCAATTATTATGTGTCTTGAATTCCATTAGTAGAAATTAATTAGACATTAATTCAGAAAGACAGTATAGGTAGGTAGACGTTATAATTGTGTCAGTTCAATTGTGTAATATACTGTATATTTTGCCCTTTTTCTTTATACAGGAAATACAATTCCCAAACTCTACATGTACGCACACATTTGACTACTTTAGAAATACCATAAAGATACTACAGTGATAAATCAAATCACACTACATTACATTACATTTCTAAACATTTAATGCATCATCCCTGAGGCTTAAGCTGAAGTAGGAGAAAATGTAAGTCAGCCATATCAACTACTAAAGTAAGTAAAACACAATGCTCATAAATAAAACATTATGATGTACTTACCACAAGGTTGTTCATGGATAATATTTTGGAATAATTCGCTGGAATCTAAAAATCACAGGGGAGGAAAAAGACACAAACCATACCTGAGTTGCTGTAAAAAGAAAGCTCTCTTTGTGTTAAAGAGAATACATATAGGGGTACTTCTATGAAACTAGGTTCATTTTGGTACCTTTTTAGACCCAATAATAAAAGAGAAGTTTCTACATATTTCCCCAAGTATGTATCAAATGATGAATATAATAAACAAATACAAATTTTGCTCTGAGCCATCCCAAAACTAATGATTTATTAAAAATACAATATTGGGGAAAAAAATAGGTAAAAGCGTCAGTACATTTGATCTGGAAAACAGCCTTGGAAAAAAACAAACCTGTAACAGACCAGTTTCATAGAAGTACCAATAAATATACATACATACACACACATATATTTATATATATATATATATATATATATATATAAATAAAGAAAAGTCTAAGTACACTCACCTCCTCCAATGGCATACACATCATCTAGTCACAAAAATACAAATATATTAGTATTATTTAACAACAGGTGAGTTTCTATCACTGTATGAAGTCAGTAGTCCATGGGGAAGTTGAAGGAAAAGTCAAAGATGGATACAATACAATTCTAATGCAATCATTCAGTCAAGATTGAATTGCATTGATAATGTTAGAGCTGGCTTATATTTATCATACTGTCAACAAATCCAATAAGGAAACATTAGTTTCCTTCATTTTGTTGGTTAATACTTGTGCAGCTTCCTGTTATCTCTGTAGCCTCTGCTCTCAGTTTGTCAATATGTCAATTAAATAATGTGGATTTTTCTATATATTTTCACAGGCTTTTCATCTACTCACCCTTACAGACTGTATTAAACCTAACTGAAAAAGCACATTCATGAATAAATTACACAATTTCTTATGCCTGAACATGAAGTGAATTTGGAATTGAGGCTGTCAACTAAAAAAAAAAGTGCAATCTAAGAACATTGCTTTTGGCTAAGAAGATGATGATGTATTTTATTTTATTTTAGAATGTATTCAATCATAAAGACCCAAACCATCTATGGATCGAAACTGCTGATGCACTAATCTTATCAATCTATGTAAATAACTGGTGTAAAATACAGTTTGTCACCTTTTCATGGTCGTCAGATATGACTCGTTTGGATGTTCAGAGGCTCCGTAGTTACCATGGAAACACCATCGTCTTCTACAACATTGATTCCCCAGTAAAACCCATGGGTTGTTGGATCAACCACAATGGATGGAAATGCTTGGTTTATGTTCAGTTGATGAACATAAACAAAATATTTTACTGAAAAAGTCCCTTTTTTGGGCAGTTTTCTGTGTTTTTGATATAATAACCATCAACCTTTAAAAATATCTACCTGATCAGTACATTAAATTTAGAAAAATACAAAAGAGAGGGTAAAATGATTTATTAATGGTGAAAAAAAAAAAAGATTTATAACAAAGTTAAATATTGAGAAAAAAATATTTTGAAACTGCCACAGTCACAGTGGGTTCTTATGGATTAAATTGTTATAAGGACCAACATCATAAGATTTGTTGACAATAGTATAAACATAGTTTTCACTTCTACATGTGTGTTAGCTTCTAGTCCTAATGACACCTGAAGGTTAAAACCCTGTGTTCCTGAAAATCGTTAGTGCTTTTGACTTGATCAGAACCCACATGCAATTGAAGAGATTACGGAGGATTTTGGACAACATTTGATCAACATGTACATGCTGTGAGATCCTCATCACCATTAAGGAAACCATGCAGATTCTGCTCAACTCTACCTTCTGAGCACTCCACTGCCCCTGAAATCTGGACAGATATCCTCGGTGCTTTCAGTCAAGAACAGAGTCACAACAGTCACTCGAACATAATGACGGACAGACAAACGTTAATGATGCCTTTGTACGGCTGTAATGTGACATACCTATCACTATGTTAACTTCACTGGTCCACGTTCTCTCAGTGCTACTGCTAATCTCACAGCGATATCTGCCGTGGTGATCCTGCATCACATGAGGAATCTGGAAAACAGTTTTGGTTTCGCATTAATACAGATTAAGTCATCATCAATAAAAAAATGTATTTCATAGTCTTCTGATATTGCCTTTTAAATCCACATTTCTTTGGTTCAAAGCTTAAACGCATGTTTTCCAGCTGAGCGGACATGTTTGTAACCCCATAAAAAAAAATATTTAAATCACATTGTTTTTTTTTCAGGCCTAAAGAGGAATAAAAACATTTAGGGAAAAAAAAAATCTTGACAAAGGTTCTCATAATTCATGTATCAAAGGGTTAATTGCATTTTTGGGGGTGTTTCTGTATTTTAGAAGAGTTTTTGAATATGCATTGGATTTTTCCACCCTTTTTTTGTGTTTGTTTATTTTTGGTTAATTTTAGCATCATTTGTGTATTTTTTTTTAATACACATTTTTGTGTTTTGTGTATATGGTTTATGTGTATTTTGTGGGAAATTTGAGTAGAAAACCCACTTAGAACAGTCAACTAACAGAGATGGAGTTTTCTGTTCACTGAAGCACTTCCACCTTAAAATACCACATTAATGTGAAGCATCAGGAATTCTGCTAGCACTAGGCTAATGCTAGAAATAGGCTTATGCTCACATTAGGCTAATGCTTGCACTAGCCTAATGCTAACACTAGGGTAATACATCACCCAATTAAGACAAACACATGAAGTGCAGATACATTAACATTAATAATTTAATAACTTTTGAACCAGCAACATCCTCTCCTCACCACAAGTTTCCTCTTGGTAGCGTTGAAGATAGGCACTCCATTTCTGTGCCACTGGTAGCGGGGGATTGGCCGGCCCACGGCTCCACACTCCAGCTCCAGCGTTTGACCCCCCTGTAGGCGCTGAGGCTGAGGCTGAAGCACCACCTTCAGTCGACCCTCCAACGAATAAAAACCATGTCCTGGTTTGCAGGAGGGATTAGATTAGATTAGATTTCTTTTATCATCATTTGGCATAGAGCTGCACAGTATATTGTTTGAGCATCAACATCACAATGTACGTGTGAACAATAGTCACATAGCAGGTCCTGCAGTTATTTATTTTTTTTAATGTATTTGTATATATTCTTGTTTATTTTATTAATTAATTAAATGAATTATTTAATTAATTTATTTTTATTCAATTATTTTATTTGTCTTTTTTATTTACTTATTAGTTTATTTAATTTTATTTAAAAACCTTTTTATTTATTTATTTATAATTTTTTTTTTTTATTATTATTTCGGCTACAAGAAAGCTGATACTGAAACTTATGTTCTGTGTCGACCACTGATCCGTTTGACCATTTGTGTCGGCACCACACAGCTGTTATTTACTGCTGAGTATTTTCTTCATATCAAAATATATATCACAGGGTTAAAAAATAATTGGAATATCAGTTTTTTCTAATATCGTGCAGCCCTACTGGGAGGTCAATTGACACCAAATAGATGCCATCTACTTCAGACTGAGCCACAAAAACAGCACCACAGTTCCACCTTTACCATAAGATGAAGACGTGTTGACATTCAGGACGTCCACCTGAGCCCACTGACTGAACTCAAACGCATCTCCACAGTTGACCCTGCAGATGTAAAAACCAGCATCCTTCAGCTGGACCGGACTTATGACCAGGTCTGGAGAGAAGCTGTTAGAGATCTGGGGGTATAACATTAAATAAAATTAATCAAATGGGTTTTTCCCTGTTACACACAAGCATAGAAGAAGTCTTTTTATTATTATTATTATTATTTTTATTTTTTTTGCTTGATTCAAGATGATTCATTGAAACAAATTAAACGTATCTTGGTAAGATTTCTTGAAATAAGATTTTCAACATCTCCTGCTAAATGATGATTATGTCTTATTTTAACTGCAATGAGATATTTTGACTAGAAATAAGAAAAATACACCTGGTAAGATTTAGATTTGTTTTTCCAGTGTTTAGGGTGAACACTGGAAAAACACAGCCATACAATAACTAAGGATGCCAGGTGGGTGTAGTTTTGTGTTTGGGCATGCAGGCCAGGATAAGTGAGGAAACCTAATGGAGAAGAATTCATGTCTATGCCTGTTAAAGCTTACTGAGTTACCTATAAAATGACTATTAAATTGTATGTGTGGAAAAGTACTTAAGGGTCCAATCAAACAAAAAGAAAAGGAAGACCAGCATGAAAAAGTATGTTTACACATGTAATTTATCAAGTGGGCTCATTTTTTTTAAGCAAAGGATCTCTATTATAACCCTTAGATGCATGACCTACTAGGACCTGCACTTTGACATGAGCTGGTTCAGAAATAACCCCAAATAGAACAAGTATTTAGAGAATGCCTAATTTCGCCCACAATTAGAGCTAATAATGTGACCTTGACCTTTGACCTTTTGGAAAATTAATAATTTCGCTATATGTATATATGCGTCAGTGCGTGTGCTATTATGATAATATATCCAGTATTGATTAAGTACTTGATCATTTCAAGTACCGTGGAGCAATGATCAGTGAAGAAGGTTCAAAGACTGAAAGAACGCAACGTCTGCACAAACAGCAGCAGCAATGGCGAAGCTCAAGACCATCTGGAGAGACCGAAACATCTTTCTCAGAACCAAGGTCAAACTAATGCGAATACTGGTCACTTCCATCTTCTTGTATGTATGTGGATCATGGACACTGAATGTAGAGCCGCAAAGGAAAATCCAACCAATGGCGATGAAATGCATCAGAAGACTGAGCGTCACATACATGGATCTCGTCACCAATGAAAAGGTCAGACTAGTTATCACTCAGCACGAAAAGAATTATAAAGACATGCTGACCACAGTTAAGAAGAGAAAGCTCAGATGGTATGGTCATGTGACAAGATCAGATGGGCTCTAAAAGACCATATTATAAGGAACAGTGCAGGGAAAGAGGAGGCGAGGCAGACCGAGTAAGAAATGGGCAGACAACGTCACTGAATGTATCAACAACAGCTTCGCCACAACCCAGTTACTTGCCCAGAACCGCCACAAGTGGAGTCAGTTGGTGCAACGTTTGTCACCACAGCGCCCCTACGACCCCGGCGGGTTATGGGATCAGTGACAGTGAGTGACATAGATTAAGTTATAGCGTGGTATGTCTATGCCTGACACACAAAAACAGTGTTACAGAAGTTAATTTTGCCACATGTCACCTTTGACCTCCAGAGATCTCAAAAACTATTGGTCGTAGGTGATGACACCAATTGTGAGAATTGTAGAAATCTTCATTCTGTATCGTTTGGTACCAATCTGAAAGTTCTGTGACCCTCTGTTCTTGATGTATAAACTATAGTGGGATTTTGAGCTTTTAGTTCATTGTGACCTTGGCCTTTGACCTTTCTTCAAATGGATCATTGCACCCGATGCGCATTAGCTCTATGTATATGCCCATGTAATTTCATGGTGATATCGCAAGTATTCATTGAGTTAAAGCATGATCCCTAACGTCTCTACAGACACACACACACACACACACACACAGTGATTACAATAATCTCTCCCCAAACAATTTTGGGCGAGAACAAAAAAGACTAAGGAAGAGGAGATGGGGAAAAAAAGATAAATGCCTCTGAATTGTATGTGTGTGAATGTGGGGGTGGTCATAACTCACCTCTTCTTTGGCCTTAAACCACTGGTACTGGACTGGAGATTTGCCCACAGCATGGCAGCTCAGACGCAGGTTGTGACCAGATATAACAGCCACTGACTGTGGCTGGATCATAATCTGTACAGCTGAACATGGAAAGATAAATGGAAAAAAAAAATCACATGAATATATCATTAGGCAAATGAAACCATAAAGACCCAGTGTGACATTTATGGCAGTTTACAAATTAAAATTTCCTCAATATTTAAATCATACTTAAAGGGATTATCCGGAATAAAAATAAGTTTTAGATGATTGGGAGTACATGTGTGCAAGTGGAGGCGAGGTTTGTTGTAAAGTAAAAAAGTACTTTGTCATTATACACTGTACAACAATTTGTCCTCTGCATTTAACCCATCCTTGATGCCATTGGGGCACCTGTAAGGAGCAGTGGGCACCCATGGGTGGCACCCAGGGACTCACCTCCTGCTGTAGAGCCAGGCTAACGGTCAGAATCACCTGCTAGAGGATTTGACCCTAACAAACATTTTTTGGGTGATGGGGGAAACCAGAGCACCCTGAAGAAACCCATCCAGACACAGGGAGAAAAACACAGAGAAAGGCCAACACTGTCCAGGAATTGAACCTGGATCTTCTTGCTGTGAGGCAAGAGCACTAACCGCTCAGCCACCGCGCTGGGCAACAGTTGTTTATTCATTATTAAAGGTTATTGAAGTGTGTTTTTGTTAGCAGTTGGTACTAGTATTGTTAATAAATGCTGTACACTAAAACATAATGGATATAATTTCAGATTTCTCGTCAACATTTAATGTTATTTTATTTACAAAAACATGGTGGGCTTCACTAGTGGCCTGACCACCAGGCTTAGCAAGATTTCTGGGGGAAACACTGAAAATGCAGTGAGCACATTCTGAATTCTGTTTAGATGTTTATACTTAATCACTTGCTGGCAACACATACTTCATTCAATGAGTCAAAAACCTTTGTTTGATCTAAAAATAAACCACATACACACTAATCAAACAGACTTTGATGCTTGACAGCAGAGACCACAGGTGTGTGGGTGGTGTTCCTGTACCTGAGGCTTTCAGGCAGTTCAGTGCCTCTGAGTTGCCCAGAGTATGGAGGTAATCGCTCAGGTGTCCCATGGTGCAGCCTCGCTCTCCCATCAGCCTCAGCAGCATGCGGCTCGGGCTGCCCTCCAGCTCCAGCACCTTCAGAGAACACACCTCCATGTCGTCTGAGCTGGTGGACCAAGCAGCTCATGTTAGATCACAGTCTCCATTTGTGGAGGGTTAGAGGATGTGCAACTACAATGTGAATATGCAAATAATATTAGCATTTTCACTTTAATTTTAATTCTATACTTGAATATCTACTTATTACATTTCTTATTTTGTCTTTATATTTATTTTTTCACCACTCATTTATGTCTTTTCTATCTCTTTTTCTCTATGGTTAACTGTGAAAATTTCCCACGTTCTCATAAAATCTTATATTAATACAATTTTAATTCTATACTTACCAAAGTTCCTATTTTTCCTATTCTTTATGAATAACCTATTATAATTAGTGATGCACCGATCTGCATTTTTTGGCCTGATCACCGATATCTATCACCAAAAAACTTGATCTGTCAATTGCCAATCACTGCCAATCATGGAAGGAATTTTAAATTGTATGGGATTTTGTATGGGCACACACACACATTGTTTTATAATATGATACTGTTTTTTGTTTTAATTTTATATCTTTCAGATGCATTTCGACTTTGTATTTGCATGTTTCAATTTCACAAATGGAAATTAAATACAGACAAGCCTGTAGAGTGAACCCATAAAGACCCAGAACATCTACTTATCTAAACGATTGATCCATTAATCCTATCAAAACATGGAAATAATTGTTGTAAAATGCAGTTTGTCATCTTTTCATAATCATCAGATATGACCTATTGACCTATTTGGATGTTCACAGCCTCTATAGTTACCATGGGAACACCTTCATCTTCTATCAGTAAAACCCATGGAGTTGGATCGATGACAATGGAGGAAAAACATTGGGTTTGTGTACAGTTAATGATTTATTTTACTGAAAAACTCATGTTTTCTTTTTTGGATTGATATAATATACGTTAACTTTACTTTGATATGTTATAAACATTTACATGAACAGTCAGTTAAGCATAGAAAAATAGATAATTTTTCACTTGGGGGAAAAAAAACTAATTACCAGAGGATAATATTTTTTAAATGGTGATAAATCACTTAGGAAAGTTCAAATAGAGTGAAAAATTCATTTGAGAAATGATACAGAAATCACACTGGGTCCGTATGGGTTAAGTATGGAGAAAAAAAGTCAAATTAGAAACACAAGAACATGACTGTTTCCACTCCCAGACTGTGAAAAAATATATATTAAAACGTTTAAATAAATAAATAAATCTAAACGCATAAAAGAAGTCCCAAACTCCATCCTTCTTCACCTACCTGACTTTAACCCTTCTATCATTGCCCACTATCTCCCCCAGTTTCCGCCATCCTTTGCTGCTGGATTTGTCCAACACGTCGCACAGTTTCTTCACCAGCGGCTCCTTGAGCAGGTTGATCCTCGTGGACCTTTCCATGGAGTCCGACATGGTGTCCACGACGTTTACTTTAACATGGAAGTCTCTCTTGGGGACCAAACACCCTGGCTTTGTACTTGAAAAAGTTATTAAGAAAAAAACACACGTACTTCCTGGAATAAGTGTTAGAATTGATACAGACACACCCACTGCGCATGCTTTTGGTTTCCCCCCACGCGCAGCTGCCAAAGATCGTCTACACGGTAAGACGGATTACTCCATCACGAAAATGTTTCTTTAAATACTCTGGAAACAAATCGAAATCGTACAAAGTGTATTTTTGTAATTTCTATTACAAATAAGTTAATGGTTTGGTGTTTTTTTTTTTTTACTAGAATTTAGTTTTATTTAGTGTCGAGTTTCCCCTCTTTAATTCTGTTAGTTTTAATTCGTTTAATTCCGCCTACCCACTTTAAGTATAGAGGTTGGCAGATAAAATAAATCCATGATCCACTGCAACCCAAGGGCCATTTAATTATTAATTATTAATAAATAATACAATGTTTTACCTGAAATGAATTGGTATTTAATGTATTAATGACACATTTAATAACGCATGTGTTTATTTAATTCCTATTTTAATTCATTAATGACATATTTAATTCTTTAATAATGTATTTATTTAATTTTGACACTTTTAGTCCTACACGTTGTACCTGTTTAATTCAAAGTGAGTCCTCCTACTCTCTGTAGTATCCAGGTGGGTCCCATCGTGACGTCATTGGGTCCTCCTTCTTCGTGGGACTAGTTCTTCCTGCTTCCACCTGAGCTTCTGATGTATGCTGTCCTGCTGAGGGAATCCTGTCTGTGATACCGGAGCTAAAGAAGGTAGATTATAGTTCATCATCTATTTCTGTGCTTTTTTTTTCATTTACATGAGGTAAAAAGTCCATGACGATTAAAAAAAACAAATAAAAAAACAGGTGAGTTACTACTGTTCCTGCAGCTTTTTAGCGTCCATATCTATTAAATAAATAATGTTTAGTGGCAGTGTTTAAGTTTTATTCCTGCTTGTTAGTTTACTCTGTCTGCAAACATGGTCATATGCTGTATAATGACAGTAGGTTTTCTTTAAGGCCTGTATGACAATGGTATTAATATTAATTAATGTTTTAGTTTTTTAAACATTAATGTATCCACCAGTTGAAGCTCCATATGAGGATGCTGGAAATATCCTTATTTAATTGCATGGAATTTTATAAGAGAACGTATTGACACCCTGGGTTTTTTTCTCATAATGTGGACTACAGTATCTTGGGGTGTATTTTGCATGCATTGATATCAACCAATATCAGTAATATAATACAAGATTTTGAGCCAGATATTTATTGGTCGTTATAATAAAGGTATTTGTTCATAAATGTATAATCTGTGTTCATTCAAAGATAATTTGATGAACTGAAATAATTGAAAATAGAAACTGTTTTTATAGTTATATAGTGATTAATTATGACAATATAAGGATTTTTTTTAGTCAAGGAGGGGATAAATAACAACAAAAACAAAATCGAAATGAAGCAAACAGTAACATTGGTAATGGTATCAGCTAGATGCACAATTGTCATTGTAAACACTGATATTGGCTAAGAATCATTACACACATTACTTCTAATTATAATTGCTTCTTTAAACATTATTTCTGTTTTAGAAAATATATGTTTTATTTCTGAATGTCTCGCTATTGGTTTTTTGTGTCACAGTTATTATTACATGGTTGTAACTCCCTTGGAAAGTGCATTATTTTTGCAGGCAGTCTCACATGTACTTACTGAAATGATAGTGATGTTTTTCTTTCATCCATTTCATCATGAAACATGATGAATTAGTCAAATAGCTTTGAGGTGAAAAATAATACGAGATGCAAAAATTACTGAATAAAATGAAGACGCTGTACAACCAGTCTAAGGTTATAAAATACACACACACATATTTATCCATGAAGTAATTATCCTAACCCTGATTTGATAATTGTAGGTATCACTTTAGAAACCAGTTCTATTCTGTGTCTATGTCTTGTCTGGCTGCAGCCAGTTAAAACCTGTTATGGATGGTGTTATAGCATGAAAATGAAGTTGTCAGGGAGGATGCTATACAAAAACAAAAGCAGAACAAAGAAAATAGTGAATGTCAAACAACTGGGAAAAAAAATTATCATGTTGTTTTTAACGGAAAAAACACTGGCAGCTGTGGTTGCCCGAACAATCCTTTAAAAAATATATCAAACATAAAAATATCATGATTACACATAAAAAGATCACTATTGTACATTAAAAAGATCACTATTGTACATTAAAAAGATCACTATTGGACATTAAAAAGATCACTATTGGACATTAAAAAGATCACTATTGGACATTAAAAAGATCACTATTGGACATTAAAAAGATCACTATTGTACATTAAAAAGATCACTATTGGACATTAAAAAGATCACTATTGGACATTAAAAAGATCACTATTGGACATTAAAAAGATCACTATTGGACATTAAAAAGATCACTATTGTACATTAAAAAGATCACTATTGGACATTAAAAAGATCACTATTGGACATTAAAAAGATCACTATTGTACATTAAAAAGATCACTATTGTACATTAAAAAGATCACTATTACACATTAAAAAGATCACTATTGGACATTAAAAAGATCACTATTGGACATTAAAAAGATCACTATTGGACATTAAAAAGATCACTATTGGACATTAAAAAGATCACTATTGTACATTAAAAAGATCACTATTGGACATTAAAAAGATCACTATTGGACATTAAAAAGATCACTATTGGACATTAAAAAGATCACTATTACACATTAAAAAGATCACTATTGTACATTAAAAAGATCACTATTACACATTAAAAAGATCACTATTGCACATTAAAAAGATCACTATTGGACATTAAAAAGATCACTATTGGACATTAAAAAGATCACTATTGGACATTAAAAAGATCACTATTACACATTAAAAAGATCACTATTGGACATTAAAAAGATCACTATTACACATTAAAAAGATCACTATTGCACATTAAAAAGATCACTATTGGACATTAAAAAGATCACTATTGGACATTAAAAAGATCACTATTACACATTAAAAAGATCACTATTGTACATTAAAAAGATCACTATTGCACATGCACATTGAATAGTAGAATTGCTTAGAGTCTAATCATGTCTCATCAGTTTGCTATGACTAGAAAAGTACCCATGTGTCAGGTTCACGCTCTACAAAACATTATATTGGTGCTGCTGTTGTTTTCCCTTCATAATGATTTGTTTTAGGTCCAAACATGGCACACGGACAAGACACGAGTTCATCACCTGTCGATGTGACTTTTTGCAGAACCCACAGCTCGATGCTTTGTGCCAGGATGAGGAGAGATATCAGTGTGGCGTTGGTTGTGTTTATGTTTGCAGCTGTAGAATGTAAGTACAGACGATGATGATGATGATGATGATGATGATGATGATGATGATGATGATGATGATGATGACTGCACAATATGAGAAAAAACTGACATTGCGATTTATTTATTTTTTGCCGACACAAATGGTCAAACTGTTTAGTCGTCGACATAGAACCATATAAACATATGTTTTGGTGTCATCCTTGTAGCTGAAATAATTAAATAAAATTAATAATTAAAAATAAATAGATAAATCAAATTGAAATAAATCGATAAATAAAATAAAAATAAATAACAAATTAATATAAATAAATAAATAAAATTAAATAAATACAAAACAAATAAAAAAGCACACACACACACACACACACACACACACACACACACACACACATATATATATATATATATATATATATATATATATATATATATATATATATATATATATATATATATATATATATATAGATATATATATATATATAGATATATATACACATATATACATTGTTTTTTTATATGAACAACCATTCATTAAAATGATAAAATTCTGACTTCATTTATCTTTGAGATTAAATTGAATATACTGACATGTTATTCTGTCCTTTATCTTAGTGTTTTGGTTTGTTTTGTTTATAAGAAGCCCTTGTGACACAAAGATAAACTGATCAATATCAATATCAATATATTACTGCCTGAAATTGAACACAAAAAATATATGTATAAAATATAGAAGAATATAGTTAAAAATACATAAGGAATTGCTGCTTTACATATTTTGAGACATATATGACAATATATGTACTCATATATGTTAATATATATTTAGTAATACAATTATATATTACTTAGTAATACACTTCACAATATATGTGGGAGTTTCAATTAAATTATCTGTAAAAATAAAGGGCAGCTTTTGTCTTCAGTGCAATATGTGTTTTATATTTGTCAATACATGATCAAATTATTTATTACAATATACTGGATAATATATGCAATACTTTTCCATATATGGGAATTATATTATATTTTTCAATATATTATCATTACATTCCGGTTTCACAAAAGAGATCTAAGTTATTTAAGTGAATATAAGAGCATAATATTATGTTTATTTTTAAAATTTGTCAAGCTCCATTTTCTTCTGAATTATAACATAATTCACCTGAAAAATAATTTCAGGAACAAAGTCATTCTTCAGAGATGTGATATTCACAAGCAGGGACGTAGCACCAAATTCTGGGCCCTGTACACTCTCCATGTCAGTGCAAAAGACACAAAAGAAAAAAAAAGGGTATTTATTTAAAATAAAAAAGCAAAATAGGGTTTTAAGATACAATCAGATTATATTGATGAGTGGTTCTTTAATTCACCACCTGAATTAATGCATTTAGCCAACTGTACTTGTGCTCATATACCTACGATTAAACCATTTTGCGCCTACGAGCAGGGGCCCCCCAGGACGTCCAGTATGTTGGCAGGACTGTGGCATAAAATGAATTCTCTCAGTTTATATTATTAATATATATATTAATTGGAGGGCCCAATTCATTTGAAATAAACATTACAAAAAAAAAATCAGGGTTTCATTTCATGGGCACCTCTCCCTACTCGGGCCCTGGGTAGTCAGGTCCACCCCCCACTATGACACCCCAGTTCACAAGCCAAAAGCATCAAGGCTGGTTTCAGTCTTACTCTGCCAGATGTTTTTTTGTTTTTTTTCCTGTAAGGGTTGACTGCATGCTTGTTTGTCACATGTGTTACCAGGCATAGTCCCACCAGGAAAACCCTCCCTGCACCGCTGCTGGTCCCCTGACAAAGAGACATTTACCTGCTGGTGGGAACCAGGCTCTGACGGAGGACTCCCCACCACATACCGCCTCTACTATGAGAGAGATCAGTCAGTCTAAGTTGTTTTTCATTTTACATTTTATTTGTGTTTTACTTTTCATAATCGTGAGAAAACAGGACATATTGATAGCAGACAAAAATAGAATGACATTTATCAAAGGTCAGTGAGTAGAATCAAATAAGGACGTTACAGATTGAATAATGTGTGTTTTAAGGCCACGACATAAAGAGTCTGATCAGTATATATGAGTCCTAATGAAAGTCAGTGGAAGTAAAGCACACTTGTTATTGTTGCATTGGGACACAGCAGTGGAAAACTACCAGCCCCCTCCTCCACTCACTTATGCTCAGTGAACTGAGAACACATCTTTGTTGCTGTGCAGGTAAAGCTGCACACTTCAAACACTTCACCTGTGTGAACCATAGTCGGCCTATGGGCAGCATGCCAGGGCTCACAGGCTTTTACTCATGACTTATCAGACAGTGGCTCCTGTTAACTGTCTTTGGCTCTGACCCCATTTTAACATCGTAAAGATCTGTGTGTGTGTTCAAAACATACACTTTGTTTTACTGAATTCATTTAATTTATTTTTGGTCATGTAATAGCCCCCCCCCAGACAGAACAGTCAACCCACATGAAGTGTTTTGACTGAGTTTTCTTTTTCACCAAAGCACTTCCAGCTTAAAATACCACATTAATGTGAGGCATAGCTATGTTAGTCAGGGATTCTGCTAGCACTAGGCTAATGCTAGAACTAGGCTAATGCTAGAACTAGGCTAATGCTAGAACTAGGCTAATGCTAGAACTAGGCTAATGCTAGAACTAGACTAATGCTAGAACTAGGCTAATGCTACCACTAGGCTAATGCTACCACTAGGCTAATGCTAGAACTAGGCTAATGCTAGAACTACGCTAATGCATTGCCCAGCTTACGACAAATATGTTAAGTGCAGATATATTCCATTCTTTCTTGAGTCTTTTTGCTCATAAAAAATAAATACAATTAATGTAGATTAGAAATTTATATTTAATAATGATGAATCAAAATGAATGAAATTAATCCAAAGCAACCCTGTGATTAATCTGATTAAAAATGTTAATTATTTAACCGCTCTACCATATACATACACTAACGTCAGAGACCTTAGTCAAATCTGATTAGCTACAGTAGTAGTCTAGTTGCACTCAATGTAACCTGTGGTTACTGGCCGACGAATCACAGTGAAGTATAGAGTCAGAGGACGGGTGTAACAAAGTGACACTGCAATGATTTGGAGAGAAACAACCAGAAACAACCATAGAAGAAGAACAACAACGATGATAGATGGCTGCCGACTGGGTGGCGATTTCCTTTTATCAAAGATGAGTGAAGAATGTGAGGAAAATATCACCAATCTTTAAATTGTTTTTACAGAAGCGGCAACAGTCGTTAAGATCCATAATCCACCATTTTGTTTCGTCATTCGTAACTTTCTCCAGACTCCTGTGAACTTTCCGGCGCTCTAACTACGTCATCCTAAAGATTACACTGATTGGTTGTAGTACCGTCCTATTGCATACAGAGAGTTTGACAGACAAACTTTTAGCCCCGCCTCCCCTAACTATGAAGCACCACTAGACCCATAAATGTAATGAATGTGGATAGCGCTGCTAAGCTAACACTGGCCCTGTCATATGCATGTTTAACTACACATTTAATTAATTATAATTAGTTACACTGCGGTTTTGTCTACATACAGGATGGAGGGAATGCATGAGTGTCCAGATTATCGCTCAGCTGGAAGCAACTCATGTTTCTTTAACAAGAGCCACACCTCCATCTGGGTAGACTACTTTCTTACGGTGGTGGCCTCCAACGCCCTGGGGAACGCCACTTCAGATACGCTGAAGGTTGACGTGATGGATGTTGGTAAGTCTTTAAGATAATACTCAAACACGTGTGTCCTCAGTAGTACATTCACTCTTAACTATATAGAGCTGAATGTTATCAATATCAAAGTTGATACACAAGTTATTTCAAATCATCTGACTTTGATTTTAGGCTTTTAAGGTCACTCAAGGTCAAAGGTCATGCCGTTATTTTGAATCCCATGCCAGGTTTCCGATTTCTCAATAATTCCAATCTAAGTCTTTACCTCCACTGTTTTTTCTATTATAGTCCATTTTAGTTTTTTAGATATTAACCGAGTGACCCCTGACCTCTTGGGTCAACAATAGGTCAAAATCTATAAACACAAGATGCAGAATTGAAAGATGTGCATTTTGGTGCTCATTGGGAGTCTGTAAGATGAAGAGTTCAAAAGTTACATCCAATATTCAGTTTTGACCTTTGACCTAGAGCAGGGGTGTCAAACTCATGTTAGTTCAGGGGCCACATTCAGGTAAGTTTGATCTGAAGAAGTGAAGCTGATCCTTTGAAATGATAATATACTAATATATAAATAAATTTCAGAGTGAAAAAAGTAAAATTGAAAAATGAAAATGCTTATATTGACAAACGATCATTTCAAACAATGTGAATAACATGAACAAAGTCAAAGAATAAGTGGAATTGTAACATATTTTAACAGCTTTTTTTAAGCATTTCTACTATTTCGATATAATTTACAGATCTCAATGGGTCTACAAATACACGAAACATTTAATATCAACCAGAATATTGTTGAAATTGCACTGACTTCTCTTAAAATATTTTAACTTTTACATATTTGTTCAGATTATATGCATTTTTTTGACAAAATTATACTTTCTATTTGTGTAAATATGTGAAAATATTAACATTTAAAAAGAGAAAAATTTGGAGTTGTGACAACTATTTTTACATTTCACAAATTCCTAACCCTAACCCTGGACCTTTGGGCGGGCTGGATTTGGCCCCTGGGCCACATATTTGACACTTGTTACCTAGAGTCTTCAAACTTGTAGGTTGTGATGTCAATGCACATGAACAGTCAGAGCAAAAAGAAGTTATATGAAAAACTGAGTATACAGGAATGAAAAGGAAATTCATGATTTGCTCCATCTCTGATTGTTGGGAACATATATTTTTGGTGACCTTGACCTTTGACCCATGACCAACATTCACCAAAATTTAAAAGGATTTAGTCTGGATCACTTTGCACTTCCTGAAAATGTTCTGGGAAGTGGCCCAGCAGTTTTTGCAGAAAGTTGTTGACAACAGATGGAAAAATGGACATGTCCTTTGTGGGGGCAGGGTAATTATATAAATTAAGGACAGCTCAATATTCAGATGTTTTTTTTTCATCCGTTACCCTTTAAAGTCAACTCATATATTTTTGTATCATTTGAAGTAATGTTGCACCGATCATCATCGACCAATATTCCCTAAAAATAACATGATCCTCGATAGGTACGTTTTAAAATATAGTTAATTAATACCTAGTTTTATTTCTATAAATGATGCACCTTCTGCTAAATGAAGGTTATGGAAATTTAAAATTCCTTCCATGATGAGCAGTGATCAGCAATCAGCAGATCAAATTTTTTGGTGGTTCGGTATCAGTGATCGGAGCAAAAGGAGGGTGAGTTTATACAAAAAAGTTTGTGTATTGATTTCACTAATAAATGGTTCAGAATTGGTGTGTGCAGATTTCTTTAACTCTGTAACAGATGGAACATGACCAAGTGACAGACTGGAGGCATGAATGAAAGCCATGCAGAATGAAGTTAAACTGGTTTGTGCCTGATGCACAACTTGTTTATGGTCCCAGGTCAAGTTTCATCTGTGATGTTTGGGCACACATGCAGGAATAGGATTTCCAGGTAATTCCTCTTAAACATGCATTAAAAAAAAATAAAAAAATGTTCCCCTCACCCCCCGTGGGCGGTGTCTCCTTCAGACTCGGGTCAGAGGCCTGGGAGCCTGAGGGTTCTGCGCAGGATCTTAGCTGTTCCTAGCAATGCGCTCTTTTGTACACAGATCTCTGATGTTGTTCCTGGTATCTGCTGGAGCCATTCTCCCAGCTTGGGGGTCACTGCCCCTAGTGCTCCAATCACTACTGGTACCACTGTTGCCTTCACACTCCACATATACATACATACATATATATATATATTATATATATATTATATATATATATATATATATATATATATATATATATATATATATATATATATATATATATATATATATATATATATATATATATATATATATATATATATAGCCTAGTGCTAGCAGAATCCCTGACTAACTTAGCTATGCCTCACGTTAATGTGGTATTTTAAGCTGGAAGTGCTTTGGTGAAAAGAAAACTCTTGTCAAAACGCTTTATGTGGTTGAAAGTTTTGTCTTGTTTTTTTTTTTTTTACTTAAATTTTTACACTTTTTTACATTTTACACTAAGAACCAAAATGCAGAGGACAAAAAAATACAAAACCTGCTAAAATCGACAACTAAATTTCACAAACAAGAAACACAAAAAAGTGATGAAAAATGTCAAATATATTAAAAACTAAAAAAGCACTCAGCAAGCGCAGACTCAGCCAAGGCAGATCTAAATGATCTAAATGAGCGATAGATGTGACTGATACGAGTGACGGTCTGCCCCGGCCAACCTTCTCTTCACAATAAACTTATTCCAGGTGAATTCTTGTGGTCGTTTTTGCCTTTGCTCGACAGTGAAACCAAATGTTCCTGAGAATGTGACAGTGCATCTGGAGGGAGCAGAGGAAAGCCCCTTCCTTCATATCAGATGGGAACATCATCTGAACACCCACACCAAATCTGGTTGGATCACACTTGAATATCAACTCAGAATCAAACAGGAGAAAAGCAAGAAATGGACTGTGAGTGTTGAATATTTATGATTAGAAACTCAGTAATTATTTGAATACATACACAGTCATCTCAATTACCTGATTATTATTATTATTATTATTATTACTTTATTTACACATTATGAAGATAAAGAAAATAAAAACACAATTAACATCACTGTGCAGGAGGGGATGGAAGTTTAGAAAAAAAGAATCTCTGAATACCTCTCCAGAAACAAAACAAAACAAAAAAAATGTGTTTTGTTTCTGGAGGATTATTCAGAGGTCCTTTTTTCAGAAGGGGGGGGGGGTTAAAATGAAATGACTATACAACTAAAATTAATAATATAAAATTAAAACAATAAAAACAAAATTCTAATTCCAAATAATCAAATAGAATATGAATAAGTAAAAATGTACTTGAAAATGAATTTAAAATACTCTTGAACATGAGTTTGTGATAAACAGTAAATCATCTGCTCATATTTTTGTAGATAACCACTAGAGGGCGATAAGAAGGCTTCATATTCACTTTACACATTGACTTATACACTCAGAGGATTCAACACCAGTTTGGATTCAAATGTTTTTTTGACTTAAAGTATATATATTTTTTTATTTTAACAATTTCAATATATTAGGTGGGTTGATTTTGATGAATTAAATGTGTTTGTGTGTGGAAGTAACTAAGTAGAAGTACTTCCTTTACTGTACTTAAGTATTTTTTTAGGTATCTGTATTTATTTTTCTGGCAACTTTTAACTTTTACTCCTTACATTTTTGTATAAATATCTGTACTTTATACTCTTTACATTCTCAGAATAGAACTTACTTACTTTTTACTTACTTTTTCAATCTAGACAAATGTGACAGTATGACAAAATAAGTCATAAATCCGAAATTGTGACTTACTATATCAAAATTTTGACTTTTTATCCCATAATTATCCATTTCTTATCTCATAATTATGACTTTTTTTTCTCATAATTTTGACTTTAATCTTATAATCTTGACTTTTTATCTTATAATTCTGAGGGTTTTTTCTAATAATGTTTTACTTTTTCTCTCATAATTTTGGTTTATCTCATAATTTTAGTAGTATTCCCTGGTACACTCTGTCATTTTCACCCTGTCTTCATCTGTGTGTTCATCCAGGATTACATGTCAGGCAAACAAAGTCATTTCAGCCTGTACAGCGTCATACCTGGGACACTGTACATGGTCCAGGTTCGCTGTAGACTAGACCATGGCGTCTGGAGTGAGTGGACGAACACCACCTACATTCAAGTCCCTAAGGGTGAGTGTGAGCAGCTCTTTACATTAACTTTCATTTTACAGCATGACAATAACTGTTATTATTTTTAAAAATAGGGCTGTCAAAAATGCATGAACACAGATTAATCCATCATCATGATTACCGGTAACGTGATTCAAAATGTTAATGCAGTTAAATACAACATGTGTTTGGGTTTTTTTTAAACTGTTTAAGGTGTTGAGTGAACATGTTAATTACATATACAGTATATTCATAGTTCTGCATATGCTTTGGAATTTTTTTTTTTTTGTTCTGTGTTTTAGAAAAGTTTTTGAAGTGCAGATATATTCACTTCTTTCATGATTCATTTAAATTAATCCAAAGCAACCCTGTGATTAATCTGATTAAAAATTTGAATGCAATTAATTGGAACAATTGTTTTGTTGAAACTGTTGAAGGCGTTTATCAAATTTTTACCCATGTTTTCAATATTTTATTACATTTTTGGTGTTTTTTTTCTGTATTTTAGAAGAGGTTTTGAATATATTTTGGATTGTTCATCGCTCTTGTGTTAGGTTTTTTTGTATATTTTTCCTCTGCAGTTTGTGTCTTTTTGTATTTTTCTGTATTTTGTGGGAAATTTGAGTCCAAAAAACACCCAAGACAGAACAATCGACTGACAAAATGTTTTTCACACTCTGCAAGACAAAATTTTTTTCTTTTCACTTCCATCTTAAAATACCACATTAATGTGAAATATACATTAATCCAGAATTCTTCTAAAGCGTCATCCATCTTATGACAAACACATGAAGTGCAGATATATTCACTTCTTTGTTGAGTCTGTTGCCTCTAATATAGATTAAACATTTATATTTAATCATGATTAATTTAAATTAATCCACAGCAACCATGTGATTATTCTGATTACAATTTTTAATCATTTGACAACACTAATAAAAAAATGTTTCTCTTTTCAGTTGAACCTAAAGAAAGTCGCCTGTGGATTCTTGTTTCTGCGTTCACTGCCATCCCATTCATAACAACAATGTGCATACTGGTGATGAAGAAGAAATAGTACGTATTCTCTGGGGAAACAATGCAATCTGTCGCGCAATGTTCACATAAAGATAAGGCTCATCACACTTTATGACTTCCATTCTTTGTTCTTCAGTGTGAAACAGTGGCTTCTGCCCCCTGTTCCTGGTCCAAAGATAAGAGGAGTTGATGTTCAACTTCTCAAGGTAACACTGCATTTGTTTTCTGTTTTCAATGTGCTTTGATTTTTTGGATTTGATTTATTTGAACATTAAGAAAAGGAAGAAAAAAAACAAAAGGCACAGTAAAAAACAATGTTCAAAAGGAGTTGGTGGCAGTCGTTCTAACTGTATCAACTTTTCTAATGAAAATCCCCTTCCTCCAAAAGATAACACTTTATTTATTAAGTATATACAAAGGTGTAAAGTAACTTAGTAAAAGTACTTCATTACTGTACTTAAGTAGATTTTTTAGGTATCTGTACTTGACATGAGTATTTATTTTTTCGGCAACTTTTTACTTTTACTCCCTAAATTTTTATATAAATATCTGTACTTTATTCTCTTTACATTCTCAGAATAGACTCATCACTTTTACAAACTAAACCGATGTGATAGTATGAAAAATAAGTCACTTCAGAGGGGAAATCAGTGGAGGAAAGAAACTGTGACTTTATATATTATAGTTATTATAGCTTTTTGTGTCCTAATTTTGACTTTTTATCTTAAAATTATGCATTTTTATCTAATATTTATAACTTTTTAAAAAAATCATGACTTTTCTTTTCTTCCTGCCCATATCCACAAAACTGAGTAACTGACTCTAACACATTATTTACACAGTAACTCACTTTTAAAGGCTTCCTTTTAGATACTTTTGAAACATTTCTGACTTTATTTTCTGAAGTATTATCATGTTCATGACAAAAAAAGCTGTTTTACTTTTGTACTTTATTTCAATTGAGAAGTTGTACTTTTGAATCAGTACTTTTATCAGAGTATTTTTTTTTTTTTACACAACTAGCTGTACTTCTACTTCAGTACAGAATGTGAGTACTTTGAACACCTCTGAGTATATCTGATACATATATATGTCCATCAGTGCTTAGCTCACAAACATTTTGAATGGGAGTGAATGCCACCAAATTGCTAATGCTCTGGGACAAGCACATGCAGTCCTCGGGTGTTGAAGGCTGACAATTTCGAGATGGCCGACTTTCAAGATGGCTGAATTTTATCTTCCGTCCATCTCTGGATGGACAGACTGCCACCAAATTGAGTGTGCTCATGCTGTAGGTCAGGCACATAAACTCAATGCTTTTATATTTTGTATTTAATATATAGGTTAATGAATGGATGGACAGGAGTGGTAGGAAATAACGGGTGACTGGAAGTATCGTGTTTCGGAGATATACCTTTAGCAGTCAGAGATGATTACATAGGTCCAGTTATTATTATTTATGTATGTATTAGTGATGTATGAGCTGACCCGAAGTAAGCGGGTGCCCACGGTCATTAGAAAATATTTTTAATATTTGGGTTACAGTTGGGTCGCTTGTTGTTTGAGATAAACATTAAAATAACCTGGTAAATACGCTTCATTAACTGAATGTCCGTGAAGGTGACACACGACATCGTCAGTATCGTACGATAAGAAGGGGGCAAGACAGAAAATAAAGTTGGGAAAGTGGAAGCTCCATAAACATACAAACAAAAAAGTCGACATTCACTGAGATTTTTTTAAGATGAAGGTTGACGACCCCATTGACATCGGATTTTAACATGGAAATAAATGCAGGTATGGGAGTAAGGTTGTTTGATGTTCATAAAGACCACTGATTACATTTTTAAAATGTGGGTCGAGAAGCGGTTCGGGTCCGTCCTTTTCAAATATATTTATTGCGGTCCGATCTGTGGGCGGGTTAGTTAAAAAAGCGGTCGGTTACGGGTCGTTTAAGCATCGGCACCATCACTGGTGTGTATGTGTTATGTGAAAGCTCGAAATAAACAAATAAACCAAAACAATCAATCAGAACTATTAGAACCTTGTACCTAACCCAATATTGTGCTGAAGATACTTTAACGGTTACCGATATCTTTCAGAGTGGCCGATCTGAAGACGTCACCAGTGCCCTGATCAGCCACCAGAGCTTCCCGCCCACGGCCAACTGGAAGAATCAAATGGAAGACTTTCTGATGGTGTACGATAATAATGATGGGCAACAGAAATCAAAGAAAAAAAGCTTCATTATCCCAAATGGATTTCACCTGGAATCAGAGATGCAATATGGGGAGTTAACGGTCAGCCAGAACAACTTGAAAAACAGAGGCAAAGAAACAGAGGAAATCGAGAACTTTGTGAAAAACAGTA
The DNA here is from genome assembly GCA_020466265.1 of Siphamia tubifer. Lineage (NCBI taxonomy): Eukaryota > Metazoa > Chordata > Actinopteri > Kurtiformes > Apogonidae > Siphamia > Siphamia tubifer. Next base: position 47,670,444 of record CM035791.1, on the reverse strand, counting down.
TGTACCTGTCAGGGGAGAGTTTGTCTAATAGTAAAATTTCTACTGATGCCAAACAACGGCCCGGTACGAACGACGGAAAGGATCAGACTCCATTCAAAGCCACTGCAAACACGGGCTACGTGGATGTTCAACGACACCAGGAGAAAGCGCAGGTGGATTTGGAAGAGGCAGAGTATAGCAGAGTCACAGAGTGGAACGCTGACAGTGTTGTCATCGTCAAGAATGATGACTTTTGTCTCTCAAACAGTGACTACGTAGGTGTTGAGAAGCAGGTGGAAACAATGCCTGAGGACTATAACAAGGTCACAGAGGTCAAAGGTGACAACACGGTCTTCCTCCAGAAAGAAACGGACTCTTCCTGCAAGAAAACAGGGAATTACAACACAAACTGTGCCAAAGTGGGCTTGTGCACAGAATTCTTTGATAATGGATACGTGGACAACATTGTACCACATTCAATGTAAACTATTGTTAACACTGATAAATATGGAGCGATTTTTGGGACAAAATTAAGCCTATTCACAGGGAAGTAATCAGTGCAAATTGGGGATATGCATGCATGTTTGGTTGTAGTTGAGCATAAAATAAATATTATATATTATATATCAATCCATGTAAATAAAAATGTACATGGATTGATAGGATGAGTGTATCACCAGTTTAGCTCAGTGATGGATGTTTGGGTCTTTTTGAGTTAAGAATTATTTTTAATGCATTACATTAAAAAATGCAGGGGGTGTCCAACAACTTTTTTACACAATTATATATGATATATATGTAACGATATGTTTTGTTTTTTTAAATCACATGGCAAAAAGCTTCTAAACTTTGGTTGGTCAGAAGAACTTTTTATAGCAACTAAATTAACTTTTATATGGACTTAGACTTAAGTGCACGTACACATCACCCTCTCAAAATGTGAGACCATGGGTTTGACCTTTTAATGTCACTCAAGGTCAAAGGTCATGATGCCATTTTGCAGCCGACATGTAGTTTCTTAACCATCAGAAATAGTAACAGTACTTATCACCACTCTGTTTGCAGTTACCATAATTTAAAATCAGCCAACCTTGATTTTGATCTTTCAAGGTCACTCAAGGTCAAATGTGATGACATCATTTTAAAGCCCATGCCAGGTTTCCTATCTGTCAACCATAGTAACTAAGTCTCTATCGCCACAGTTTTTTCTGTTATAGTCTATTTGAGGTTTTTAAGAATTGATCCAGTGACATTTGACCTATTGGGTCAACAGTAGGTCAAAATCTATGCAGACAAGACGTAGCATTGAAAGACCAGCATTCTGGTGCTGACTGGAAGTTTGTAAAATGAATACTTTAACTGTTATATCCATAATTAAATGTTGACCTTTATTGTGACCTTTGACCTAGTCTTTAAATTTGTATTTTAAGGTTCTGATGTCAATGCACATCAACAGTGAGAGCAAAAGAAGCAATATGTAAAACCGAGTGTACAGGAATGAAAAAGATATTCCTGATTTGACCTCTATGATCAGTGAAAACACATTTTTAGTGACTGTGACCTCAACCTTTGACCTACATTCAAAATTTAATAGGATCTATCTATCACACCTTTCCTAAAAATGTTCATGGAAATTGTTCCAGTAGTTTTTGCATAAACCTGCTTACTTACAAACAGAGAAATTAACACTTTTCATCTTATCAGGTTTAAATTAACCTGAACCCAGAAATAGTTGCACATGTAGAAATATTAGCAGTCTATTCAAATAAACACTTTATTTTGGAAGATTTACTTAAATATACAACTGATTAGAAAACAATCACTGTTGAACACAATTGACTTCCACTCTATACCTGATATGAATTTGTCATATATTCAAGAAAACCAAAGTAATTTGTTTGTTCATTTTGATTTTACTAATATTTTACACACTTCAGATTGCTATAAATTATATCTCATAATTTTATCCAAGACAACTACAAACCTCATTTGGAATAAAACATTACAAATGGCTGCTTCATGTCACATTAAACAGGGGATGAAATCATTTGGTTTTACATCATGCCATAGACAGTGGCTGTAAAACTGTAAGTGGTAATGATTTATCTAACATTTTGTTTCACAGAAACAAAGATGTACATTGTAAGCGCTGTGTCACTTCGATGGCACTTTACGTAGTGCATTTTCAGTCGTCTGTCGTCTCAGGTTATGGACAACATGAACTTCAAAAAAAAAAAAAGTTTAAGACATTGACATGCATTTGTTGTCTGTGATCCACTTGTGAATAATGACATCAGAAACTTTACGCATGAACATTCTTAGATAACAGATCTGCAGACATTTTAGATCAATCTCTGTCACTGTCCTAAATTGTAGAAAAACATAATTCAGTAAGATGTTAACAGGAACCACCTGCATCAAACCAGCCTACAAACATCTTACCCTCTATCTTTTAGAGTAATATTGTCTATGTCAGGAAATTCCTACACCTCTCTCTCTTACCTATGGTGTTTGGATCCAACATTACTTTTCTAGCAGCTTCCACCCCTTTACTCTGTAATCCTATGTGTCATTTATTCATCATTGTATATTGCTTTAACTTGATTGTCGCCTAATGTCATTTTATCCACTTTTATAATTTGTCTTACTTCACCTCTTTTTCTTATGAACAAAAGACCAGTTTCCCAGACACACAAGTGTTTTCCTTAAGCCTCATATTGGGCATCATCCATGTCTGAGAATCTGATTTGTTACTCATACTGAGGTAAACATCATGTAATGTTTCGTTAATGGCTTTTTTGTGCCATTTTTTTCTCAACATAAATGAAAATTAACAACACATACTGTATGTCTGCAGTCAGAGGACATCTGTCCATTAATCATTATAACACTAATCATTTCTTATTAGTGTTTCACAGGTTAAAATAGTGTATTCACTCTTGACTCACCCTCCATACATATTCATAGATGTACTGGTACCAAAAAAAAAAAAGACTGCTTTGGTCCTAATAGATCAGTGTTTAACCCACACATTCCTAAAATATACACCTTTGCACATTATTGTCAAACACAAACAGCCTCTAGGTTTCTACAAAATTTAACATCTCAGGGACAGATAAAGAAATTAATTATTCACTGTAAATGTGACGGAGGTCGTTGCTCCACAGGGACTGAACACTGGACGTCATTCACAGGAGGGATTACATCTGCTGTGGATCCTTGCCTCCGGGCTGGCATAAGTGGGTTTATGAAGGCACAAAAGGCTTCTCCGCTGTCAGCTCTTCTCATCTTCACCACTGTGTTCAATACATTCACTGTCCAAGTGCATGGAGCTCAGCTGCTCCACAAAGTTCAAGACTTTGTGGTTGGATTCCTTCTCCAACATCATCTTCCATGTTTTTACTGGAAGACAAAAAAAAAAAAAAAAAAAAAAGAGAACTCTAGTCCAAGCTTCCCTTCTCCACTTCAGTTCTGATAAATATTCAACTGGAATATACATTCATTCAACTGGTTTTCATATAAGCTACTGGTTCCTATTCAATGCACATAATTTCACAGATATTTGTATATTTTTACTTTTCACACCAGGTATAATATTTGTCTGAACATGTTCTTTACTCTACCTTCCACTGAGACATGCATATTTTTTACTTTTGATAGTGAGACACCAAGACAGTGTGTGTGTGTGTGTGTGTGTGTGTGTGTGTGTGTGTGTGTGTGTGTGTGTGTGTGTGTGTGTGTGTGTGTGTGCGTGTGTGTGTGCGCGTACATACATATATATTACAGTCAGGTATGAGGAGACTGAGTCTTAATGGCTTAAGAAAAACAGAACAGTGTCTTACTGTATTGCGGTTCCTCTGGCAGTGTGATCTCTGGACCAGACTGCATATCCTCATCTGGTTTGGAGCTGCTGATCTGCACCTCCTCCTCCTCCTCCTCTAATGGCTCTGTCTGCTCCAGACTCGACACCATCACCTCATATGCTTTCCTTGCCTCAGATGATAACTCAATCATCTTATGATAAATGTCCTGCAGGTAAGAAATACACAGTTATAAGCCTCTGAAACATAATTATTGTTCACAGGTTAACTTTTCCAAAATGTCTAATGAATAAGGAGCTTGGCAAAGACAACTACTGTATTATTATACTGTAGGTCAAGTCTGACCTGTGCACCGTCATAGTTGAAGATGCCCACCAGGCTGACAGGCACGACCTTGTTGACACAGCGACCCAAAGCTTTTCTGGTGAGAGCGAACACAAAGGGCACCCCCTGCTCACGGCAAGTGTCGATGATGTTGTGTAGGGCCTCATCCAGGCCTCCTGCAAATGACAGGTGCTTCTTTGACCATCGCATCATTCATAACATCTTCAAGTCAGTTTCTCATGTGCTACTTGTGTGAATAATAACTCATCATCTGAACCCGCTTTATCCTCACTGGGGGCCACATCCAGCTACAATGGGTGAAGGGGGGGTACACCCTGTATGAGTCTCCAGTTCATCTCAGGGCTGAACATATATAGACAAACAATCACTCTCACATTCACACCTATGGACAATTTAGATTAACCAATTAACCTATCCGTGCATGTCTTTGGATGGTGGGAGGAAAACCCACGCAGACATGGGGAGAACATGCAAACTCCACACAGAAAGGTCTGGTGTGGGATTTGAACCAGGGTCCTTCTTGCTGTGAGCCATGAGTGCTAACCACTACACCACCGTGCCACCCTGATTATTATAATAATAATAATAATAATAATAATAATAAGGCAGTTAAGAGACAGCAGACGTCCACCAAGGCTTAATATCGCATCAAAACATGACATGATCGAGTCATAGGTGTTGACCCATCTGATGTCCGAAAGTGAGATGATGTGGATGAAAAAAAAACCCACGAGATTCTATCTTGTCTGAATCCTGAGATATTACCATAGATGTGTTTTAACAGACCCGAATGTAATACCTCCTTGGCAGAGGTAATAATGGATTAGATTTATGTAATGCTTTTCTATGTACCCACATACTCAAAGCGCACAGTGGATCCATTATTCATTCACTCTCACATGCTGCCTCTGGTGGTGGTAAACTACATACATATCCACAGTTGCCCTGGGACAGACTGACAGAAGCGTGGCTTCCAATTTTTGCCTACGGCCCCTCTGACAACCACCAAACATTCATACACCAGTGTGATCACTGGAGGTAAAGAAGATGAATGGTCTTACCACAACAGAACATGACTAAGAGAGAGCGGGATTCAAACCACCAACCTTTCAGTTATTAGACAGCCTGCTCTACCAACTGAGCAAGACCCATATGACTGCTCATACTTGAAAAAGTCACTCTTAAGAGCCAGCAGATGTACTCGTTCCAGAAAATAAGACAAAAACTGCTGGTGCCAACTTGATCTGTAGAACCAGTGGCTCAATAGAAGGAATACATGCATATGTAAACGAATTCTTATACAGTATTTTAGAAAAATAAATATAGGTTACCATAAATTTTTAAAAGCATTATCAGAAAAAAAAATCCTGCTTCCAGTGTTTTTGCACTTTAGCTAAATATATATATATATATATATATATATATATATATATATATATATATATATATATATATATAAAAACAATAAAATCTGAAGAACCCTAAATTACAGGGTATATAAGAACATGTAAAAATGTGCTTCACTTTGGTCTAAAATACACCTTATTAAGAGTGACATAGTACCTTTGGACTGGATGCGTTCACAGTTTGGTGAGATGACGACACACTTGACCTTCCTGAGTTTGAGGTGCTTCAGGACCTCTCGCAGGCCCATCACAATGCGCCTCTTCATCCGGGCTTTCATGGGGTCCTTCTGATACAGGCGGTCTTGGAAACGGACCAGTTCCTTCAGCAGAGTCGTTACACATTCATCCACATCCTTGCTCAGCATCTGACTGCAGTACCTGATGTTTACAAGAAAATACAAAAAAACCCATCAACTTTATAAAAAAAAAAAAAAAAAGTGAATGACCTATTAACTTTTTTGTTTATTTTTGTTTTATTATTATTATTTTTCTATGTTGTTTTTTTCTGTTTTTTGTGTTGGGGTGACACTGTATTTGGGTGTAACAAAACCAACAAATAAAAATCAAAGTAAAAACAAAAAAATTTGATATTGGAATTTAGGCTAACATATTGATGGATCTACATGGGATATTAAGTCAACCAATCTACCAATTACATTTTATTTACACAATACCAAATCATAACAATAGTAATCTCATGACAACTTCCATACAGATACTCATAGTTAAAACCATAGCTTTAAGTCAATTTACAGATACCCGAATCATCCAGGAGCAAACACTAGGTTTGTTACTTTGACAACGTCTTGACATAAAAATGCATTAAAAACAAAAGTTTATACAGATGAAAGTGTTAAGTATTTATCTCCGTCTGCACTTAATATGCCTTGAATCATTTGTTCAGGGAAAAATTATTACCACTAACCACATGTGTTAAAAACATGTTATTCAAACACATGGGATATTTTTTGTCAGGGCATTTTTTTCAATTCTTTGCATGTCTTTACTGTATTCTCTTTTCTATATTTTAATAAAGACTGTGAAAATGAAATAAATAAATAAATAGATAAAAAAAAAAACAACACCTAAACAAGACAATGTGTGTGTTTTCTCATTCTTACTCTCTGAACTTCCTGCTGTGGATTTTAGGTCGACGATCAGGAATAGTGATGGGTGAGATGGTGTGTTGCTCTACAGGCTCCTCCTTGTCCGTCTCCTCATCATCATCACCTCTCACCATCTGCTTTGTGCCATTTAACTCCAGCTCATCATCGCATTCCACCACAGGTACACAGATTTCATCTGTAGTTCCAGGGACACAAAGTTCAGAACAAATGTCAGCCTCCTTCCATGGTCTCATATTTATTTAGTGGTTAAAGGTGCAGTCTCTACCTTCTGTGTTTGCTTTACTCTGCTCTTCTTCTGTTGAATCCAGAACAGCTTTAGGCTGATTCTCAGGGAACAGCCCTTTCTCCTCCAGCAAACGTCTCTGTTTTCTCTCCTCTCTTTCTTTTAAAATGACCTGAGGACCCAACATAAATAAACCAATGACAAGCCTGTGAAACTCAAACTGGTTTCTCATAAACTGTAACACAGGCATGACCAAAGACGCCCACAGTCAGAATTCATACGGCCCTGCAGCTTCAGTTTTATAATATATTATTTATGGCCCACTGAGACTGTCCAACACAATAAAGAAAAATAAAAGTTTCAAAATGCAGTCCCTCCTTTGGCCTGATGGTGGCAGCACCACTTTAACTCTATCTAACTTTGCCGTGAACCCTTCTCGCTAATGGCGCCTGTAAATTAAAAAGAGGAAAACTGACAGTGAGTGCCGTCCCTTCCAGGACAGAAGGTAATTACTATGGTTTTTTTTAGCTGAAAATCAAGGCATTTGTGTTTGTTTAATTTGTCCAGAGACTCCTGCCTTGTTTAACAAATTCAATGTAAAGAGACACTACCAGTCAAAACATGCTAACATACGACAAGCTAACAGGAAGTGAGCGCGAGCTTGCGAGTTAAATTAATCCGTCCCCTAGGCAACCTAGGAAGTTTCCATGATAGTTGCCTATAACTGCTGCTGTTATGTATTTTTACACGTCTAACACAAAATATTACTTTTTTAATGATCTGGTAAAAGACAAGAGCAAGAGTCATATGTTTTAATCTTAAATGTGAACAGACTTTGCATTACGGAGTTATATACGAGTAATGATTCCTCATATGTCATGTTTAACATGAACATAGGGTTCACATTTTTATTAACTTCAAATCCTCCAGTTTGTTCCATGTTACTGATTCCAGAGGGGAAAAAAAGCAAAAAAAAAAAAAAAACAAATTATAATTATGTGCCACTGCATCTAATTATACTTTTTTTTTTTAAACTTTGTTCACATCTGAGTGTCTTAGATTTGATTGCATTGCCATTTTAAACAATTATATTTTAACATTGAAGATAAAACTCTTGTAAGGACAGTGTGTTTATATGTAATTTTTACATTTTAAAATGTCAGAAGAGACTACTGGCCCTTAGTAATCTTCACATTGTCAGATCTGGCCCTCTCTAAAAAAAAATTTTGGGGACCCCCGCCATGTAACACATCTAAATGTAGACTGACCTTTTTGAGTGCAGTGGGTTTCTTGGCTCTGGGCACTTCTCTCTGCTTGCCCTTCTTTACCAAAGGGCTGGTAGAGTCCAGGGGGTTGTGTGCAATTTTTTCCTGCTGCCATGGTGGCTTCTTCTGAGCTGATGGCTGCTTATGAGCAACAGGCAGACCTCCACCAACTTAACAAAAAAGGGAAAGCAGTGTAATACAACATTAGCAGTCATGTATCATTATACATATTCCTGGATTCCATACATTTTTAAAGGCAACATTTTTACAAAAATTTCAAGGACTGATGTCATTTCTGAGACTGTTCACAGCTTTAGTATACAAAGACAAAGATGTATTTCAGTTAATTAATGAAAGGTAATTATATTTCGCTATCTATTTTTTGGGGCATTGCAATAAAGTAGATATAAATTAAGCAAAACTCACACTTTTAATCAAATGATAATAACAAAAAAGAAACGCCCCATTCATTACAGAAGGAAATTGTGGGACGTTATTCATCATCATCTTCAGGGGTGAATAAAGTACATAAAATGCAGAATTTCTAGTAGCATATGGGGGACATTCTCTACCATAAAGAAACCGTTTTAGACATTCACTTTAAAATGTCTTTTTATTTCATTGTCACAGATAATGGTTTGTAGTGTTCAACAAGGTGAGAAAATATATTTTTGACATTTTAAATTGTATTAAATGCTCCACTGAATTCTTCAAAATAAATGGAGAGGTGGTACATTTACACTGTATATTTTTAGCTGGTGGGTAAATGATTAAAAATGTAATGAATCCCTTTTCATGAGGTCATTTTACATTAATTTACATTCACAGAAAATATGGAGTTGTATAAAGTGCATCATTATTTTTATGTACCGCACTTTGACTTCCCCTGTGGATCTTTTAAATTAGCTATACAAATAAAGTTGATTGATTGATTATCTGGATATGAAACTACAAATTATCTAGTCTATTTTCATAGCCAGTCATGGTTTCACATGACAGTGATTCTACCAACAACAAATTTTTAATAATTGTAAATATTTCTACCATACATTGGTATGCAATTATTTTTTAGTTGTACATGTTTTTTCCATTTATTTAATTGTTGTTGTTTTTATTCATTTATTTTTCTTAATACATTTTAGATTTTTTTTTTAATTTCTTTATTTGTCTTTTTGTATTTATTTGTTTATTTTAGTTTATTTAAAAATTATTTTTTAATTTTAATGATGGAATGAAATAATTAATTTACTTTTAATTATTAATTTTATTTAATTATGTTGGCTACAAGAAGGATGACACTGAAACATATGTTCTGTGTCGACCACTGACAGTTTGACCATTTGCGTCTGCACCACACAGCTGTTATTTACTCCTGAGGATTTTTTCATTTCGCTAATTATTAAAAAAAAATTAAAATTAAAATAATAAAAAACCAAATATACATATATATATATATATATATATTTGTTACACCAGAGATTAAAATGATTTCTTAAAATGGCTAACACACCTGAAAGAATGACTGGTTTGGCATCCTGCTTGGTTTTCTGAGACAGTTGCTTCTTCTCCAGGACAGCCAACATGTTTCCAATGTCCAGCTGAACAGGAACCTTGCTCTTCTTCCCAGAAACCTTTTCAGCTTTCTAGAAATTTCCATGAACAAATTAACACAACCAAGATAAGACAGACTCATCACCTGTTATTTGCCCCTGGGTATAAATAGAAATTGAGCCATTTTAGGAGACATATACAGACCTGGCCTTTTTTTAACATCTCTGTAGGAAGAGATTTTGCAGCATTTGTTTTGTCTTTGTTCTGAGCTGACTGATGCTGAACATTTTGTCTTTGGTTTTCCTTGAAGAAAAAAAACAGGAAGGCAAATGTATTATCAAATATATATAAAAACATGTCACTGACCTCATATTATTAAATGCCTTTAAAAGTCCAGGACCAAAGTCAGTAAAACTTAAAAAACCTACATCATTGCATAGTTTTGCTGTATTGCTGTGGATTATCACTCTGTCAGTCAAGACAGGTGCCAAGCCTGGGAACTCCTCTTCATCCTAGAATCACAAACACAACTCTGCTCCAGTGGCTTTTTAGACACTTTGACATGACATACGTTTGCAAAAAATAAAAATAAATAAAAAGGTCTTTAAGATTTCAATGAAAAATGGAAATTTTACCCTGACCTGAATTTACTTCAAGGACATGGTGCAGATCATGGTGATTCATAAACACAGAGTTATTATGCATCATTAACTTAAACAACTGATGTGAAAGAGAGGATGATATGAGGAAAAGGTTCTAATGTACTTGTTCAGCGTCTGATAAGATAAATATTGTGGCTCCAGAACTATTGTTTTGAATTCTGAGCTCTACTTACATCATTGAGTGGCATCTTGTGTCTAAAGCATTTCATTATAAAATGTCATTTTTACACGAATGGTATAAAAGCTCATTCTGTTCATGTTCTCACTTGCTTGTAAGTTCCAAATTAATTGTTCATAAATGACTGTTGTGATTTAAACATATTTTCCTCCAGTGTGATTGAAAAACTTCCACGTCAACTATAAAAATATTAACCTCAAACTTTGGGGGCTCCTGATGAATTAAACGTTCTTCTGACTCTGTTTCTTCATCAGCACTTTTGGTTTTCTTCTTCTTTTTTTTCCGTTTTTTCTTTCCTGGGACTGATTCTTCCTGTTGCGCAGCCGTTTCCTCCACCTGTCAAAGAAGAAAAAATATTGAGACAGTGTTGAAAGGCAGGGTATGGCAGAAACCCCCAGACATTCACTTTGTAACAATGTACAAGGGTTTTGACATATTCAACAGCTAGTTTCAGTATTTCAAAGATAGTGATTTTTGGTTGACATTACATCATGGATAAAGCAAGGACACCAAATTAGTATAAAGGGCTCTGTGAAAACCCTCCTCCCACTTCTGTCCTGATCCTCCCCAACACATGTCACTGTGAACAGCTGGCCCTGGATGTGCTGGATCAACTTGTGTAGATGATTAAATTCATATTTCTGGCATTAAAATAAAGAATTAAATTTTGTCAACTGACTATTGGTACCATCACCTTGATTTGAGTAGAAATAATGTAAGAAAGAATGCTTCGGATGCAATCTAAAACCCAGTTCAGTATCCATAATAGATAATAATAGTAACATAATAGTACACAGATAGCATAATAGATAAAAGTCTTATTTTACATCAAGAAGATGTCATGTTAACCTACATAACACACTAGCTGAATGTGTGCTCTGACTGATTTGACCAGATTTCACAGCTTGCATTATCAACACACACACAATTCTTGCACAACTCTGCCGTCTTGATCAAAACCCAAAGATGAAATATAAAGATTTAATGACCTGACATGGTTTATTCCCACCACTACAGAAAACTGAAGTCACTTATCAAACCATATGTGTTGACACGGAGTACAGTAGTAGAATCTCATCTGAATAAATCTTAGTGATAGAATTTGAACTAAGCAATTTGTAATTCCATGTCATATACGAGATATTTAAAACACCCATCTTTCTAACATTATTATTACCCAAAACCTGCTATCATGCTAAAGGCAGACAAAGATGTAGAGGTGTTTTTTTTTCCCTCTCAGACCACTTGAATTAGAATATACTTAATGAAAACTATTATATACTGAAGATTTTTAAGGGCTACAATGCAGGTTATTGAACCTTGTATCAATTATTTTTCTTATTTTTAAATGTCTTCGTCACATAGGGCATATTACTATACCTGCAGGGAGCTGCTGCTGATTGTCTGCTGTAGTTGGATAGGCTTTTTTGGAGGCTGAGAAGCAACATTAGCCCAAGAACTCACCACAGGAGCATAGCAACTGCTCTGAGCCACAACTGTCTGATCTGCTCACAGAAAAAAGATGATCAACACCAAACATATCTGTAATAGCTTTCAAACATTGAAAAAGTGATTACATCCTACCCAGTATGGTATCCGGAGAGTCTGTCTTAGATACAGTGGCACATTGCTGGGTGCCAAGCTGTGTTGAAAATCCTTTTCTGCCCAGCTAGAAAAAAACAACAGTAAATTGAGTATAACTCAGGCATGTCCATATCATTCCACTCCATGGCCGGTGTGGCTGCAGGTTTCTGTTCCGACCAACCTAGAGTACACAGTTTGACCAAGCGACTCTCTGAAGACTGAGATCAGTTCATTAATTGAGTCAAGTCTGGTGTACTTGGTTGGAACAAAAACCTGCAGCCACACCGGCTCTTTGTGGAATAGTTTGGACATGCCTGGTAAAACTGTTTAAAATGTATAAAGCATTAGCATTAAAAACTGACATATTTACTACAACACAATGGATACTTCTAGGACTTCACCTTCCATGCAGACTGAGATGGAGGCCTCCAGGACTCATGCTGAACAAGAGGAGGGTCCACTTTGTCCATGGGGACACCAGCTAATTCTGGGAAATCATCCATCTTCACCTCAAATGGAACAGAGCCAGGTTGTGCTTTTATTGATCTCCCTGCAGAGTTGGGGGTAGATCTAGCACCTCTAAAACCTGCAGAATATAGGAAAATAAATAAATTTCACAGACTGTTGTTAAAGAAATCTAATATGCAAAAAGATGCATGTCATACTGACTGATCATGTGATAACTAACCCCTTTTTTGTGAATCCAACAAGTCTTTGCTGGCAATTTTGCTTTGTGCAAGAACATCACCACCCACTTTTGTCTGAAAATTGTTGAAAAGAATTGGTATTACTCAAATGAATTAAAAAATTTTCCCCCTCATGTTCTCTGGTAGTCCAAAAGAAACAGACCTTGATTTGAGGATTCCCTCTGGACCTGTCACCGTTCTCTTTGACAGGACGGCTGCTGCTGTAGCCGTGGGGCCTTGGCACATCTTTTCCTGCTGGTAAACCATGAGCATTGGATGGAATCTGCTTCAGGCTCAAACCTGACCTGCTCCTAAACAGAATTAACAAATGGATCACTTTAACAAATTCATCATTACGGGGACACTCGGTTCATGAGGAAATAGAAACATCCTCCTACCCTTTTACACTGTGGTCAGATACATATGGGTTTGGTAGAACAGGTGGTGGTGAGGCAGTGTGTGGCTCAGCAAACTCCCTTCTCTGTCGGGTCTGGTGTCTATGTTGGACAGACTTGGCAGCAGGTGACAGTTTGCCCTCCTGGAACAAGTAAACATAGTCTACTATCGACAGCAACCTTTGACAGTTACGTTACTGGCTGTTGTTCAACCATACTAGAATATTTTTTTTTACACAATAGGTCACCATATTCACAGTTTTGCACTCCTAAATGTCTACTACAACACGGGATTCTAATAAGCAATAAACTGCAAGCTATGCGGCTAACGTGACACAATTAGCATCTAACTTACCAGCATTGCTTGCTCGGTTAACCTCTAGAATAATCCGTCAGTTATTTAATACACACGGATGGTGATTCCATCTAATTACTAATGTTTAAGAGTTTATAAGTATCCTTCATAACCGCCTTCACAAACTTAACTTTACTGATAGTTAGCTTGTTTTAAGCTGACGCACCATTAGCGTAGTACTACTAGCTTGCTAGCATGCTTCTGGCTAAATTAACAACCAAAACTGTAGCTACGTTCCGTACCTTGTCCATGATCGGATTTCCTTATACACAGTCACATCTCCGCATTTTTTGTCTATGTACAGTTTGCTGCCTTATCGTCAGGGCGGTACATTCATCTGTGTGATGGCTAAGTAGCAGAATAAGCAACCTGTTACATAGCATAACAGCTAGTACAACATGATTGAAACAGCTGATGTTTAGTGTAAATGAAGAACAACAGTGACATCTACTGGACATAAGGAGTATAGACGCTAATGTTTTTACCTCAAAAGGATCCAGTGTGACTTTTGTGTCGGTTCCCAAATTGATTTTCTCTGTATTTAACCTTTCCAAAGTGATTGAATGTGGAATAAATTCAAAGATCATGATATCAAAACAGAAAAAGTCACTTTTTTAGCAAAATATATTATTAACTGATCATGAATCAAGTGTGTTTTATCAAACTCAATGGATTTTACTGGTGAATCAATGTTGCAGAAGATAATAATGTTTCCATGGTAACTAGGGAGCCTCTGAACATCTAAAGGGGTAATATCTGATGACCATGAAAAGGCAATAATCAATAATTTACATGTATTGACAGAATTATTGGATCAACACTTTATATCATTAGATGCTTTTGGTTGATGGTCTTTATTGGTTAATTTTCCAAAAAGTTCAGAACATGTATAAAAGAGAAAAAATAGTTTCTGTCTAGAAGTATAGTTTTGAATATGAATATGATTAATATCCTCTATTGTCATTGCATACATAGTACAACAAAATAATGCAGAATCCCTCCCATATTCTAAATAATACTATAAAAGTATAAATATACTAAACAATCTCACAATGTGCCATGGAGGGTTTTGTTCAATTGCCCGATTGCCCAGGGGTAAAAAGCTCATTGTTCAAGGTTCAAGGTTACTTTATTTACACCTATGGGTAGATTTGTTTGGCAGATAAAGTAATTGCATTTGGCATTAGGACACAACACACATTGAACCTGTTCGGCAGGTACTTGATCAAGTGTCAATACAAAAAAAAGTGTTCAATGTTCCATCATTCATAAGCATGAATAAGTAACAGGGGCGTAGCTACAGGGGGCTGGGGGGACAAGTCCTGCCCCCCGAAGAAATGCTCTGTCCATCCAAAGAAAACTGGCCAGAAAAAAAGGCCACGATTTATGATCTCTGCTTGTGTCTTGTTTTGATAGAGTAAAGTATATATATGCAAAGTTTAGAACTTTCATATTTTTTTGTTATCATATTTTTAGTTGTGGTTTTCCACCAATTTTTCAGGTATTGTTTTCTGCTCCCCCAGATGAGCTAACTGGCCACCCACACATGCCATTCTGGTCACACCTCTGATAAATAAAAGGATCAAATAAATAAAATCATGGAGAAAAAAAATCATAAAATATAACACAAATAAAAATGAGATGCAATAAGACCAAATTAAAAAAATAACATGATTGTGTGCCAGTTTGTTGGGCTCCTCGGGGCCCTGTATCTTCTACCAGAAGGCATTCACATGTCAAATATATTATCTCTAGAAGTATAGTTTTGTGGATCTGTAACTGTTTATGTTCTTTTTAATGTATTTTTTTAACCCTTTAACCTTCCACTCAATTTCCCCTACATTTCTTAATAAAGTAAATTGAATGCTGTTCTTAAATCATTTTCATAACATGCAATTGTCACTTGCTTATATTATAAATGAAAATATAAAGATGAAAACTGGGTTATTGGAGGCGGGTCCTGTTAAGTGATGCAATAGTCATTTGTGGATATTTATTGATGTTTTGGACCACACTTGGACTACATATTGACTACATTTGGACAATTTTTAGTTTGTTTTGGATGTTTTTGTTGGAGTATGACTGCATCTGTTGAAATATGGTTCCTCTGTAGATAATTATGAGACATAAAGGTTCAGATCAATTGTTTGCCGTTTGTATTTTTAGCAAATATGTGGATATTTTATCAGAAAGTGGCTGATATCTTCTGATGTGTGAGAATCTCTGTCGTTAAACTGTATTAGATCCTATGACATTTGGGATAGGATTTTTGAGCGACTACTTCCAGCCTTTATGTGGACCCTTGGACGTTTAAAGGATTACCTGTCTTAGTATTTTATAAAGCAAGTTAAAAAATATCACAGACACTGTTTTGTTCTTATCCTAATACTGACATAAACGTATTTGTATAAACAATTCTGAACACAAACATAAGAACAGAAGCTGCAGCAATATCACATTTTATGATTCAGAGACAAAGATGCCTGGTCATTACCCCACACCCTGAAGGGCAGAGGGTGTTTTGAGTCGGTTTGTCAGTAGGTTTACTCAAAAACTACCGGACCAATCCTCAGTAAAGGTGCGAGGTGCTCCAGAATAGATCCCATTAAATGTTACTAAATGTAGGTCAAAGGTCACAGTCAGCAAAAATGCGTTTTCACAGTGATAAGAGACAAGGCAAATCAAGTAAAATGTGTGCAAGGGTGGTGGGGTTTGTTATACTTTACACTTTTTATACATGGTGAATAAACTTCCTCTGTTTTTGTGAAACTCCAATGACAGCAGTTTTTTAAAGATTTTTTTTTTTTTTACCACTTTTCAAGATTTTTGATATAAACTATTACCTGGAATATGCATATATATGAAAAAAAAGACACGTATAACTATTTGAGCACCAACTTCAAGAAATCAATAGTTTCAATAATATGATGTTAGAAGTTTTTTTACTATGTTGTATTTGAATAGAATTCATGAGTGAGTTTCAAACATATCCATCTGATAAGGTGGAAGCCAGGTTTTTTTTCCCCCTATGAACTGATTCCAATATGAAGTCACATAGTAATAAAAGATTGGCATGTCAACTTTAAATTGAAGTAAACAATACGTGTTATTCCTCATATTTATTTCTTTTTGTACCAATGCAATAATACCTAAAAGAAAGGCTGAACGTGTTTCATTACAATATGATGAAATATTAAATCTTCAGGGTAAGATTTCATCTGTTATTTATTTGAATAACAAGAAAATATAACCACAACATTTTTCAACACATCTTTAAAAAAAAAGTTTGTTAGCGTAAAAAATCCATGTAATTAATAAAATACAGTATTTTTTAAAAAAAACAACATTTATATACTAGATAAAAGTAATTTTGTTCTTCCCCATCCAAACCTGTAAATGAACTGCACTTTTCCACCTTTAAGGCAACACACACACACACACACACACACGGTTCTGCCAGACCTACTGGGACTAATTCAAGGTTCAGTGTCTTACACGAGGACATTTTGACACGTGGCCAGCTGGAGCCAGGATTCAAACCGCCGACCCTTCAGTCACTGAATGAGCCACTCTCCCAACTGAGCCACAACTGACCTGTAGGAGTGATACATTTATATGTGCACAGTAAAGCCATTACACACACCATTACCCACATTACAAATATCTAAATCTTACCAAGTGTATTTTTGTCATTTCTAGTTAAGACAGAATCACCTAAAGATTAACTCTTCAGTGACATATGAGAATTGATTTTTAGACAATAGGTCTTGAAAATCTGATTTCAAGTAATCTTTAAAAGATCATTTTCACTTGTTCCATTGGCTTTTTTTTTTTTTGGCTTAATTTCCCTTATGAAACAAAAATATATTTCTACATATACTGACTATCAAAATATTACTGCCTGAAATTGAACATAAAAATATATGTATATAATATACAGAAAAATATATTGTGTCAATATATTACAATATAGTAAAAATACATAAGGAACTGCCATTTTCCATATATTGGCACATATATGACAATATATGTACTCAAATGATAATACATATTCAATAATACCCATAATAATATATGGATGGATGCACACACACACATATATATATATATATATATATATATATATATATATATATATATATATATATATATATATATTAAATGGACTGTACATATATAGTGCTTTTCCACCTTCATGGTGCTCAAAGCGCTTGACATTTGTCTCACACTCATACAACAGTAGGTTTCTCAGGTTCTGTCAGACCTACTGGGGACATATAGGTTTCTAAGGTTCTGCCAGACCTAGTGGGGACATTTAGGGTTCAGTGTCTTTGCCCCAGGACACTTTGACATGAGGACAGCCAGAGCCGGAATGCGAACCCCCAACCCTTCAGTCATTGGACGACCTGTTCTACCAACTGAGCCACAGCCGCCCTAATATTGTGAAGTGTATTACTGAATATATGTACTGGTATATTGATATATTTAGTAATATACTTCACAATATATATGGAAAGAAATGTAATTTCAATAAAACTATCTGTAAAAATATAGGACAGCTTTTGTCTTCAGTGTAATATATTTGATATATTTGTTAATAAATGATAAAATTATATATTGCAGTATATTGGATAATATATGTATTACTTTTCCATATTTTTTTAATATAATGCATTATATTTTTCAGTATAATGTCATATAATTCTGTTTCATAAGGGTTAAGCAAAAAAAAAAAAAAAAATCTGCCTTTGGAACAATTGAAAATCCACTCAGTAAGATTTTGATTTCTGGAGTGTATTATTTTGTATCATCAACTAAGTAAAAAAAACCATAACCCTCCTTCTTTTATCTAAGGAGGACTAATATTTTCTGTATTTGCATTCCCAAGAATTGTAAATAATACATTCAATGAATCTCAATACAGTTGGAGTATTGGTTTTGTAGAAAGCCTCAGTTGGCTGTTCCAGTTTTCAATCACTCGTCCTTTAGGTTTCGTTCTCTGCTCAGCAAAACCAGAGGGATGATGAAGGACGCAGACGTGAGAAGAAAGCAAGTCTGAGCTCCAGCAATCCAGTAAACTGTAAAACAAACACATGGGTTAAAAGAGAAGATCATCTCAGGGGCAGCGATGCAAAGCAATTTCCCAAATGTGGGATCAATAAAGTACTTCTATTCTATTCTATTCTATCATGTAATCAGTGTCAATATATCAGTATCATGTAATAAAGCACAATTTTGCAAAAATTACTTTCACTTTTTTTTGCTTGATTCAAGATTTTTCTATCTTTATTCAAGAATAAAAACAATCTGCCAATGAAACAAGTGAAAACGATCTCCGTAAAAATGAGTGAAATAAGTTTTTCAGGATCTATTGTCTCAAAATAAGTTGTTATATTTCAATTACAAGTTACTTTTTAGGTGATTATGTCTTATTTTAAATGTGATAACATATTTTGACTAGAAATTAGAAAAATGCATTATTTCATTTTTTGCAGTCTGTCCGTCTGTCTATCTATCTGTATATGCGCTTACGCAATGTGATATGTACTTGCTTATTTGCTGCCCCCACCCTCTGGAACTCACTGCCACAACCCATCAGGAACTCGAACTCATTACAAAACTTGAAATCACTTTTAAAAACTCATCTGTTTAAACTGGCTTTTTCTTTTTCTTAAATGTTTTTTGTTTCTTTGTCCCAATGTGAAGCGTCTTTGAGTGCCCAAAAAAGCGCTATACAAGTTTGATTTATTATTATTATTATTATTATTATTATTATTATTATTATTATTATTATTATTATTATTATTATTATTATTATTATTATTATTATTATTATTATTATTATTATTATTATTTGTGCTCTGCTTTGTTTTGTGTTTTACTGATCAATGGCAGCGTCTGTCATGGCTGTGACCAAGCAAATGTAATTTGGTTGATATGCCAATGTCCATACATTTGTATTCCTTCTATCCTATTCAGTTCTATTCATTCCTAATATTGCAGAAATGATATTTCCTTCCAGCCCCAGTGACTGTCCTACTACTGTTTCTGTCTTGACTAAAGCTTCCTTACCAGAGGACGACACAACTGGCCCCAGTGCTCTAGCTAGAGCGCCCAAACTACGCAATATGCCCATCACTGTGCCTTTCTGATGAGCTGAGCCTGAAACAACACCCACGAGAGAACAATTAGCCAACATTATGCACAGTCACACTGCAGTATATGTGCAGCTGTGTTCAACCACAATTATTAAGTCTCTCACCGTGATCAGATACAAGCGTCGACAAGCACGGGACTACTATCGCAGCCGCTGTAACGAGAGAGACATGTCAAAGGAATAAATAACAATACGTGAAATTAAATTAAATTTAAAGGGATTATCCAGAGTAAAATTCATTTTAGCTCAATTCTTAGATGATTGGGGGTACATACATGTAGTTGACATCAGAATCACACCATTCATATGTACACACCATTTTGAGCTAAACTGTGTTAGCATGGAAGTGATTAGTGCATGTCTTTTCGCTGACACCAAACGCTATTTCTAGACCTCTTCTAAAGTTCTAAACAACATCATACTTATGTGGTAATAAGTAGAGGGTCCCTAAAAGCAAACCAGGGTCCAGAGTTACTGATGTCAAGCCAGTGCCCTTCTGGATGTAGAAGACGTCTTTAGGAGGAAGATTGAAATAGTCTATTGCAGAGTGCAGAATTAGACGCTGTGGAAATTCATGATTTCATTGCATTCTTTTTTAAAAAACGTAGTCCAGTATTTGATTAGAAATTGAAATGAGGTTGTATGTAACAGTAAAGCTTGATGATGTACTGACAGAGCGTCTATCTCTGTACTTAGCAATTGACTATTTTGGGCGTCCTTTTCAGATGTCTTATGAATACAGAGGTACATGGGTTGAGATCAGTAACTCTGGACACAATATCCGATGACATAAAGACCTCATGACACTTCGGTTTGTCTTTAGGGACCCTCTACTTACTACCATGTAAGTGTGATGTTGTTTAGAACTTTAGAAGACGTTTAAAAATAGTGTTTCATGTCAGCAAAAAGACATGCCCTAATCACTTCCATGCTAACACAGTTTGGGTCAAAACGGCAAAAATCTAAATTTCTTCGTGTACATTTGGATGGTGGGCAGCATGTGGTGCAGGGGTTAACACTCGTGCCTCACAGTAAGAATGCAAGTGTGGAGTTTACATGTTCTCCCAGTGTCTGCGTGGGTTTTCTCCAGGTACTCCCGTTTCCTCCACCATCCAAAGGCATGCACTGATAAGTTAACTGGTTCATCTAAATCAGGGGTGGTCCTCGCAGGCCAGTATTCTGCATGTTTTAAATATTTCCTTCTTCCATCACATCTGGAGGCCATTACATCATTATCAGGCTCCTGCAGAACCTGGCGATGAGCTGATCATTAATTGAATCAGGTGAGATGGAAGAGGGTAATAACAACAATGTGCAGGACCAGAACCACAACCAGAACCAGAACCAGGACCAAGACCAGAACCAGGAAAAAGACCAGGACCAGGACCAGGATGGCCCACCTCTGATCTAAACTGTCCATAGGTGTGAATGTGACAGTGATTGTTTGTCTATATATGTTCAGCCCTGAGATGAACTGGAGACTCATACAGGGTGTACCCCGCCTTTAGGCCCCCAGTGACCCCTGTGACCCTCATGAGGATAAAGTGGGTTCAGATGACGAGACATTTGGACGGTGTGATTTTGATGTCAACTAAATGTATCTACTCCCAATCATCTAAAATATGAGCTCAAATGAATTTTACTGTGGATAATCCCTTTAATACAACAATTTTATAACTATAATATAATATAATAATTTTCCTGGTTTTGCATCAACCTATCATTCAGAAACAGCAGACTAACACATGACTCACCAAAGGAGTATAATGCCAAGCCCATGTATAAAACAGTTATATTCCATGACATCCCAATGAGGATAAACGCTGGGATCAGTGTGACGATCGCCTAAGGATTCAATCCACAGTTGAATAAAGAAAACATCACTTCCACCAACTGTACAAAACTCAACTCACTGCACAGGTATTTTTCATGTCAACTAAATGTCCTCCTACCATACGGACAGCCTTGATGTGTTGCCCAGGTTTGATTCGACGAGCGTATCCACCCTGGATCGATGCCATGATGACACCAATGAAGAAGAACATCTTTCCCTGCTGCATACTGTCAAGACAAGACAAGGCTTCTGTTCAAACATGTTTGCTAACGCTGCAAAAATGCAAAAACTCACTTCTAGTCCAAGTATTATCTCAAGCAATCTTACCATGATAATTTACACTTGTTCTATTGACATATTTAATTTTATTTTTATTTACTTGAATTTAGCAAAAAAAAAATCAAATCTTGAATTAAGCAAAAACAATCTGCCAATAAAACAAGTGAAAATGACCTTGGTAAGATTTAGTGAAATTACATTTTTAAGGTTTATTGTCTAAAACACAGGTGTCAAACATAAGGCACAGGGACCAAATCCAGCCCACCATAGGGTCCAATCTGGCCCCTGGAATGAATTTGTGAAATGCAAAAATTACACAGAAGATGTTAATATTTAAGAAAGTTATTTAAGATCATTTCCTTCTAAAATTGATCAGACCGTGATCATACTAAAAATAATTGAGATAAATAATTTATCTAAAATAAATAAATAAAAGTACTAGCCTGTTTCAAAAAATGTGAATAACCTGAAATTTGTTGAATTTTACGAATATTCTGAATGTTACTAAATGTGTGTATTTTTGATGCACATGTATAAATGATAAACATCAGTGCAATATTGTTAATATTACACTTATTTTTCTGAAGAATTTTCAGGTTGTTAATATTTTTATGAATGTAAATATTTTCATTCTGGAATATGACTTTTTTGCTCTAAAACTGAGAGAAGCTGTTGGAAACAAATACATAAATGTTCTTAAATTCTATGAATCACGAATTAGATAGTCATTAAATGTCTTAAGTAGACTTAAAAAAGTCTTAAAAAGTCTCAAATGTAACTTGCTGAAAACCCTCAATTAAATATTTTTTTCTTAATTCTGCTAATTCTGCTAATGGAACAAGTGAAAATTATCTTGGTAAGATTTCTTAAATCAGATTTTCCAGATCTATTGTCTATAAATCAGTTCTTATATCTGACTGAAACATTCCTCTTTACGTGATTCTGTCTGATTTTAATCGTGATGAAATATTTGAACTAGAGAAGAAAAATGAAAAATGCACTTTGTAAGATTTAGATATTTTCCTGTGTATATGTATGTATGTATGTATATATAAATAATTGATAGTTTATTAAAATTACCTTGTAAACTGGAAGCGCTGGTGAGTCAGAAAACTCAGCGTGAACTCCAGACCGGAGAAGAGGAAGAGGTAACAGAAATAAACCAGGCCTAACACTTGGAGCTTCTGCATTTCTGGAAAGACATTCCCACTTTCCATCAGTGTATCTAAAATTAATTCACTCGCCTTAAATAAAGTCATGAGGGAAACATTGACTGAAACAGAGGAAACACTCATCTAGTTCTCTACTCACTTTCTTTTGAAGGTGGATCCGTTGTCCTGGTAACGGCTGAAAAGTGGAACAAAGCTATTGGGTCCAGGAGGTCTCTGGAGTCCCCGAAACCTGAAGATGAAGTCTGGGACGAAAAGAACAAAACATGTAAAAGTCAGATTTCTAAACATATTATACTTATTTCAGTTCAGTTCTATTTTATTTCAAACACACAAAATCATCAAAACATCAATAAAAATGGTCAAAAAAAAAAAAAAAAAAAGGGTTTGTTTTTTTTTTGCACTCAAAGAGGAGTAAGGAGTGGGAAGAAGTAAAACTTATAAACTCCGCCCCCTTTTTACAAACTAATAATCCAATAGATTCTGCTTCCTATGCTTTAACTTTTTAAAAAAATCTCCATTTACCATTAACACAAAGCACCCATAACCATTTATATACACGTTTTATATTTTTATACAGATTTATATTCACTTTAAATTAACTACAAATACAACATATAATAAATATGATAATATGTCCTAATCAGGATATTCTATATTAATTTATCACAATAATATCTTATTTTCTACATTCTTCTACATTATAATTACATTTTCACTTATTCAGATAATGTTCTGTATTTTGTTATTATACTAGTTTTATACATCCTTTTAAAAGCACAAATTGAAGATTATTCCACAGATGTTCCCCCCAACAGAGAATCACTGGCTTTTTGAAATTGTTCTACACTTTGTTTTCTTAAAAAATTCCTTAAAAAAAAAAAGGTATGCTACCACTTGATGTACTTTTTTGTTTCCATGATGATTTTAGTGTGTTGTTAAGCACCTGCTTAATTATGTTTTCATAGTTTTGTAAATTATGTGTTTGTCCAAGATGGCGTACAGTTGGTGTTGTTTAATTACACCGATTTTACAATAAAAGAAAAAAATTGTTGCATCTCTATCTTCATAATGTTAAAAAAAAATTTAAATTAGAAGCATTTTCTTATAAATATATCTTAAAGGTGCAATATCCTGCTGAGACAAAGGAAAGTGAAAGTGTTAGCTTTTTAGATGAAACTATTGTCTTCATAGTCAGAGGAGGCGGAGCTAAAAGCTTGTCTTTCAAATCCCTCTGTATGCAATAGGACGGTACTACAACCAATCAGCGTAATCTTAAATTAGAGCGCGGGAAAGTTCATGGAGGAGTCTGGAGAAAGTTAGGAATGACTAAACAAAATGGTGGATTATGGAACTGAACGACTGTTGTCGCTTCTAAAAAGAATTTAAAGATTGCTGATGTTTTCTCACATTCTTCACTCATGTTTGATAAAAGGAAATCACCACCCAGTCGGCAGCCAACTGTCGTCATTGTTGTTCTTCTTCTATGGTTGTTTCCGGTTGTTTCTCTCTGAATCATTGCAGCGTCACTTTGTTAGGCCCGCCCTCTGACTCTATACTTCACCGTGATTGGTCGGCCAGTTTCAGGTAAATCCAGCCAAAAGTTACATTGAGCGTAACTAGACTACTATGATAGCACATTAGATTTGCTGCCGCGGCTAGGCTAGCTCATTCTGTGACCATTTATAGATCTGGGGAAACCTGCTAGATTTTTTTTCATCACTAACTCACCTTTACGTCCTTGGTGAGCGTCTCTGGAAGCATGAGCCAAATAAAGAGCAGATCAGCAGCACTGAAGGCCAGAGCGAGCAGAGCTGGGACCTGATAGAAGACGTTTCCTGAAGATTTGGAGTTGATGGCAAAGTAGGCACCCATCAGAGGTCCGACGGTGAAGCCCAGAGAAAAGGCCACGCCGATCATAGCCTGGTGACAAAACATGGATGGACTCAACACAACTTCCAGAGGGGGTAGGATCAAACTAAGACGCTTACTGTTCTGTGTTCATTATGTATGTTTGGGAGACATTTATTTACAGCTGCATCTATATATTAATTTGATTAAAGGGGACATCTCATGTAAAATGCACTTTTTAATGTTTTTCTAAAACAAATTTGTGTGCGAGGAGACCCTTAAATTATGAACAAAAACCACCCACTCTCCTTTTCTACTGATCCATTTCTTGTTGGATGGGGATGAAAATGTGATCTATTTCAGGTTACATTTCTTTCCCTTCTTCCACGCAGAAGCATACGAAAGAAGGGGCGGAGTCAGCTGTGGCTCATTTGCATGAAAGCATGAGGCACTAAAACTGAGCATTTTGCAAAGGTCTGTTTCTCCAGGCTGAGGAGGCAGCTGCATCTGTGCTTCATTGTGGTATTTTAACCAAAGTGTGTGACAGACAGATCACTGAGACACCAGGGAACTATGTTCACTGGTTAAAAATGGACATGATATGTCCCCTTTAAAGGTGTCATTCCGCTGAAAACCACATTTCCACGCTCCTTTTGGAATCTGATGGGTCACCCCAAGTTACCAACACATGCTGCCTTTGTCAGTGGTTCATCACCTCCACTGGCTGCATACTGCATTCACAGAAAACAACAAGAAGAACGAGGGACCCAGAAAAAGCCAGTCCGTCTGATGTCAGATGGACTTTAGCGTCACCCACGTGGAGTTAAGCCCGTCCATAGCAGCAAATCTGAAGTAGCATTAGCATTAGCATCTACAAGAGAAAATGGAGCCACAGTAGCTGCTGCACAAACTGGAAAAAAATGGCGGATCAAACTGGTTCATGTGCTCTCTGTGGAAATAAAGCCTTGTTTTTTCCCTTCACGTTTTCAGAACAAGCAACGGCACGAAACCTAGCTGGATGCTACTTGGGTAAAGGTAAATACATACACAGCAAGAGGGGAGGGGTGAGTGTTCCTTCACGCATTCTGAGCCAATCAGAGACGCCTCATCACCGTGTCATGGACATGTATGAGGAAGTACCGTTAAACTCAAGTCATTTTTCTACCGTGAAAAAAACAGCTGGAAACAAAACAATCCGAATGTTTTTTTCAAATAGAACCAACACACAATGTATTCAATAACAATGGAGAACACATAAATATTAATGAAATAACCATGGAATGACTCCTTTAAAGCATGTTTGAGGTTGTGTATTAAAGGCGTTAGTGCTTACCATTCCTCTGTTCCTTGCTTTTGGGCAGGGTAAGTCAGCCACGATGGCAGTGCAGAGGCTGACGTTGCCCTTACAAATGCCCCCAATTACCCGAAACAAAAGAAACATACTGAAGCTCCTGGAAATGGCCCAGACTGCATAGGAGGACAGCAGCCCTAACTGGAACACAAGTTTCCCAATTAGAAACAAATGAATCAACTGTGGGCGTAGAGTTTTATTCTGTGATCATTAATGAGGAATAATTATATTATGTTGCACTCACATTTTTCCTGTTGAGTCGTGCATTGAAAAGAATGCGATTTGTGTGTAAAAGGAAGCGATATATATGAATAGTAAGTACAGCGTTAGACTCACGGTGGTGAGAATGAGTAGGGGTCGTCGGCCGTAGTGGTCTGACAGGGCCCCTGTTATAGGAGAAGCTAGAAACTGCAGCAGAGAAAACAACGAGCCGATCAGACCTAGAAGGAAACAAATGAGAATGAAGATCAGGAATGACACTAGAAAAATTACCCTCTAAAAACAAAACAAAACAAAAAAAAATATTTTTTTTTTTTTTTTGCTTGAATTAAGCAAAAAAATTAATCTGCCAGTGGAACAAGTGAAAATGATCTTGGTCAGATTTCTTAAATCACATTGTCCAGATCGACTGTCTATAAATCAGTTCTTAAAACTGACTGAAAAGTTTCCCTTGAGGTGATTTTGTCTTATTTTAAATGTGATGAGATATTTTGATTAGAAATGAGAAAAATACATTTGCTCACATTTCGATTTTTTTTTTTTTTTTTTTTGCAGTTTTTCACTGCTCACATATGATGATTTCATAAGATATGATGAGATGCAATACGATGAAATGTGATATGATATGATAAGATGATATAAGATGACATGAAATAAGATGAGATACAATAAGATAAGAGCAATGAGATAAGACATTCTGTTATTTGTCCCACTAGGGGAAATTCCAGGTTTAAATCAGCAAGATTATAGCACAGAAGAGTTATCGCTTCTATAAACAAGAAAAGCCCCCCCCCTCCAAAAAAAAATGAAGAGAGGTTATGTTTTTGCCAGAGTTTGTTTGTCTGTTAGTTAGCAAGAGAACTCAAAACGTTATGGATGGATCTTGAGGAAACTTTCATGACGTGTTGGGAATGTCAGAAGGAACAAATGATTAGATTTTGGTGATCATCCGAAAAAGATCCTGGATTCTAGATCACTTTGAAATTTTACATTGCAGTAAATGAAGAATAAATTACAAAATGATCCAGAATCTCTTCCGGATCATCACCAAAATCTAATCATTTGTTCCTAGTGACTCCCACAACACGTCAGGAAATTTTCTTCAAGATCCATCCATAACTTTTTGTTTATCTTGCTAACTAACTAACAGACAGACAAATGATTATTGCACTGTTATTGGATGTTTTATTGCACAGGGGGCAGTTTGCAGTACCTCCAAACAGGACAGTGTTGTACTTCTTCTCCAGAGGAATTCCAACGGCCTCCCTGAACCAGTCCACCACACTCTGCAGAGACTGATACACAGCGTCCTGCTCAAGACAAAACACAGGGATTACTACATCGCCATAGAAACAGAGAAACACAAACAAAACAGGTCAGTTCACCATGAGTCAGCAGGATGGCTCGTGCACCACCGTGGCTCCCGTTAGTCTAATCTGTGATGAGTCACTTGTGGGTTTTTTTTTTTTTTAAAGGAAAAGTTTCTCCACACAAAGCCGACTTTGTCCAGTGAAGTATGTCCACATAATAAATCGGAGACAAGTCACAGATCTTGTGGTTCTTTTTTGAATACCAAAATAATTTACTTTTACTTTGAAAGTTTTAATACAAACTGAACTACATGTTTGAGGATAGTTAAACTTAAGTACTGAGAACCACAGGTTACAGATGCATAGAGTAACAGGTGAGTAGAGTCGGCTGGTTTTCAAATCCAAAAGATGTTTATTATAGAAAACAACAAACACAATAAGACAGAACCTTCAGGCTAGATCTACTACCTAAGTGCAAAACCACTTCTTTTATGCCCTCTGGGTGTTGAACTGGTATTTTTTCCACTATACCCACAATAACAGAATCTAATAATTTTCCATTGTATTAAATTTTTATTTTTTATAACCTGTTGCAATGTTTTCACTCTACTCGTGGTGGCATTCATGCTTCTTCTCTTGTTAGCTAGCCTAGCCTAGCCTAGCCTAGCCGCGCTATTCCTATTCATTACATGTATAAGTCTAATGGTGCTTCATAGTCAGGGGAGGCGGGGCTAAAAGGTTGTCTTTCAAATCCCTCTGTATGCAATAGGATGGTACTACAACCAATCAGCGTAATCTTTAGCATGACGTAGTTAGAACAGTTACCATGGAAACAGTCATCTTCTAAAATATTTATTCACCAGTAAAAAACCCATGGAGTTGGACTAATGATAGTGGCTGGAAACACTGGGTTTATGTTCAGTTAATAATAGATTTTACTGATAAAAAAAACAAAAAAAAAACACTTTTTCTGAAATTTTTATCTTGTTTTTGGATTGTTTTTTTTTTTGCCAGCAACTTTATGCAAAAACTATTGGATCAATTCCCATTTAATTTTCAGGAAAGGTGTAAGGTCGTGCAGAATAGATCCTATTAAATTTCAGTGAATGTAGATCAAAGGTTGCAGTCGTCCAAAATGATAAGAGATAAAATGTGTGTGAGGGGGCGGGGTTTGTTGTGCCTGGAACCATTTGTTTTTGGTATGATAACCCTCAAATGTAATCTCAGAACATTCTTTATTCTTTATTTTTCAGGACATTGCACATTAATAGACATATATATATATATATATATATATATATATATATATATATATATATATATATATATATATATATATATATATATATATATATATATATATATATATATATATATATATATATATATATATATATATATATATATATATATATATATATATATATATATATATATATATATATATGTATACGTAAATGCACCACAATGGATCATTTCCATCTGGTGTCCAAATAGTCACTGGCTTTGGACACCTGGCTAAACATAGTGTCCATTATAGTTAAAGTAGATGATCAGTCCAATAAATATAGGAAAAATTTCACTTAAATAAATGCAAAATGGAGACAATAATATTAGAATAAATAGTGTAAACAGAAATAGTAGAATAGTATAATAGAATAAGAAATAGTGCCAAATCACATAAGTAAGGATTAAATAGAGAGAAAAATCTATATATTAACTCTCACAAAAGTAGCACTGGGTCTTTATGGGTTAACTGTGTCTTGCCAATAAATGACTGTAACCCCAAACACACTGCACAATAATAGAAAGTCATCTTCAGCTTCTGTAACAACTGTTTAAAATGATTAAAAAATGTTTCAACGCTTTGGATGTGGAGTCAAATTTCAAACAAAAACTTAAAATTAGCTTAAAATTAAATACACAGTGTGACAACAATAACATATGGTGTTGTGGTGTAAAGGAATGATGTGAGTGGATGTATTTGACAGATGACTGTCTCACCCCTGTTTGTGCATAATGGTCCAAAATGGACGGCAATAGAGGAAGGATGAGTGTGAAGCCCAACAGGTCGAGCAGGAGGAGCACGAACACAGTGTGGATGACCTTCGATGAGAAGGAGCCTCCATCCTCCGCAGATTTGTTTACATCAGACATTCCTCTGCTGAAGACAAAAACAAAAAAAACACATTAGACACTGGGAAAAAATGCCCCTCCAAGAACAAGTTTAAATACATGAATAGAAGATGTTTTTGCTTGAATTAAATAGGAGGAAAAATCTGCCATTGGAACAAGTGAAAATAATGTTTCTTTAAATCAGATTGACCAGATATGTTGTAGAGCTGTATGTGTGCACAATAGTCACATCACAGGCCATGCAATTATTTTATTTTTTATTCATTTGTATATACATTTTTTATTTAATATTTTTTATTATTACTGTGTATTTATTTGTTTAGATATTTTTTATTGATTTAATTAAAATTTTCATGTATTCATTTATTTTAATGTGTTATTTATTTATTTGTCATTTTTATGTATTTAATTATTATTATTTTTAATTATTATTAATTGTATTTAATTATTCCAGCTACAAAAAGGATGATATTAAAGGTAAAACTCCCACACACTACTAAACAATGTTGAACTTTCTTTTTAAATGCCAGTAAATGTGCAAAAACATCTTATGTCCATTTACAACATCATCTTACAGTAAGTCATCAGGAATGTGTGAGATAATAATCCAAGTCAAGGAAGAAGGAAGAAACTCCACTAAATAGCCAGAGTCCAGTCAGTGTTGTTACTGCATTTTGTATTAGTTGGTTAGTACAATACTAAAATTTAGAAAAATGGATCATTTGATTTTATATTAAAGTATTGATAAATATGTAGAAGCATTTGAAGGGTTAGGATTAAATAAGTTTGTACTTCAATTTACTTGAACATATTTCTGTTTCTTTAAATGTCATTTTGTTTTTATCTTATTTTTGCCTTGTTTTATTTGTTTCTTTACATGTTGTTAATTAATAAAATAATTAATTAAACTTTTTTTTCCCCACTTTCTATGAACTCATCAGTGATTGGAATGAAAACAAAAACTGTTCTCCGAGAATAATGTTGAACAGTCTGGTTATTTTCTCCAAATATTAATGTAAATAATAGTTGTTAGGTTTTTTAAAATGCCAGTAAATATGCAAACACACCCTATTTCCATTTACAACATCATCTTACAGTAAGTGAGATACAAGACTTAAGTCAAGGAAGAAGGAAGCAACTCCACTAAATAGTCAGGATCTAGTCAGAATAAACTTTTTCCTCACTCTCTTTGAACTGCTCAGTGATTCCAATTAAAAACAAAATGCCAAAAAGCTCGGTTATTTTCTCAAAATATTACGGTGGATCATTGAGATAAAACTTCCCACGTGTAACAAACACATTAATAATAATAATAATAATAATAATAATAATAATAATAATAATAATAATAATAATAATAATAACAGTAAATATGCAAACCCACCCTATTTCCATTTACAACATCATCTTACAGTAAGTCATCAGGATTTTAAGATACAAGTCAAAGTTAAAGAAGAAGGAAGAAACTACTAAATAGTCGAAATAAACTTTTTCCCACTCCCTTTGAACTCAGCAGTGATTCCAATTAAAACCCCCCAAAAAAGGCTCCCAGAATTAACAACAAAAGCTTGGTTATTTTCTCCGAATATTATCATGGATAATCGAGATCAAACTTCCCACGTGCAACTAACAAATAAAAAACAAAAAAAGAAAAAGAAACAAATAATAATAATAATAATAATAATAATAATAATAATAATAATAATAACAGTAAACATGCAAACACACCTTATTTCCATTTACAACATCATCTGACAGTAAGTCATCAGGACTGTGAGATACAAGTCAGAAGGAAGAAACTACTAAATAGTCCAGATAAACTTTTTCCCACACACTTTGAACTCCTCACTGATTCCAATTAAAAACCAAAAAATGGTCCCAGAATTAACAACAAAAGCTCGGTTATTTCCTCCAAATATTATCAGGGATAATTGAAATAAAACTTCCCACGTGCATCGAACAAATTAAAAATAACAACAGTAAATATGCAAACACACTCTTCCCATTTACAACATCGTCTTACAGTAAGTCATCAGAACTGTGTAAGATACAAGTCTAAGTGAAAGAAAGAAGGAAGAAACTCTACTAAATAATCAAAATACACTTTTTCCCCACTACCTTTGAACTCATCAGTGATTACACTAAACAAAAAAACACTGTCTTCCTGAAATAAATAAGAAAAGTAGAGTTTATGAGCAGAAAAAGACACCAAACCTGTGTGTCTGGAGCTGCTGTTTTCTCATTAGTGTTCCTGAACACAGCTGCTGGCAGACGCCTGTTCCCGGGCACCTTTTCCCGGGCACCTTTTCCCGTAGAAGCCGCTGTTTGTGTTTGTGTGTTTGAGCTCAAACTCTTTGACAGAAGAGTCAAACCAAAGCTACAGAGCAGGTTGTGCCCTCACCCACTGGGGCAGCTCTGGCTTATTGCTCCATTGCAGTTACTCCACACCAGGAAGCGTTTGGATGACACAAAACCACGTAACGAACACAATGCCAAATGATGCCTTCACGATCCCATCCAAAGCTCGTAATTTCGGCAACGAACGTCAAAACTCATCAAATTTAGTATGTACCGTTGCTCGATTATTGTAAACTTTTGATGCATACTGGTCACTACAGTGGGCAGTTCTTTTACAGCTGTTCTCTTTTATATTCACGGGTTTAGTTGTTCTAGTTCTATATCAGCCAGTTCGTATCAGGGTATAATAATGATGTTGATGTTGGTGGGGAGGACTTTTTCACAAGAAACTGCAAAAATAAAAAGAAGAAGAAGAAGAAGAGTGACAAAAAGAGATGAAATAATGTCTCATTTCGTTTTGGTCAAGAAAAACTAAAGGATATTTTAGCAATGTTTTTATTTCTTTACATTTCGTCTTGTTTTTATTCGTCATCTATATTGCATTATATCGTTACAATATTTTCTGTACTATAAGGCACATCAAGTGAAGTGAAAATCATGAAATAAAGTCAAAATCATGAGATAAAAAGTCAAAATTATCAGACAAAAAGTCAAAAATCCCAGTCACGAAGCACAACCAATATATAAGACGCACTTTGGTTTTTGGAGAAAATTTGTCTTTTAAGTGCGTCTTATAATCCAGAAAATACAATAATTATAGTTATCATCACAAGACCAACAGTTACGTTTAGTTCCATCTCGTTTTGTCACATGATAAAGCTTCATTGACAACAATATTTAGTCAACCTTTTTCTTGATGAAAGCAACACTACATATAGCCAGGCTGTCTCCACCAATGACACACCATCTGTCAGATACAGAACAGAGGAAGGAGAAAATTTACCTTTTGTTTCCCAATTGTTGTGTCATTTCATATTAAAAAATTGGTATGGGCATTTTAGAAACATCCAAATATTGGTATGGACACATCCATAGTGTAGAAGACAGTATGGAGTATTAAATATACTGTAGGTGTAACAGGCACATTTCATACAATTTCACTATCTTGTCACAAATCACATAAAAATGACCATAGATTTACCACCTTATTTACCCTAAGAAGTAACAAAATGGACAATATCAGACAAAAACGTATAATAAACCAACAAAATAATAAGTAACATGAACAAAATAAGACGCAAATGGCACAAAAATGAAGAAAAATTAAATAAAAAATTAAAAATATTAAATGTAGAAATATAAAACAAAATAAGGAAAAAAATTAATAAAAACTAATAAATATTTCCAAAATAATAAACTAAAATGAAGAATAAATAAACAAATAAATAAATAAGATTGTAATTTGGTTCCAGTAGTTTTCATTTTGGCTTTTTTCTTTTTTCTAAATCAGTTGCTGTTTATTTCCATATATCAGGTCCATGAACAAAAGTAAAAAAAACTGTATTTTTTTTCCAGAATATTGAAACTAAACCATCCTTTCAGTCCGTGTCATCGCTGACACATCAGGAGTTGAATGTTTAATGATCCATTAGTGTAATAAGTGGTTACAAAGGCATTATTACCATGAAATTACATCAAAATTACCATAGAATTACCACCTTATTAATGACCCATAATGTAAAGTGTTTCCAAAAATGTCATTTATGAACTACTAAAGGAGTAGCACTGGGTCTTTGGAAAATGGTGGAAAACATAATAAATAAAAAATAAATTAAGGCACATATCTGAAGCCTTTTGAGATAAAAGGCAGAACTTGTTCAATGGAAATAATAAAAATACTATAATTGCAAACATCAAATTCAGACCAAAACAAAATGTATATAAGCTAGACAACTTTATTTAAAACAAGGACATTACATTTAATTGAATGTATAAAATGTCACAAATATGTTACAGATCTCAGTCATTTTCTACAGCCCATGTATGAAACAGTTCAAATAACCAACAAACTCTGAAGGCAACATAAGCATAACCACGAGGGTTGAGGTTGGCTCGGTTTGTGGATGTGACGACGGTGCAACATGTCGTCTCCACTGTATCGTCACATGGCAGCGTCTCAGGACGTTATTTTAGTCGTACATGTAGTTTTGTACTCACTCTCAAAGAGGATATGAAACTTGTTACACGATTATCATATTAATTCAGTTTTATTTGTCAAATAACGTGTAAGAAACATTAACGAATAGACAAACCAACACTGACATTAGGAAAGGGGTAAAAAAAAAAATAAAAAAATACAAAAGAACATTGAAACATGAACATTTC
This sequence comes from Siphamia tubifer, assembly GCA_020466265.1. NCBI lineage: Eukaryota > Metazoa > Chordata > Actinopteri > Kurtiformes > Apogonidae > Siphamia > Siphamia tubifer. The sequence goes on along the minus strand of CM035791.1, from coordinate 47,635,878 downwards.
TCTAAATAAAGTGTGTGTTAATCCAGGATAAAATCAAAAATAACTAATGATCCACAAAAAAAATAAAAAAATCTGGCTTTCCACACATAATTAACTACTGGAGCGGTGTCAACCATTCAGACCAAACACAACAGTAACAGTGAATACACAAACTGGACGTAGAAGTAAGAAGACGTTTACATTCCGTGTCTCACGACGTGGCGCTCCAGTTGGGAACGGTTGTCGAGGGTTCGGCCACAAAATTCACATGTAAACAGTTTTTCTTCAGTCGACGGTGAGCACACGGCTTTGACTTCTGCACGTGTGTCAGCCGAGTCACCTAAAATATTAAAATAATAATAAATTAAAAAAACAGCATTATTCAAATTGACTTCAATTTCATGTTTCCTGTTTGTTTAGGACCGTTTTGTTTAGGACCGTTTTAAAGACGGGTCAAAATATATTAATGTTTGACAGATTAGTGTCTAAATGACCCACATTTTTAGTTTTAGATTCATTATTTTGCTTCAGTTTGATCATAAGGGATTAGGGCTGCATGATATTATAAAAAACTGACATTGCGATTTTTTTTAACGCTGAAAAAAACGACATGAAAAAATCCTCAGAAGTAAATAACAGCTGTGTGGCGGTCGACACAGAATATATGTTACAATGTCATCCTTCTTGTAGTCGAAATAATTAAATATAATTAAATATTAATTACTTAATTAAAAATAAATAAATGAATGAATGAATAAATGAATAAATTAAGCCTTTAACTCCTGAGACATTAGCAGTTCCACAGTAAAACAAAAAAAAGAATAAAAATAAGCAACAAAATGAACAAAAACAGCCAAAGTGAGGAATAAAAATTAACAAAAAAATTTTTTATAAACCAACAAAAATAATAAGTAACACGACACAAACGGAACAAAATTGAAGAAAAATCCTAAAATAAAAAAGAAAATGGAGAAAAATAAACAAAATAAGCAACAAAGTGAACAAAACAATCTAATAAATATTTACAAAATCACAAATAGTAATGAAACTATTTGCAAAACAATTAAGTAAAATTTTTTTTTTTTTTAAATGTGTAATTGTAATTTGGTTCCAATAGTTTTAGTTTTGGATTTTTCTTTTTTTGTAAATCAGTTGCTTTTGACATCTGTTTATTTCCATAGTTCAGTTCCATGAACACCCCCCCCCACAGATTTAAAATCTTTTTAATTTTCCTGAATATTTAAACTAAACAATCCATTCAGAATGAATCCGCGCTGACGCATCAGGGGTTAAAGGGTTCATAAAAAGATATATACATAATACATAACTAAACAAATAAAAGATACCTACAAATAAATGAATTAATAAAAAAATAAATATACAAATAAATACAAAAATAATACAAAATGAACTAAAAATAAATGAATTAAAAAATAAATATACAAATAAATACAAAATAACCTAAAAATAAATAAATTAATAATAATAATAATAATTTAAAAAACCCACAAATAAATACAAAATAACCTAAAAATAAATTAATTAAAAAATATACAAATAAATACAAAATAACCTAAAAATAAATGAATTAATAATAATAATAACAATAATAATAAAAAAAACCCACAAATAAATACAAAATACTATATACTATTGTGCACATACATTATATTGCGATATTGTGCATCTTTAATTTCGTCTTATTTGGGGTCTTACCTTGTGGCACAGATTGGTTTTCTTCTTCCTTCGCTCCACCTCCCTCTGGGTTTCGCTGATCCGTGCATGGATTCTCTGCGCGGTAACTTTGGCCGTCGTCATCGTCTGAATCCTCAACACGATCGCTATGACTGATCTCTGTAAAATGATGAAGATGTGGCATTTCCTCCTTGAGATATTCATTCTCAAGTACTGGCATTTCCCCATATGCATCCATCAGTTTATCACCATTAACTTGGTTTTGCATTGGTTCTTTATCACAGTTTGTAACACAGACACTTAAGCTCCCCTCGTCTGGCTGCATGCTATGGCTTATGAGTTGCATTGATGAACAGGAAGGAACTATTTGACTCTTGAGGGTCAAAGTGACGCTGGTTTTGTCTAGATTTAGACTATTATCCTCAACTACAGCCTTTATATCGGCCTTCAATCCATTTCCATCTTTATCCAGTAAAAAGATGTCATGCAGTACATCACCTTCTATCTTCGCCTCAGTGTTCTGCCTTCTCTCTGGATGCGTCTTGATAAGCATCTGCTTGTCTGTTTCATCCGCTTCGATGTTGGATGATGTCTCTCCTGCTGCGTCACAGTCACTGCCTCTCACTGTGGCTTCATCTTCATCATCATCATCATCCTCGTCTATCTGCCTGCCTTTTATTGGGTCACAGAAGTCCTCAGATTCTGCATCCTTCCTCTCATGAACAGGTTCTAGTTTCACTTCTGGTTTTTCAGTCTTTGTTATCCCTCTCATTGCTGCTCCTTCCGGCGTTTCTTCAGCATCATCTTCATGTTGGATATTCTTTAATTCGCAGCTTTCCGAGTGACTTTCTGACTCGTGATGCGAGTGCTCATTTTCTACGACACTTTTCTCGTCTATATTTTTTGGTAACTCATCACATGCTGAATCGAACTCTGCGTCTGTTTTCAAGTTGCACAAGAGGTCTTCCTCCTCCTCCTCCTCCTCTTCCTCTTCTTCTGGTGCCCTGCTGACCTGTTCTGACAGCTTGTCAAGACTGACCTGCCCCACAAGCTCATGGTTCCTCACAACCTACAGGAAGAAAAAAATGAAAGACATTAAATTAAAACTTTATATATATATATATATATATATATATATATATATATATTTTTTTTTTTTTTTAAAAAGACTTTAGTTTAGTTTATTACGTATGATAAGAAAAGAAAAGACAAGATAAAATAAGATTAGATTAGATTCCAGGTTTACAGCAGCACAGCAACAAATATTATATTAAAAAAACTATCAATTCCTATTTACACGATATACACTATTTACACTATTGCACATGGGATTAATTAATTGCACTGTTTATTACTGTTAATTGTACATTATTGCAGGTTGTTTGTTGCAATTATAAAAGATAAAAATACAAAAAAAGAGCAAGAGAAGCCAAAATCTTAATATGCTTATATAGAGGCCTCCCTTCATCAACTGAAGTAACACTCAAAATTAATCAAATGCAAAAACTTAAATAAAGTCAAGCCTTTACACTTCCTTGTATTTTCTATTAAATAAGTCATAGTCAAGCCTCAATAGGACACATCTTTATTCCACTTATCCCATTTTGTAGATTATATCATTGACATTTATTTATTCACTATTAAAGCTGATTAAGGTGTATTTCAGAGAGTGTATTTTTGTATTGCTAATAAATGTTGTACAATAACACATAATGGATATAATTTCAGATTTCTTGTGAACCTTTATTTACTTATTTTATTTCTTTACAAAAACATGGTGGGCCACCAATGGGCTTCACTAGCATCTCTATCCCCAGGCTTAGCAAGATTTCTGGGAGAAACCCTATATATATATATATATATATATATATATATATATATATATATATATATATATATACATACACACAGACACACACACATATGCATGCAATTTTTCTCATCATGTTTTAACTATGATATTTTTATTATGTGTTTTTATTGTGACTTTATCTTCATGTACTGTAATTGTTAGTTGTGACAGTGTGCCTGTTGATACTGTTTGCTGTCATCGTGGTTGTGAAGGCATTTGTGGCACAGTTGTTGAGTCCAAGACAAATTTCGCCTAGTGGGACAATAAAGTATATTATATTGTATACTGGACATACACATGTACACATATTCACATACCCGCTAGTTAAAATATCTCTTCACACTTAAAACAAGACTCAGTCACTTAAAGAGGAATTTGAAAGTGAGAAACAAGAACTTATTTTTAGACAATAGATCTTGAAAATCTTATTTCAAGATTACCAAAATCATTTTCACATGTTCCATTGGCAGATTTTTTTTGACTGAATTAAGCAAAAATAAATAAATAAATCTTGAATTATGGAGAAAAAAAATCTGCCAATGGAAAAAGTGAAAATTATTTTGCTAAGATTTCTTGAAGCAACATTTTGAAAATCTATTTTCTAAAAATAAGTTCTTATATCTCATTGAAAATTTACTCTTTAACTCATCTTTGCCTCAATAATGATGACATTTGGAACAGAAACATGGTTCCTTCTTTTAAATGTTTTTGTCTCTTATTTTGTCCTTTAATGCATTTTAATAATGTTTTTTATTTTTATTTTAACTTTCTTATATGTTTTATGTAAAGCACCTTGAATTGTCCTGGAAAACGTAATGTGCTATACAAATACATTTGCCTTGCCTTCTTCAGATTCCAGTAAAGTCAAAGAGGATAAAACATTCATTTGGAAGGGAAGAATTCCACTGATGCATTGTGAGAGGCGTAAATGATGAGTCCTCACCTGATGTTTATCACACAGGTGCGCCTCCAGGTCGCTGAGCCGAGAGCAGTCGAAGTAGCACAGCCGACACCTGAACGGTTTGACGTCATCGTGCCTCGTCATGTGCAAACGCAGGTTTTCGGCACTGGCGCTTGTGAAAGTGCACTGGTGACAGCGGAACACGATGCCCTGGAGGTAACGTGACAACTTTGGTCGACGCACTTGTATTGGCATAACACGTTCCTCTGAAAAGCAAAGGAAATAAAAAGACACTGAACCAACCGTGTCTGTGAAGGACAGCAGGTGATGGCAATTCCCAACCCTGTGGAACATCTAATCCAGTGTTTCCCAAGTTTCCCAAGTGTGAGGTGAGAAATCATCAGGTGGAAAATGATCCAATTACATCTTATTGGTACTATAAGTGATGGATCATTATGGATCCATAATTGGCTGCCCTCTCTGTCTGACATCCACACTGTCCACACACCCTGGACATAAACTGTTTATCCCCCTCCCCTTTGGAAGGAGATATAGAGCGCTAGGGGCACGGACCAATAGGCTGCTACATAGCTTTTACCCACAGGCGTTTAAAAAACACAACACCTCATTTTAATGTATTTTAATGCACTTTAGCATCTTTTAAGTACAATAGCACTTTTTAACCATACAGTAGCACTTTTTAAGTATTTATAAACAAGAAATATTTTTAACAGGATGTATTTTATCCATGGTGTGTGTGCATTTGCTTTTACCCCTGCTACTATATGTTGTTGTTTTTATATTGTTTTTATATGGTGATGCCAAATGAAATTTCATTGTATCTGCAATGACAATAAAAGTCTATACTACTATAATACTACACTATACTATACTATACTATACCATATCATACTATACTATACTATACTATACTATACCATACCATACTATACTATACTATACTATACTATACTATACTATACTATACAACAGCACACACCACTGATCCACTCAGAGCTGTTGAGGAAGATTTGTGGGCGTCTTTCGTCAATTCCTGCAAGAATATCAGTTTTGTGTTTAACTAAATAGGCCCAGGTTTCACACTGAATAAGTACAGTGAGAGTCAATAAATATACTTTTGGTGCCATTTTTTGATCAGTGGTGCGCCTTTTTTCTAATGTAAAATATGTGCCGTGGGAAACACTGATCTAACCTACCACGATGTAACATGATATGATCGATCATGTTGTTCTTGCTCTTGGACTGGTACAGACAGAACGGGCAGCGGAGGTCCTTCTGATGAGTCGGTCTGTGCCGGAGGGTGGAGTGACCCATCTCCATATGCATTTCCAAGTTTTTTCTAAATGCGAGCAGGCAAACAATAGACAAAAATAGGTACAAGTATTCAGATATGGCAGAACTTGGGCAACTTCCTTCACATATCCACATTTTAACATGAAAACTCTTAGAGGATCTTATTGTTCCTATTGAAGCTCATCAGACTACCTCGTCTCAAAAACTTTCCAAAACTAAATCCATGAGTCCTTTTCTTAATTTTAACTTTTTACTTGAAAAACTTAAAGCAATATTACAAAAACTTAAAAGGTCTCATTCCATCTTTATTTCATTAATATTGCTGTGTTCACCTAGCCTGCTGTTTGGCTGCTAAATGAGTGGGGAATTTGAGTATTGTTTAATGTTTCTGTTTTATGTATTTATTTATTTACTATGACACACCCATGCATGTGTATGAAGGTCTTTTTTCTTGACGGTGTATACCATGTAGAAACAAAATTGCTCTTTGGGGATAAATAAAATTTTCTCTATTTTATTCTCTATTCAGCCCAACTAGGATATGAATTCATAATCTGGAGACGATCCATACATAGACCGAGCTTAAGCATACGGGTGCGATCAACAGCTGTCTTCCAAACTGCTCTGTACGTAATATGCCAGTGCTATGACCAATCAGAGCAACGAACAATGTGACGTAAACAAAGCAACGAAAATAAGTCGAAACTAGCATCCATCTCATCGTTTTAGCATCCTATAGGCTAGGCTAATTAACATTAACACACCACTAACAGTGGAGCAAAAATATACAACCAGGTCAGTTTACATGCAGCTTATCCGACCATAGACTGTTTATAAGTTCCTACTTCTTCAACCCTGTCGTCATTGTGCTAAACCCACCCTACAATCTCGATACACAATAATAATGGTAATGTTGTTGTGTCTCTATAACCATAATGAATAATAGTTATAGAGAGGATGAAGTGAATTCATAATGTTAAAACTAGAAGAAATCAAACTTACCTTAAACAAGTGAAAAAGTTGCAGGCCTTACATCTGAGGATCTTTGTCCCATGGCGGTGTAGGTAGTGTCGTCGCATGCTAGACAGATGTCCAGACTTAAAATTGCACAACTCACAGTTATGAGAAGCAGTTTCATGTAAGTGGGCTTCTTGCAGGCTTGTTTTTGAGGAGGACCCAAACTGAGCCATTAAGTGGTAGTGGTTCAACTGCCGCTGCACGTCCGGGGGCTCTGAGTACAAAGTATCTGTGGAGGAACAACAAAACACTGCCTTTAATATTAACTCTGATTTTAACGCTTTATCACAGGGATGTCAAACTTAATTTAATTCAGAAGCTACAGTAAACCAAATTTGATCTTGAGTGGGTTGGACTAGTGACAAAGTAACATAATATACATAGAAATAATGTCAACTCCAAACGTTCCTCTATGTTTTAGAGCAGAAAAAAAAAGTACAATTACAATATGAAACTGTTTACATCTACAAACTATCCTTTCAAACAGTGTGAATAACATGAACAAACTGAAAAAAAGTCTAAAATTAACAATATTCTGCATCCGTTTATCATATATACTATAACTTACAGATTACAGTGGATCTACAAATACATAAAACATTTAGTAACAGGCAAGATATTGTTAAAATAAGCTATTTCAGGTTGTTCATTCAACTTTACAAAATTCAACTTGTGTTTTAGTGTAAATATATGAAAAATATTTACAAAGACAAAAAAAATTGCAGTTGTCATGTCTATATAACTATGATAGTATTTTACTGATCTTGCCCACATGAGACTGAATTGTTCTGAATACAGATCTTAAATTATGATGATTTTTCCATATCTTGGTGTAATTTTTAATTTTTGTAATTCACATATTTATCCAAAGGGATAAATATGCAGACATGTCCAAACTATTCCACAAAGGGCCAGTGTGGATGCGGGTTTTTGTTCCAACCAAGCAGCAACACACCAGACCTGACTTAATGAACTGATCTCACTCTTCAGAGTCGATTGGTCAAACTGTGAACTCTTAGTTGATTGGAACAAAAACCTGCAGCCATACCGGCCCTTTGTGGAATAGTTAGGATGTGCCTGCTTTAGAGGGTTGGATGTGGCCCCCGGGTTGCATGTTTGACACCTGTGCTCTATCACTTAAAAGCTAAAAATCATAACTTTACTTTTAGTTTCTTCATCACTTTCAAATAAGTTCATTTCTTCAGATACACGAGGTGAATCCTTGTTGGAATTCTGAGTGTCCTCCTCATCCTGGACGCCAGTGTTGGAGGAACCCTCAATCATATCTGTGCATTTAAGAGAAATGAAGGGGGAAAAAAATGGAATGATATTTCAATACATAACCAGTGATGTGGGGAGAACAGATAACATGAATTGTGTTGTTATGGTAACCACGGCAGTGACATAACCTACCCATATGTTTTCTGATCAAATGGCTTTTCCACAGGCCCATGACGGTTGTCCGATATGAACAAATACTACACCTGAAAGGCCTCTGAGTCCAAGATTTGTAGATGAGATAATCTTCAATTCTGTTAACAAAAAAAAAGAGAAAAAAAGATGAGCATATGTACATATTTACATCTTACAAATATATGTTAGACCACCTACGAATACTACATGTAAAAGATGTTCAACATATGTTATTGTTTAAACTAACATTGCATTCTTCAGCCAATAGTAACAGTAGTCGAGCAGCTTAGTCCCAAACTATCAAACCAATTGTTAAATTTGGTAGAAAAGCACCACATTTGGTAGACTTGGAGATTTACATATTCTGAACAAATTTAGATGTGGAGCCACTCAAGATATTTACAAGGAGAGACATAGCGGTGATGTAACAAAATGGCCGCACATACAATTTAGGATTTGGGATTATTGTCATGTTTTGTATTTCATCTATTATTTGGGTAATATTATGTATTAATGAATAGCTAATCATAAAATCCATAAATACATTATAGCAATATATTAATGTCACGTGTATAAATGGATAATTTTGGAAAATCCCAGAACTGCGAACTACAGTGTGTGAGTTAGCCTCTTTTTTTATTGCATGGTGCAATGCTCTGAGCTCTGTGACAGTGAATTTCTCCTGTGCGAGATTAATAAAGTCTTATCTTATCTTAAGTAAATGTTAAAATTGGGTCATTTTTACTGAATCAGTCATAAATATGGGGATGAAATGTGCTTTGTGCTTTATTGAGCATTGGTTTGTATTATACTCTGGTATTTACAGCCTATATACAGAGTGTCCCATAAATGTCCATACAGAGGAAAGCTAAAGGTTTCTTGACATAAACCATTTTTATTTATATAACATGCTCTATATGACTGACATTTCAATTTCTTGCTCTTTATTGAAATGCATTCTTTGGGTTATCTGAAATATAAAGAAATACATGTTAGAACCATACATATATATATATATATATATATATATATATAGAGAGAGAGAGAGTGTGAATGTAAAATTGCAGCTATTTTAAAAATGGCCACCATGTCTCTCCTACACACAATCCAGAGTGGCTCCACATCTAGAAATGTGCAGAATGTCCTAATATATACAATTTGGTGCTTTTATACAGATTTGAACAATTGTTTTGCTACGCCACTGGACTACAATGCTTTATTGTCTTTCTTCATCATAGATGAGATTTCATGCAGCCTATTATTTCTATTTTAACTGTTTAAAAGTCCCTGAATCCAATTGGACCCAACATACAAACACAGAATTTAAATTGAAAAAATGTGTTATGGTGCTATATTTGTAATTCATCCTTACTTGTGCGTTGCTGAGGTAGACAGGTTGTCCAGTTTCTTGATGGCTGCTAAAGCTGCATGGCTGCGTTCATGTGAGCGCAATCCTTTTAGTGACATGAAAGACCGCTTACACAGTTTGCAAGTGTTTTCATCACCACTTGTTTCCTGCTCTGGTTGTTCCAGATGTAATGACAGAGGACTTGCTGGTAACATGGACTCCACAGTGGAGGCCTCAGAGGATTTTGCATTTGTCTGGACAAACTCTACAGTTTCCAGTGATGGAAGTTCCTCTTGTGTGGTGAACTGAAGACAAAAAACATAGAAATTATTACTATTCCCTTTAGGCTTAAAAGAAGAAATGTCCATATGAGCTAAGTCAACATACCTCAACACTTGTAACCTCTGGAGCTGTTGCAGTGACCGTCGCAGCCGTCATTAGAGCATTTACTTTCTTGTTCTTCCGAGCACTATGACGATCCAGGTGCACATGCAGATTTTTGATCCCATTAATTTTTTTCTTGCAGTGGTCACATCTGTAAGTCCCTGTGCTCCTCCCTGATCTTCGTGTCAACACTGTGAAGTCTAATATATACTGTGAACGGTGAAAAGTACTATAATGTTCAATAAGCTGCTCGGGAAAGTCAAAAAATAAGTCTGAGCACTTCTGACATTCAACTTGGGAACCATTCTCAGATTCACCTTCTGGCTTCTCACCTCTACATCGGTCATACTTCTGGAGCAGCTTAAATACAGTATGTAAATCCAATTTGTGTTTTTTTCTGTAATGACTGTGCAAGTACCTTCGATATATTGCTTCATAAGAACAAATGTGACACTTGTACTCGTACTGTGCACCTTGTATTGCTGGTGTGAACTCTGGGTTTTCTTTGACGTCATGTCCCAGATTTTTATTCTTGCGAATAGGATAGTGAACAGGCACAAAAAATTTGAGGAAAGCAGACTTCCCATGTTTTTGAGTGTAATGGGCTCCCAACTGCTTTCGGATCAAGGTTGAGTAAGTGCACAGGGAGCAGCTGTACATGAAAGTACTGGATTTGGCCAATACTGACGTTTTGTTTTTGGAAATACCAGACCCCAACTTTGAGCTGTGATCTTTAGATGAGGCTGGTTGTTCAGTTTCAGCAGAATGTTCAGAGCTCACTGGTGCACCGTGCTTATGTTCCCTCTGACGGTGGAGTTTCAGTTTCTTCAAAGAAGGATGAATCTGTGGACATCTTTTGCACTGATACCCTCTTTCGTTGTCTCCTTTTCCTAAGTTACACCCGATCAAATTAGATGCGAGTATTTCAACTTTTCGAAGTTTACCAGCTTTGGCCACAACACCAGGATGTTGCATTTGGAGATGGGTGAGTGTTCCGTGATGACTTGCATTTAAATAGGAACAGCGGAGACACTTGTACATTAATTTCTTGGTGCTTTCGTCGACAGTGCTAGACACCCCAGAAGTGGGTTCCAACTCTTGAGGTTGAGGACGGTCTGGAGAGCTTGGAGCTACCTTTTTGGACTTCTGGCCATACAGCGGTACATAGTATTTAAGGAAGGTGTGCTTTCCGTGTTTTTTTGAATAATGGATTCCAAGACGTGATGCTGCTATATAGGAGGCGGGACAAAGGACACACTTGTACTCATCTTGAACATCTGAAACGGCCTTCAACTCCAATTCTTGAGTGCTGTGAGATGGTGGTCTGTCATTTACAACCAAGGGTTCAGGAATTAATCTGAGTTTAAGTTTGAGTGGCATTTTTTTATGCTCGTTCTCATTGTGTTTGTTGAGCATGTTCTGCGACTCAAAGATGTGAAAACACCTTTTACACCTGTAGCCACTAAACCTCAATATGCCAGCAGTAGCAGGCTTCGTCATATTCTTTAAATGCACACTTTCCACAAAGAGACTGTCTGCCCTAGCTTCAAGGCCAAGATGTTTCATTTGGATGTGAGTGAGTATTCCTTGATAGCGTGTGTTCACATAGGCACAGTGCAGGCATTTAAATATGTGCACACGTGTGTTATTCTCCCTATGCTGTTCCTTTGTTTTATCTGGACTGGATGGCGAGTGTTTCATCCCATGGTGAACAATCAGACCATGCTGGGAGTGAAAGATTGCGGAGCACTCCGAGCACTTGAACAATCCTGTCTCGTCATGAGATGAAGCTGGTGAATTATCAAATTCAAGCGGCATTTGGTAGGTCTCAAAATTGGAATATTCATCCCCGTCTTCCAGCTGCATGTTCGAAGTTTGATCTTTGCTGCCGATGACATCCAGGACAGAGCCATCTTCTTTGACAGACCAGGGATGAATGGCGCGGTAGTGACATGTGATACTTGACACAGAGGTACCTTTAAATGAACATGCTCTGCAGGAATACGTCTTGCAGTCTTTCTGTGCAGATCTCTGAAATTGTAAACTGCTGCCGGAGTCATCACTGTCACTCTGACCATCACTCTGCTTGGTGTTAGGGTTCTTCTTTTTAGGAGAAAACATTTTGGCATCAACAAATAACTGAGAAATATATTCCAGGCTTCGGTTATAATTCAAATGTTTTTCTCTGAAGTGTTCCTGGAGTTGGACGGGGTCTTGAGAAGAGAACACGCACATGTCACAGTGATATCCTGGCTGTAAAGTTCCCTGTTGACAGCACAGCTTTAAAACATCTGCCGCAGAGTATTTTACACTGTGGAGTTTGAATAAATGCCTTCGCAAAAGGTACACGTGTTGAGTGACATAAGCACATTTTGAGCACGTAAGTGACCTCTGCATCTTTGAAGATGAAAATGGAAAAGATCTGACAGACTTCTTCGATGTTTTCTTTTGATTTCCTTTTTTTCCACGGTATGTTTTTTGCATCTTTTCAAGAACATTTGCGCTATAGAGACGTACTTGTTTTGACGTCATCTTAAAGCCGCGATGCACTTTGACGTAATGTTGCATTACTCGAGTTGTGTTATTCCCTCTATAGTTGCAAAAGTGACAGAAAAATAATTCCTTGTCCCTGTCCTTGATAATAGGAAGTGGTAGACCAGAGGAAATTTTATCTTGGATCATGTTTGTGTACAGCATAATGTCTTCACAGGAGGCAACTATTGAATGAGATTTGTTTTGATGGTTCAGTATACCTTGTACAGTAGGATTACCGTAGTTGCACACCTGGCAGTAAAACAAGTCTGCTGCACATGAATACGGGTTTGATTTTGTCATTGAATTCTCTGGTCCACCGGATCCTTCACAGTAACGTTCTTCTTCATAACAGGCCTCAGCTTCACTTTGATGTTTGTCACTCTGTGCATCACCCCTGTACTTAAAGATGTTTACCATATTTTTTACAGTGTGCCCTGGATATTCAGGGTGTTTCATGTGCCAATGACTAATTACACGCTTTACACTGGCATCTGAAAAATCACAAATTTTGCAGTGAAACATATTCTGCGAAGTTGACGATATGAGGTCTGCATCCATCAACATTTTCTGCTTCTGTTCAGGCAGTGGTTTGTTTAATTTAGTTTTGCCTTGTACAAAATCCAACCTACTTGATTTGGAAGACTCTGAATTGGCCTTTGAAGGAACACGTGGTTGCTTAGGATTTACTGGAGATGTTACACAGACTGATTGTTTGATTTTATCTAGTGTGATTTCTTTGTCTGGATGTTTTTTTTTGTAGTGGACATGTAAGACAACAACCGACTTATGGCTGAATGTGCAGCTGCTGCACTGATATATAAGGTTATCTGCTTCTGTGGAGGTGGAATGTTGGGTTAATGATGTATTCTTGTCTTTCTTTCCTGGTGAAGGTGTAGAAATTCTCCCCAATTTTTCTGGACCGTATTTTTCAGGGCTACTGAGCTCATGCGACCATCCAGCAGAAGTATATCTGCAGTACATCAATGGATTCTTCACTTTATATGTTGGGTGCTTTTCCTTGTGATGTTCTTTTAAGACTTTCAGTGCACCAGAGGTAAAATAACACTCAAAACACTTAAAAACCAATCTCAACTCGAATGTTTTCATTGTCAGGGTATTCTGGGCCTCTGGGTGATCTTTTGTGTAGTGTTTCCTGAGGTCAGTCACACTCAAAAACTCAACTGGACACTCCAGACAACGGAAGGTAGCGCTGTGGTCACTTGGCTCCTTAATGTAGTCCCAGTTATATCTTACGTAAGGGTGGTTGTTCAGATAATGGGTACACATGCACTTAATGTCTGGATTACTATAGTCACAGTGTTTACACAAATGAGATATGGAGCCTTCTGCATCTATATTAACAAGATCATGCTTCACTTCCATTTCATCATCGCTGACTTCAAATGCTAATTTTTCATTGTTAGTCTCTGGAGATTTTATTTCTACTTTTTCCGTCTTTGCTTGTTTTGCAGGACGACTTGTGATATTTTCTTTACTGGTCCTCTTACTAGCATTAGGAGTAACAGGCTGTTCAACGAGTTTTGGGCAAACAACATTAGCCTTAAAAAGATGATCATCTAGCAAAAACTGACGAGGAGTACCTCTGGGATTGATATCAATCGACTTTGCTGTGACTGTGAACACACCACTACTGTGTGGTTGGGAGTCCACAGAAGATTCTTCCAAAATGATGGTTCCTTTTGAGTTATCCAGAGACTCTGGGTCATCCCCCTCCAAGGACTTAACATTTGATCCAGATAATGGTGCGAAGTATTTGGTGATGGTTTGTGATGGTTTCTTGTATATTTTTAGATTCTTTGTTGAGTTCACAGTGCATTTTGTTTTTGTAGGAGAAACTCCTTTTGCTCTTCCATCTTCATTGAGCTGATCGGATTTGGGACATTCTTTCTTGTGCTCTGCAAAAGATTTCCAGTTATCGTAATTAGAGTGACAGTGTTCACATGAATAAGGAGTTCCAGTAGTGCCTTTTAAACCAGTGTATTTCAGCGCAGTATCCACATCAGAACCATGCACATTGGTGAGGTGATCATAAAGGTAGATCCTGGATTTAAAAATGAGTACACAATGAGAACACCGGAAAGACTTGACCGTTGACTCTTGGGTGCCAGTTTGATTTTGCATCATGGTATCAGAACTGGGAAAGTGCAATGAATCTACGTGGGACAGAGAGAAATATATTTAGATACAGTTAGATTAATTGAATGTGGTGAGTAACACAATTGTGTATTTTTGAATGCATATTGGAAATTAGCAAAAAATATATTCAGAATTACCCTCTAAAATGAGTGAAATTGCTATGTAAGTATCCAAATATCCTATTTTATTTTATTTATTAGATATTTCTTTAATGCTAGGTGGTAGACAAACGGCAGAAAGTTTGAAGATTTTTCTCTAGAATGAACTGGAAACGAACTGATAAGCATTAATTAAAACCACAGCAAAGAAAACGACTGAGGCTTTTTGGTTTTACTTTCAGCGAGGCTGAACAGGAAGAAGAAATCTAATCCAAATCCCTCCCCCTAACACTGATTTAACAATAGCACGAAATATGTATCCAGAACCATTAACTTCACTAAAGTAGAAAATAAACGCATCTTACCAGTGCATTCAGTTCCCATTTAGAGCTTCCCGAAGGTAAATGAGCAAAAGATGACGTTTATGAAGCTATGTTTTGACTCATGGCTGTTGATGTCGTGCAGACCGCCATTTTTCCCGCGGCAACACTCCTCCGTGTTTTTTCTATTTCCGCTCTGACAACAAAGCGCTCTCACAGTCACGTGACCCGTCAAAATATAGTTAATTAAAATATATGGACGGATTTTCACAACATATTATACAGCAAGCAGGTCATGAATTGCGGCGAAAATATTTTCATTTTATTGTTACTACACGATTTTTTAAAAAAATTAAGGCTATACTTTGCAAAGTACCATACACATCACCTATGTCCGTTGCCACTGTGTCTCTTGCACGAGCGGAAATAACTTCTATCATATCAGTTCCTCATCAGCTTCCCCACATTACTTGTATTTTTTTATGCTGATTTTTTGTAGCTTATTATTATTATTATTATTATTATTATTATTGTTGGCACAACGCGATTTACAGAACTGCCCCAGATGTCTTTTATTTATTGGCACAAAGCAATATTTGGTCTCATTTTTACCCTGTTAAGTGATAAGCAGTGTATAGTAACTGGCACTAGTATCTAAAGTCAAAGTTAACAATTTAAACTAGCCTTACCTGCAACAAGCGGTTGCTTTGGTGGTTTCTTTAAGTTCAATGCCTTCAACCACAGGCAAATGGATGTTTCCTCTTTCGGCGGAGGATGCAGATCATACGACGCCTTACATCCACATTCAGCTCTCGTACGTCGTCGATGTTCAAAACAATCCCCCTCAAGGTAAAGTTTATACCAGTTATGACAGCAGCTAACCGCACAAGTGAAACCGCACTTCCTTGAATAAATTACTGAAAAATATATATAAAAAAACTATATATAAAAAAACTAGAAACTATATATAAGCACAAATATATATATATGTAGCTGCGGTAAACACACGCTGAGTAAATTGACAGAAGCACCTGAAAAAGTACTTTCAGAATATGAATGACCCCTTGGTTTTCAAAGGTTCCGCATGCTGACTTGTTTCCCCCGGACCAACATTGTGACGTACCATAACACCAAGCACAAGTGAACGGAAGACACCCGTGAACTGGCTGTAATCTTTTCTTTTCTGTGAAACTAAAAGCTACACCGTGAGTTTTGTTTTATTGTTAAACACAACGCAACTCGTTTAAGGCATGTCAGCAACAATAGAAATGACATTAAAGAGACTATTTAATGTGAGCTTTTATGAGCATCTACATAAACAGTACATTTGAGATGGGAAAATTCCAGATTTTTATTGAAGACATGTACAATATAAAGGATAATACTATAATAAATGGTGATAAATCGCTTAAAAAGTTAAATTAAGCGGGAATGATGCCACAAATGTCACATTGGGTTCTCATGGGTTAACTGGCGACCAAACCCATCTGATCTGAAATATTTAATAACTTTTGATCCACGAATCCAATCAATACATATAGACAATTGGTGTGAAATACAGTTTGTCATCTTTTCATGTTAATCAGACATAACCCATTTGAACGTTCAGTGACTGTTGAAACAACGTTATCAGTATTTATTCACCACTAACACCCATGGTTATGAATGGGGACACTGTGTTTATGTTCAGTTAATGATAGATTTGTCAGAAAAGTTCACATTTTCTTTGGTTTTCTCTGTTTCTGATGTAATAATCCTCAACTCTATTTGCTTCTATGAAGATCTACATGTGTCAGTGAATTTAATCAAATTATCTATGATTTTCATTCACAACACAAAATACAGAGAATAGTTTTACAATAAATAGTGATAAATAATTTAAGACAATCTAGAAGAAAGATTAATTTGGGAACTGCCACAAACATAACATTGGGGGGGTTTATTTATTTTTGTTAAGAGGGATATATCGCTAGCTAACATACAATGAACCTCCTTATAAAAAACAGTCTGTTATGGCATTAATGTGGAGGCTGAACCACAAACATACAAACACACAAGTTAAAGAGGACACCTTTTATTGTGTGTGCAGCTGTCACATAACACAAAAGAATTGCCCGCTGTGTCAAATGTGACCTCCCTTTGTAATGGTGTTGTATGTTTTTGTGTCTTTGTTCAGGGAAATGTTCATCTGAAGTCAGAGAGTCACCATGCTTCTTGCCAAGCTGACCAGCCTGGGAACTTTAAATACCCTGAGGAAGATTTTCCCTGGGACCTGCTACCCTGGGCTTCACTCTTTGTCAAACTGTTTCATTGAAAGGGAAAGAAGAGGAACCAGAGATGACCTCCAGTCATATTCCAGTGGGCTCAGAAGAGGATTTTACAGCCAAAGGGTGCCGCGTCCAACAGAGAGACGAAAGGAAACACAGCGCTGTGGAAAAAGACCATTTAGTTTATCAGCTGCTTCAGTAGTGAATTCAGCACCAGCACCTGTTCAACCTTACCTCCGATTAATGAGACTGGACAAACCTATTGGTTAGTATATTTATGTGGAGTTTTATTCACAAGGGTCTCCTATGGCATATTCATTTTGTTATTACATGTATTTATACATGTACATATACTTATACATAAGTGAGATGGTCCAGTGGTTTATGCTCATAGAGTAAAACAGAAATAATACCAAGTATGTTTTAGACAAAATTATTGCTTGCCATTGGAGGTTTATTCATTTATTTATTTATTTATTTATTCCCAGAAAGATTCTTGCTTTAAGTCATTTATTTAGCTTTGTACATTAGGGTTTTTCCGGCAAAGAGCAAACTTCAAAGGGTACTTTCATAGTAAATGCTTTTTTGTAATATTATGTTCTTTTAGCTACCTTTAATTAATCAGTCAAAATATGGAATAATCCCAGTTGGATTAGGATAAAATTGACCTTTATAAGTGTTTACAAAAGTACAACTAGTTACTATATGGTTGAATGTATTCATGTTGATACCACTCATACTCACAGTAAGAAGGTCCTGGGTTCAAATCCAACACCAGTCAATGGGGGCGGAGCCTTTCTGTGTGGAGTTTGCATGTTCTTCCCATGTCTACATGGTATTTCTCTGGGTACTCTGGTTTCCTCCCACCATCCAAACACATGCACTGATAGGGTAATTGGTTAATCTAAATGACCCATTGGTGTGAATGTGAGAGTGATTGTCTGTGCGATGAACTGGCGCCTCATCCAGGAAATACCCCGCCTTTGCTCTTAACTAGGCTCCAAACGACCCCCCCATGACCCCAGTAAGGATAAAGCTGGTTCAGAAAATGAATGAATGACATATTCATTATAACTCCTCTAAGCTTTGTTTCTTGTAAAAAGCTAGTTAAAGGCACAATACACGGGATGAAGAAAGATAGCGCTGCATTATGAGGAAACACATTATATGTTATGATGTGCTATGTTTCAATACGTTTGTCACCTCACTCTCTTCAATACATCTATTTGTTAGATATTGTTACTTGGTGAGACTGGACAAAACCATGTTTTTTGTGTGATTTGTAGGGACGTGGCTGCTGTACCTCCCGTGCACATGGAGTATTTCTCTGGCTGCTGACCCTGGATGTCTCCCACATCTGGGCATGCTCACATTGTTTGGTACAGGTGCACTGCTGATGAGAGGAGCAGGCTGTACGATCAATGACATGTGGGATAAAAACTTTGACGTAAAGGTACACACAAAGAATCAAAAATGGCTCATATCCTGAAAATGAGTTACATTACTAACTAAAATTCCAACTCCCAAACAGTATTTTCAATCCTGTTTTTTTTTTTTTGTATAGAAAAAGGTGAGGGCTTTCTTATTAAAATTTTAATCTGGTTAATCACAGGGTTGCATTGGATTAATATTGATTATTCGTGATTAAATATTAATTTTTAAACTATATTAATTGGATTTCATTTTACATGAGCAAACAGACTGAAGAAAGAAGGGAATATATGTGCACTTAATGTATTTGTCCAAACTGGATGATGCATTAGCCTAGTGTTAGCAGAACAAGCTTCATGTTAATGTGGTATTTTAACCCTGAAATGTTTCAGTTAAAAAAAAAAAAACTCCATCAACATGTTGGTTGACTCTTCTGTCTAATTTTTTTGTGCTAAAATTTCGAACAAAATTACACAAACATATACTTGCAAACACAAAAATGCAGAGAGAAAAAAATACAAAATAGCCCAAATTGACACAAAAAAGTTAACTAATACACAAAAAGCAATGAAAAATCCAAAACTTATTCAAAAACTCTTTTAAAATACACCCAAAAATGTGAAAAACTATCCAAATGTTATGCAAAAATATTAATATATTTATATGCAATTAACATGTTCATTCAACACCAACAGTTTCAAGTAAACAACTTGAAACAAAGTAGCTGAACAAATGTTCCATTTAACTGCATTAAAAAAAAATTTAATCAGTAATACATTCATATTGACAGCCCTAATTTTCAATGTGATCCTAATTTCCATACAGCATTTCTAAATCCTGTTTTATGCATAGAAAAAGACGTAAAAAAAAAAAAGGAATCTTGTCTTGTATATTTTTCACAAATGCTATGATTCTATATTTTTCATTTAATATATTTGTTATGCACAATGCCAACAAAAACCTATGTAATACTAAATGCCATGTACTTTCTGTCTTCCTCAAAATGGTGACATTCTATGCAGGTGTCCCGGACGGCCACTCGCCCCATTGCCTCAGGGGAGATTTCTCGGAAGCAGGCTCTTGTCTTTTTGGGAGGGCAGCTCACTTTGGCACTGGGGATTCTTTTGTGCCTCAACTTCTACAGGTACCCAATTAGCATCATAATGTTAATTTGTTCAGTCAAATGTTCTGATGACCTTTAAATTTAGTTGCAAGAAGATGAACAATACAACAACAGATGCACACTGACTGAGTGTTAGATGTTTTTGTGAGATTATGTAAGAAGATATGATTTTATTCATCATTCTCACCACAGGGAAGTTTCACAGTTGGCAGCAGAAAGTAAAAAAAAAATAAAGTGCAGGGTAGACAGGTTGAAAAAGGATCCAAAGTCAAACATGAAATAAAAAGAAAAAGTTGAAAAATATGCTTTTTATATACATTTAGATTTTAATTAGGGCTGCATGATATTAGAAAAAAAACTGACATTGCAATTTTTTTCTAACCCCATGATATATATATATATATATATATATATATATATATATATGCAATATGAAAATTATATATAAAATTGTATAGTGATTAAAGGGATAGTTGACTATTTTTCACATGAATTTATATGGAATCAGCGTCTTTACTCTGGTGCACCCACAGTGACTTACCCCCCGACAGTGTCCTGTGAGTCGAGTTCTGGTCCAGTTTTGGTCAAAGCGAAAGTAGTCAGGGCAGGTTCCATTAATCCTATGAGTACATGTAAATTATTGATGTAAAATGCAGCTTGTCATCTTTTCATAGTCACCAGATATGACCCATTTGGATGTTCACAGGCTCCACAGTTACCGTGGAAACACTTTAATTTTCTACAACATTGATTCACCAGTAAAACCCATGGAATTGGATCAGTGACAGCAGAGTGACACACTAGGTTTATGTTCAGTTCATGTTATATTTTGCCGTTCCTTCTGTTTTCTCTATTTTTGATATAATAATCTTTAAGTTTACTCTGACCTTTCAAGAACACCAACGTGATTAGTCAATTAAACAAAGGAAAATAAAGGATTATCACTGAAAACAAAAATGTTAAATTCACAGGATAGTATAATAAATGATGAATCACGAAAGGGCGGTTAAATATAGAGGGGAAAAAATATTTAAGAAGGACCACAAATGTCACATTGGGTGTTAATGGGTTAATTTAGTTTTCCATTGACTCATGCCCAGCATTTACCACACACAAGCATAACACAAAAATCAAAATGAATACCATATCATTTTCCTTTTCCAAAACATGGTCCTTGAAATATAAACATACCTGTGCCTTTAAATGCTCATTGATATGAGTTATTTATTTCCATGTCTTCTCTGCAGCATCGCTCTGGGTGCTGCTTCATTAGGTCTTGTCGTCATCTATCCACTAATGAAGAGGATCACATATTGGCCACAGTTTATTTTGGGTATAAAATTATCATCTGGTCATGATTTCAAACTACAAGCATCTCCCTTATGAGTAAAGACAATGACATTATCATCTGTTTCACCTGTTCAGGACTGACTTTTAACTGGGGGGCTCTGCTGGGCTGGTCCGCTGTGAAGGGCTCCTGCGATTGGTCCGTCTGTCTGCCACTGTACTTCTCAGGAGTGATGTGGACACTGATATATGACACTATATATGCACATCAGGTAAATCAAAGTGTGTCCTCATTCACGTTCAATAAACCTTATAGTTATAATCCAAATTCAGTTTTACATGATGAAACATAACCTGAAACATACTAAACATACACTATATTGACAAACGTATCATCTCACCTGCCTTTACTCACATATGAGTCCATTCTTAATCCATAGGGTTTAATCCAGGGGTGTCTAACTCTTTTTAAGTTCAGGATCCCACATTAAACTACATTTGATCTGAAAAAGTTTGCTTAAGGAGCGCTACCTGGACTCAAAATAAACAATAATAATTAGAGGTGCTCTATTGGATAGGAAAATAGCAAGACAAAAAAGAAAGAAAAATTCCAAGGCACTCTCTTATAAGTGAAAATTAAAAAAGCCTATATTAACTTGGCTTGGTTACAAAAACCTATAAAAAAAATCATATAAAAACCCCAACACGTTTCGGCATCATAGCCTTCATCAGGGAGTTAGACTTGCCACAAAGCAGGAGGAGGTATTTAAAACAGTGCTAACCAATCACAAACCTACACATAACAGTGTTAATTAGGTAAAAAAGTGTAATATATAAAACCTCCACTAGGTGTCACCCTTAAAAAAGTGAATAAGCCATAAAATGAAATGAAATGATCTAAAAAACAACAAACACACAAGTTAAAAACAAGTTAACGAGAAGGAAAAGACAACACACAATAAAAAGTAAAACCAAAGTCAAAAAATTTTTAAATAATAATAATAAAAAAAAATATATATATATATATATATATATATATATATATATATATATATATATATATATATATATATATATATATATATATATACATATATATACATATATAATAATATCCATTAAAAACCTACATTAAAAATCAGAGGAAAACGCTAAAATTTGATCTGAATTGGGCCATACCACTAAAACATTAGACTTACCAAGGCAGGTGAATAAAGACTTTTGGCAATATAGTATACTCACAATACATACTTCATACTACATTTGACTGTTTTACTCTATGATATTTCACAAAGCAAGTGCACACCAACAAGTAATCTGTTCAAAAACTGTATAAAAAGTGTAGGAAATGTATCTAAATATATGAAATCTCTAAATGTAATCGTAAAATATTATTTATAACACATTTATTTCTGTTCTCCCTGATCATCAGGACAAAGACGATGACATTAAAGTAGGAGTCAAGTCTACAGCGCTGCGCTTCCAAGAACACACCAAGCCTTGGCTCAGTGGCTTCACAGTGGCCATGATGTCAGGACTGATTTTAGCGGGAGTCAATGCTGGACAAACTGCACCGTATTACACTGTCCTGTCTGTTGTGGCCCTTCATCTGGCACATCAGGTAATATATGGCCAATGCGTTGGCTGAATGGTGTTTATTACAAGCAGCTGAATACAAAACAAAATACAGACAAAACGATCTCCGTTCCGTGGGTAAACACCCAAGTGTTTGGTACGAGGTAAAAGCTTATATTGAATGTTCTGTCCAATGGTGTAAGCCAAATGATTATAATACGTCGCACTTCTGTCCTATTATTATAATATATAAAACTTCTGTGACATGTCCATCAGAGTGTCCTTTAACATCTGTCAACAATTTGTGTCAATCGGATACAAATTATTATGCGTTGCTAAGGACTTCCTACCCCAAAACAGTCCAAAACTTTAACGGACAATATCTAAAAATATGCAAATTGTAAAATATGTCCAAATGTGGATATTAAAATGACCATAACTTTGGTTCTACTTGTGATAGAAACATCATTTTTTCACCATCTTAAACCTTAGTTTCCACTCTACCAAGCTACACACATAACTCTGTTTGGATTTACACACACTTATGCCTGGTTTACTGGTGGTGGGTCACATATATTCTTAATATTTTGACCAACTCTTCGTCTAACTCTAACTGTGTATTATCCTAAACAACTGCCTCTCTTGCCTGTCCTCAAACTCTGCCCCTGGTGGAGTGTATTCAGTTAAATGCAGTCTTCAACCTAAGTCACTAAATCCTTCACACTGGTCTAACAATTGTTTTTTTTTTCCTCCAGTAAAAGGCCAAAATGACTTCTATTAAAACATGTTTTCTACTCTTTTTTTCCTATAGATTTATACACTGGACATCAACAAACCAGAGGACTGCTGGAAGAAATTTGTCTCCAACAGAAACCTTGGACTGTTGTTATTTTTAGGCATTGTTACTGGAAATTTATGGAAGTGAACAAAGACAATGAAGATAAAATGAACATTTTGGAGCAACAGATTATAGTAATTTAAATTATGTTTGTATTTTTCTTTTTGTATGTTTCAATATTTGCTGGACTTGTACAAAAAAAAGGATTGTTTTAATTTGTGTGCTTTTTTGGAACCTAATAAACCAACTGGATAAATGCACTTATTTACAGCTAAAGGGAATAACATCGGAATTATTGTGAATTTTCCAGTTGAAATAAAACAGGTTAAATACCACTGTAAATGTGGTGTTCAATGGGGAGTACTATATCATGAGTCATTAATGCTGTTTGGCAAGAAAGTGGAGTCTATTTGTTGTAATTCTGTGATGACTGAAAGTGTTTGGTTAGTCTTCCTTTACCCTTTAACCCAGGGGTGTCAAACATGCAGTCAGGGGGCCAAATCCAGCCCACAAAGGGTCCAGTCTGGGCCTTGGGATGCATTTGTGAAAAGCAAAATAATTTTATTTCAGGTTTTGTGACACGCCTGAAAACAGGCGCGATAAACTCACGAGTGACTTAAGGTTCGTTCCCTCAGTGTGCAGTTCAATGCAACAACAACAGTAACATTTGATAAAAAAAAAAACTTCACTGTCAATTATCTCACACATATATGCAATAAATGAAACGAGCAACAAAAGAACCGCGAATTAGCATTTCATTAGCATGTTACAGCTTTATATGTTAGCGCCATGGATATGTACAGATATAAAATGGCGTTGTACACTCACGACACGATGTAGCCTATAATTAAATTCAGTTACTCGGTTAATAATGTTTATCTTAACCTCACAAAACCTATAATGAACAACCGGTTTTATGTTTCAACCATTTATATTCCACAATATAATCATAGTTTATCACAATTATCTGAAAAAAGGGAGATAAAATCACATGAGTGATTTAATGCTTTTATTTATATAAACAAAATTTGTACATCAGTGAAATTAGGTATCTTATACATATTTAAGTATAAAAATAGAGAAAACAAAAAAACATCGGGGCATTAGAAGGAGTAAACAAAAATAAATAAGTTACATACTCAAACCTTGTAGGCGAAAATGAAATAAGGAAATAAAATAATTATCGACACAGTTTATCAAAAAGAGGCGTTATCCTCGAGGCATTCTTGGTATTGATCAACAGCAATGATTTATAATAATATAATAACTTAATTTTCCAATGTATTATGTTTGGTTTAGTTTTGAAAAATCTACACTTATGAATATATTGTTTGGCTTGTAAAATAAGAACAGTGATTGATAAATCAAAATGATTTTCTCTGAAATATCCATATTTAATATCAGTAATATTTAACTTGTCAATTTGAATTTTTTTAGAAGTAACCCATTGCTGAAGATCAAGGCAGATTTTTTAACAGCAGGAGAAGAAAAGGTCCAAATCTTTAATTGCTTGGACATGTACAGATATAAAATGGCGGCGTACACTCGCGACACGATGTAGCCAACAATTAAAACTCAGTTACTCAGTTAATAATGTTTATCTTAACCTTGTAAACCCCATAATTAACAACGGGTTTTATGTTTCAACCATTTATATTCCACAATATAATAACAGTTTATCACAATTACCTGAAAACAGGGGAGATAAAACCACAAGAATGATTTAATATTCTTTCCCTCAGTGTACAGTTTAATGCAGGGGTGTCAAATTACGGTCCTCGAGGGCCGGTGTCCTGCATGTTTTAGATGTTTCCCTCTTCCATTACACCTGGAGGCCATTACATCATTATCAGTCTGATGAGGAACTGATTATTAACTCTTTAAGTGTCAGTGCTGATGTGTTCTGAATGGATGATTTAGTTTAAATATTCAAAAAAATTAAACCATTTTCCTTTCAGTTTTGTGCATGGACAAGGTGCTAAAAAGCAAGAGGTTTTTTTTATTTTATTTAAAAAAAAATTAAAGGCAAAATTAAAATTGCTGGGACCAAATTTCAATAGTAGTTTTCTTCTTTAGTAGTTTTTTTTTCAAATATTTCCACATTATTTGTCATTTTGTAAATATTTCTTAGTTTTTGTTGCTCATTTTGTTGATTTTTCTACATTTTGGGTTTTTTATTGTAGTATTTGTCTTTAATTTTCTGCCATTTGTGTCTTACTTTGCTAATGTTACCAATTATTTTGTTAGTTCTTAGGAGTTAAAGGGTTAAACTGAATCACATGGAAGAGGGAAATATGTAAAACATGCAGGACACCGGCCCTCGAGGACTGGAGTTTGACACCTATGGTTTAATGTAATGAGGAGAACCCGCAAGATCCCCCTAGTGGTGGACAAAGGCATGACCAATCGATCCCAGATAGTTTCAGGCATGTGAGTTGATTAGATTACCTTATATGAAATGGCAAAAATATTATAGTAACAAACATTTTAATAACTAGGTGTGTGTGTTAAAGGCAGTGGTCTTCCACCCTGGCCCTCAGGGTCCACTGTCCGTCCACTGTCCGGCATGTTTTAGATGTCACCCTGCTCCAATTAGTGGATCAGACTTCAGCAGAGCTTGATAATGATCAACTCATTATCAAGCTCTGCTGAAGTCTGATAATGATCCACTGCTGTGAATCATGTGTGTTGTAACAGGGTGACATTTAAAACATGCAGGACAGTGGACGGACAGTGGACCCTGAGGACCATGAAGACCCCTGTTTTAAGGCAGTGAATTAATATAAATTATTTATTACAAATATGTTATCTGTTTTATTATTTTAACTTCTTAATGAATCTTATAATGAATTGAATCATTGCAACTCAAGGTATTTAATGTTACTATAACCTATCACAGTTTTACATTCAGACTAATTCAATCTGAAGTGGGTCAGAACCAGTCAAATTCTATCATAATAATCTAGAAATACAACACACAGAATTTTTTTTCTCTTTGTAAATGTAAATATTGTCACAGGAGGAACCTCACTTCATGTTTGCGCTTCAGTAAAACCCTATGCCTCTCCACTCACTGGTCTACAAGTCAAATGCAAAATCAAATCAAAATTAAATGTTCCCACATGTGTTAGTGATAAAGAAAAGTCAAGTCTTAAATGTTGGTTGGCTCAAGTTTCCAAAATAAGTCTGGGCTCAAAATATGAAATTTTACTTTTCATTTTACTGAATATTTTTGATAAGTTTTTGTTCATTTTGCTGAATATTTTGTTCGTTTTTGTTCAGTTAATTCATTATTTTGTTTAAGTATTTTCTTATTCTACATATTTGTTTGTTTTGGTCCATTTTGTGGATTATTTTGGTCATTTTTGTTCATTTTCTTGATTATTGTATTCATGTAAACATTATCATAATAAAATGTGACTCTTTTCACTGTTAATATTTCACTGGTCTGGCTCTTTTCAAATCATATTGAGCTGAATGTGGCCCCTGAACTAAAATTAGTTTTGACGCCTCTGCTTTAACCCTTGATGTGTCTGTGGTGAGTGTCGTCAATGTATGATTCATTTGAAATATTCGTAAAAAATCAACAGTTTAATTGCAAACATTTAAAAACAGCTTTTTTTTTATATCGTGCAAGCCTAGAATGAATGAATGAATGAGGCATATTCAGATTTACATTAACTAACATTAACATTAAAAAAAAAAAAAAAAAAAAAAATAATATATATATATATATATATATATATATATATATATATATATATATATATATATATATATATATTTGTTACCTACTTTCCTATCTGCTCATTTATTGTTGTTTTTTTTGTTTGTTTTTTTGGTGTTCTGTTTTGGGTTTTTTTGTATATATGTATATGTTTAGTACTTCAATTATTTATTATTATTATTATTATTGTTATTATTTTTATTATCATTTTTGTACTATGCACTATATTGCTATAAGATGAATTCAGGTTATTGGGGAAGTGAAGAAGGGGTAGAATTAAATAAGCTTATGCTTCATCCTACTCCTTTTCGGACATGTCATTATTATTATTATTATTATTATTATTATTATTATTATTATTATTATTATTATTATTATTATTATTATTATTATTATTATTATTATTATTATTATTATTATTATTATTATTATTATTATTATTATTGTTGCATTCTGCAAATGCTCGAAATAAATCATTCAAATCAAATCAACTTCCAGGCCAAAAACCCCACACAATTTTTTTATTTTTTTTTATAGGAACATCTTTAGCTTTAATCACCACACAGTGCTTATGTAATATGACAATAAATATCACAACCTAGTTTATGCCAAGAGTTGTATTTATTTTGGCGAAGGTCTTATGTCATTGTGTATTTTCAGGTTCAGCTGACCTTATTTTTTGGACTCTAGTGTCTGAACGTCTGAAGTGGTTTGGTATGTTTGTTTGAAAAGAAGGTCTTTGAATATGTATGTTTGAAGATAGGGCTGTTGATATGTATGTTTGAAGGAAAGGCCCTTGATAGGTGTATTTTAATGGGCTTTAAGGAGTCTGGGTCAATAATGTTGAGGGTTCTGTGAATCTGTGAAGGAGCAATGACTGTTGTATGAACGTCAAATGTTTATGGTAACCAACCAAACTTATAGAAGACAAACGTTACATGTGAGAGAGCTTCAGATTGGTAGAGCAATGGTGACTGTATCATACCCATCTTTTTGGAAATAAATTATACAGAGGTGGTAAAAGTACTCACATTGTGTACTTAAGTTAAAGTACAGCTACTTGTGTGCGGTAATCTGGTAAAATAACTGATTCAATTCCTTTATTGAAGTAAAAAAAAAAAGAAAAAAAGAGTACAACTACTCAATTGTAATGAATTAATTGTAATGATTGTATAAATTTATATTTTTATTCTGGACTTTATTTTTTTATTTTTGTTAGGTGTTAAAACATGTACTATGTTTTTCAGACTGTGGAAACAACAGGTCTAAAGTAATTCAATACCCTTCTGAATTATGCACATGAAGGTTCAGTAGGATGTCCTGACCTGCTCTCACTGTGAGGCAACTGTAAGTAGATAAAAGAGAGAAACACATGATTTTATAATAAATGAATGAATGAATGAACTGGCAACTCATACAGGGTGTACCTCGCTTTCACCCGATTGTAGCTGGACTAGGCCCCCAGTGACCCCCAGTGACCCTAGTGAGGATAAACCCGGTTCAGATGACAAAACTAAAATAATAAATAAAATAAAAGGAAACATCTTGAAACCTTTGAAAAATACACATTTTACTTTACATGTTTCTTCATGGTTTATGGAAACTTCTAGAGAAAAACAGTAATGTGTTTATAGTGGACTTTATTTACATACATCACACAGATTTCACCTACATTTTACAATTACCTGAATTTCGGTCCCCATGGTGTGACTGTGTAAAGACACTGATGTTCCCATAAAGATAGGACTACAAGCATGTATGTATGCACACACACACACACACACACACACACACACAGTCCACTTCCTTTGATCATTTGTATATATATATATATATATATATATATATATATATATATATATATATATATATATATATATATATATATATATATATATATATATATATATATATATATATATATACATATTTATATTTTTTGCAGTTCTATTCCAGAATCCCTGTCTGTGCAGTTGTTCCCAAACTAGATACTGTGTCATTTATCCCTCTTGTGCACATTTTGATCTCTGATCACATCTTTACTGTGTGTAAAGTCTGAGGCCTCAGTCCTGAAGATGGACTTTGGAAGTGATCCTGAAGTTCTCTCTCTCTCTCCCCCCTCTCTTTCTCTCTCTCTCTCTTCTTTCTCTCTCTCTCTGCCCCCCCCCCCCCCCTTTTTTTTTTCTTTCTCTGCCCCCCCCCCCCTCTCTCTCTCTCTTTCTCTCTCTCTCCCTCTCTCTCTTTCTCGTCAGTGGGCACGTGAGAAAGTTTAGCAGCTGTTTGACCGGGGCTCGTCACTACGTCACCCTGCTCCTCGTCTCTCATTGGCTGCCTCTTGTGCAACTGTGCAGTGGTATAAACTCGGCAGTTTGCAGGAGTTGGCAGAGCGTCCTGCAGGGCTGCATCAGTCTCAGTGGAGGGAAACTCTGCTGAGTGAGAAGAAGAATAAAGGGTAAAAAAAAAAAGAAGAAAAAAAGAGGCTTCACAGATTTGTGCACACTTTGTCTTGCGAAGTGATTTAAAGATGCAGAGCTGCGCCAGGTCCTGGGGGATCTTCTTGGCCAAGTGGGTGAATCCCAGCGCACCGTGCAGGCATCTGAGCAACAAGAGCCGCGTGGTGTGGAAACTTCAGAGCAGGACAGCATCCTTTCCCACAAAAACAGCCCGAGCTCTGAGCACGTCTGCAGCCGCCTGCTCCAGACAGATAGAGAGAATATTACCCAGACATGATGATTTTGCAGAAAGGCACATTGGTCCAGGTGAGAGGGAGAAGAGAGAAATGCTGGATACTCTGGAGCTCGAGGTAAGAAAAGAAGAAAAGCAATTTATATTCATATCCTCCTGAGACCCAGTAATGCATTGTTGTTTTCTGTAAAACACAAATGTCAGCTTTACTTAAAAACCATTCCATTAAAAAATAACTATTAATAAATAAGACATTTTTAACATTTTATTTGAAAAAAACGGTTGCATTGTGCAGTTGTTTTAATATAAAAACGATAAACATTTCACTTTCTTGGGTGTCAGGGAATTAAAAAAAATATTTATTTATTTTTAATACGCGCAAAATACGCATATCCACTCCTTTTATTGAACATGATTCTACACCTTTTTTTTGCAATGCATCATTTATTCAGAGCCGTTTTATTATTTATTCATCATTCATTCTTCTCCTTCTTCTTTTTTCCTTTCAGTCAATCGACCAGTTGATCGAAAACACAGTCCCAGCTTCCATCCGTATACACCGGAGTATGAAAATGGATGATCCAATATGTAAGTTTACTATTATTTTGTATTTATTTTAAAACCTGAATATTGTTTGTAAAACCATATCCATCCACACAATATATAAGCCATGATGTCATTTTAAACCTGCATTAAAACATACATTTATTCCACTCCATTTCAGCTGTTTTATTATT
Source organism: Siphamia tubifer (assembly GCA_020466265.1). Classification (NCBI taxonomy): domain Eukaryota; kingdom Metazoa; phylum Chordata; class Actinopteri; order Kurtiformes; family Apogonidae; genus Siphamia; species Siphamia tubifer. The sequence goes on along the minus strand of CM035791.1, from coordinate 47,605,195 downwards.
ATTTTTTTAAGGGAGGCTTTTCCCCCTCTCTCTCTTTCTCTCTCTCTCTCTCTCTCTCTCTCTCTCTCTCTGTCTCTCTCTCTCTCTCTCTCTCTCTCTCTCTCTCTCTCTCTCTCTCTCTCTCTCTCTGTCTCACTCTCTCTCTTCATTTAACGGTCGTGAATTGAAGCCAAGTGAGTGGCTGAAATGTAGGTTGCACCTCTATTGTGCGCCGAGGACGCGCTCTCTCCTGTTAAGTCTTTCCTGTGAACATATTTGGAGTTGTTTTTGCGAAACTCGGCGAGCGGCACCAATCTCCTGTTGGGAAGCCGATGCTCATAGGATGGCAACTGGAGTGTAAAGTTTAGCCTTGAGAGCTCCGGTCCCAAGTCCAGTTCAATCTGGTTACAACGTTCACATTACATCACAGCCGAGGGGGTTCCTAATAAGGTGACTTCTGTATGTTTTGCATGAGCTTTGCCTGGGATGTGTGCATGTTTTTTTTTTTTTTTCCTGCAGAATGTGCCCATCACAGCTCTGATTCACTCTGTGTTCCCGTTAATCCACTTTGCTTTGGCTCGTTTGAATGAAACCCAGGAAATAATGTCACAGATAAAAAAAAAAAAAAGAATAAGAAAGAAAGAATAAGAAGTGAATACAGTAAAGTGGATGACATGCTCACAAGATGATTTTCCCCTCTAAAGCTCAGGAGATAAATGATGGATGGAAACAGTTAAAAGATGTGTTTTCTGATGCAAATGATGTGTTATTAATGTGCTGTTGTTGGACTTTGCTCAGAGCAGGTGCATAACTGAGGGGAGAGGAGATAAAAGGGCAAAATGGTTAAAATATGCAGTAAAACAGTAAAGATAATTATTGCAACATCCACCCCCCCCTCCTCTGTTTTGTCCTGTTTTCATTTTTAGTTAATGCACAAAATATTTAGATTTTACTTCATTTGACACAGGAAGGCTATATTTGAAGTATTCTGGAAGATGTATCATGAGTACATTTTTTCCAACCCTTATCCAAACAGAAATATATGGCAATATACTAAAAAATATAATGCATTCTATTCAAAAATATATTTGGAAAAGTAGTGCATTTATTAGCTGATATACTGTAATATATGATTTGATCATATATTGACAAATATAAAAATATAGAAATTGCACTGAAGACAAAAGCTTTTTACAGATAGTTTTATTGAAACTCAATTTCTTACCACATATATTGTGGAAAATACTAAGTATATAATTACATATATTTAGTAATACACTTCACAAAATACCTATATATATATATATATATGTTTGTATATGTACGTGTGTGTGCATCCATATACATTACGTGTATTACTAAACATATATTGTCATATATATCTCAATATATAGAAAGTGGCAATTCCTTATGTATTTTGTTATATGTTGACACAATATATTTCTCTGTACATTATATACATATATTTTCATGTTCAATTTCAGGCAGTCGTATATTCATAATCAGCATATGGAGAAATATATTTTTGTTTCATAAGGCTTTTGCTTTGACATCATTTTTATTTCCTTCTATAAAAGACCATCTGTCTTTTTGCTCTTTTATTATCATTTGTCTTGTGTCTTTTACATCCTCCTCCCTCTCAGTTTGTGACATTTTCATTCTTCATCTTTTCTATGGTTTGTGTTGCTCTATTGTTGTGGTTTCTGGGTCAATGTTCGCTTTCATGTTTTTTCACATTAATCTTATTCCATCGTTATGACATTTTTATCTAATACATGATGTGCCATTTTTACCTTAGATCAGAGGTGTCAAACATGTGGCCCAGGGGCTGAATCCATCCCGTTCAAGGGTCCAGTCTGGCCCTTGGGATGAATTTGTGAAATGAAAAAATAGTTAATAAATGATATGAACAATCATTTTAGTTCAGGTTCCACATTCAGACCAGTCAAATATTATCATAATAATCCATAAATACTCACATCTTCAATTTTTTTCTCTTTGTAAATGTTAATATTTTCACATATTTACAGTAAATCAAAGTTTAATTTTTGTTAAAAATTCAAATAATCTAAACTAAGATGAAGAACCTGAAATATTTTAAGAGAAGTCAGTGCAATTATAACAATATTCTTCTTGGAAATGCTAAACAAAAGTATAATATTGTTCAAATTCTGCTTATTCTTTCACTTTGTTCATGTTATTCATATTGTTTGAAAGGATCGATATCAACACTATCATTGTTCAATCTGACTTTTTTTCACTGTAAAATATAGAGAAAAGTTTGGACTTCACATTATTTATGTATTATTATATTATTATTTCCAAGGTTCGGCTTTACTTCTTCAGATCAAATTTCTAGCTGAATGTGTCCCCTGAACTAAAATGAGTGTGACACCCCTGCCTTAGCTCACGCTACTTGAATCTATTGCAATATTTTTGCAAAACCTGAAGTAACAATCTCCTCCAGAGAACCAACAATGCATTTTTGTCCTCTGTAGGGGACAAAAGTTTCACAGTTTTACTTTAAAAATACTGTTAAATACTTCAAAGGGAATCCATTAAAAAAAACTAAATAAATACACATAAATTTCAAAATACATCTGTAAAACTTGCATTATGTCTTGTCCAATCAGAACAAATGTTTAATGTAAAAAAAAAAAAACATCTCAGGAGGATATATTTTGTGAAACTAAGATGTAGTGATTTGACTGATATGAAAACTTATGGAACATTTTGCCCATATTCTCCAACACTTAATGTTTTCCACAGTTCACTTACTATGTACATACATGTAAAGGAACATGTGTGTTTTAATTACATTGGAAATGCTCAGATGTGTAAACAGTACAGGCTTGTGTAACATATTCTTCTAGTTGTAATAAATTTCACATAATATAACACCCCCAGCAAGTTAATAATAAACTATGATAATAGGCTTGTATCTTCTTTTATGACAAGTGTTGTGTGTCACTGTGTGCCATAAATAAATGCTGATAGGAATAAATAAGTGACACGCCCCTTTTTCCATAAACGTAGCTTTTTCTAAGTAAAAATTAATAATTTCCTGAGATTGGACTGAAAACTGCACATTTGAACATCTACTTTTGTGATAAAGAACACCAGGTGACTCAACCTCAGGTGAATCCCAGGGCTTTACTTGGGCCCCTTAGTAAGATGCTGTTTGGAGCATGGGCGTAAAATTGCATATGGACACTATGGACACACATACACACCAATATTTGAGTAGAAAATGACATGATATTTGGGAAACAAAAAGTTACTGTATTTTCTGGACTATAACAACTTCAAAAACCACAGTGCATCTTATATATATATATATATATATATATATATATATATATATATATATATATATACACTGTATATATATATATACACTGTATATATATATATATATATATATATATATACACTGTATATATATACACTGTATATATATATATATATATATACACAGTGTATATACAGTGCATCTTATATATATATATATATATATATATATATATACAGTATATATATATATATATATATGTGTGTGTGTATATGTATATATATATATATATATATGGGTTAATTCTGGTTGTGCTTAGTGACTGGGAATTTAGACTTTTTTTTAATCTCATAATATAAACTTTTTTATCTCATACATTTCACTTTTATCTCATAATTTAGACTTTTTATCTAATGATTTTGACTTTTTTCCTCGGCCAAGGAGGTATTAAATTCGGTTCCATTTGTCTGCCTGTCAGCAGTATTGCGCAAAATGTTCTGAACGGATTTTGATTAAACTTTCAGGACTGATAGATAATGGGTCAAGGAAGAAACCATTAGATTTTGAGTAATGGAGGTCAAAGGTCAAGGTCGCGCTAAAGGTCAACACTTAAAACACATCAGTGGTAATATTTCAGGATTCAGACGAGATAGAATCAGCCGTTTTTTGTATTTTTTTTTATTCACGTCGTCTCACCTTCGGACATTAGATGGGTCAACACCTATGGCTACATCACATCACGTTTTGACGTCATATGAGACTATATCAAGCCTTAGCGGAGGTCTGGCTGCCTTGTTTTCCTCATAATTTTGCCTTTTTTCTCAGAATTTTCACTTTTTATGTAATAATTTTGATATTTTATCTCATGATTTAGGCTTTTTATCTCAGAATTTTCACTTTTTATCTCATGATGTTGACTTTTAATAATGCGCTTTATAATCCAGTGTGCCTTATGTATGAGGAATTAAACCATTCATTGACAGTGTGCCTTACAGTGACTAAATATTGCCATCAACGAACTTTTATCACGTGAAAAAAGGAGACAGAAATAGACGTAAATGTCAGTCTTGTGATGATAACTAGACTAGACAAATTAAATATAATGCAGTTATAGATGACCAATAAAAAACAGACAAAATTTGGCTAAAGAAATCAAAAGTTTTTCTTGACAAAAACAAAATGACATGTTATCTTAATTATTTAGTTATTTATTTATTGTTGCTGTCTCTCACAAGGAAATTACGCCCCCACTAATGTCAACATCATGATTACTCCCGTGTTTTTTTTTTTTTGGGGGGGGGGGGGGGGGTGGTTGAGCCACTGAGGCAAGTGAAACTGATAAAAGATATAAGATATAAGGAAAACAATAATTATCATCTGCACATTATCAATAAACAAAACAGATTTTGAGTTTCTACAAAATGTGTACTTTTGATGCCATTATGATGTTTATTTTCTTTAATAGTCTTGTGAACAGTAATAGAAGGAGTCAATCTTTCTCATCATACCTATTGATGACCCACTAAGTAACTAACTGTGACAGTGCGGTTCAGTGAATATAACCTAATAATGGCACAAAAACACCAGCTTATCATTACAGTTAATTTTATTTATGTCCTACATCTATTTTTCCATGTAATAAACACATGAGATAAAAAAAGAGGACATTTTATTTTACCTCAGATGACGCTGAATAGGAAGCTTTGAGGGGCCTAACCATTTGCCTAGTTGGCCTATAGCAAGAAACAGCCCTGTTCTTTCCCCTTGTACCTAAAGTTGCCCACTCTTCTGCCAGCCCCTCCCTTCCCCTCCTCTGCCACTGTCAAGTTTCATAATGCAACAAACCATGCTGAAGGAACAAAACTAGAGGCTGTGCTGGTTTTCTGCTTGTTCAGCTTTGGAGGGCTTCAGTTTGCAAAGCCAGCAAGGGATTCTCTCTTCAACAATAGCCCTCCTGGATGGTTCTGAATCAGGCTTTTTTTTTTTTACTGCCCTGTAGGACTCAGGGTCCATGGGAAAGCAGTCCTCCTAAATGAAATGCGCTTGCTCACAATCATACACTCAAAGCTCAGCCTGGACTTGTTGATAAGTCACTAAATGTCTCTTTTTTTTCCTCCTAACTTGGCTCATACACCAGCTACAAACATTGCTTAGAGATGAATTTGCCCTGTCACTGTAGTTGTAAATATCCACCTGTGGACAGACTTTGGGCAAATGACCTGTTTCTTATTGCCAAGGACTGGCAATGTCTTTTTTATTCCAAAACAGGAGGAGTCAGGGCTCTGGCTTCAGTTGGGCAGTATTGTCCATTCCTTGGAGTTGCGAGGCAGCCATGATGGCCAGAGGAATCTGAGAGACTGGTTGTGTATTGGCAGAGCTCGTAACAGCAGTGGGGAATCAAACTACACGACATTACTAAAAATATTCACTCACCTGGTTTGAAATGTACTTAAAGGAGTCATTCCATCGTTATTTCATTAATATTCCTGTGTTCTCCATTGTTGTTTAATGCATTGTGTGTTGGTTCTATTTAAAAAACAAATCAAAACGTCTGGATTGCTCTGTTTCAAGTTGTTTTTGCAAAGGAGAAAATGACCTTTAAGTTAGTATGACAGTGCAGTGTTCTACAACTGTGTGTGTGTGTGTGTGTGTGTGGTGGGGTTGCTTGTCTATTGCACCAGTTATGAAGATTTTTTTTAAAGGTATCATTACACTGAAAGCCACTTTTCCACATTTCTTTTGTAATCTGATGGTCACCCTGAGTTACCAACACATGCTGTGTGGTGTGTCACCTCCACTGGCTGTATTTCCCATTCATAGAAAACAACACAGAGAAACGAGCCACTCAGAAAAGCCTGTCCACTACACATCATGAGGACATTGGCGAATCTGATGTAGCATTAGCATTAGCATCTACAAGAGAAGACGGCACCATAGTAGCTGCTGCACAAACTTGAAAAAAATGCCAGAGCAAACTGGTTCATGTGCTCTCTGTGGAAATAAAGCGTCAGATATTTTCCCTGCACATTTTCAAAACAAGCGATGGCACAAAACCTCGCTGGATGTTACTCTCCATGGTAAACACACACAGAGTGAGAGAGAAGGGGGAGTGTTCCTTCACACATTTTGAGCCAATCAGAGATGCCTCATTACCACGTCATGGACATGTATGAGGAAGTACCGGTAAACTCTGTTGTTCGACCTCAAGTCATTTTTCTACTCTCCAAAAACCGCTTGAAACAAAGCAATGTAGAGGTTTTTTTTTAAATAGAACCAACACACAATGCATTCAATAAGAATGGAGAACACAGTAATATTAATGAAATAACGATGGAAAGACTCCTTTAGTGTATAAATACATTTATAAATGTATGGTGTGGAAGCAAGGATTGATTGACAATGTCCACTGACAAGACACAAGCATCAACATTTTAACCCCAACAAAACAAAGGTGAACGTTAGTAAAGAGTTTTCTGTGAAATTTATATCACGTAGATTAGCTAGCAAATGCCTCTTCAGATGGCCGTGCAATTTTTTTTATCGTCTAAGGTGAAGTTAAAAAGATTGACAGACACACATGCGATGTGTTTTGTTAGCCCACCACAACTGTCTTACCTGCAGCAGCAAAGTCTTGGTTATGTCTGACTGTGTTTACGTGCAGAGAGAGAGAGAGAATAACATGCGACTTGTCGACTTGTGCTACGGGAGTGGACGTGTCGACTAGTTGACGTGTCTGTTTATGCCCTAGTAGAGACACAGAGCTCCCAGCGCTTCCTTTTCAGCCCATGTCCTTGTTTGGGCAGAGCAGCCAGGGCAGTGGCAGGGATTCGCACACTCCTAACCAGACTGGCAGAGGCTGGTGTGCTGGGAATGTGCTGGCACTGTTGAATAAGAGGAGTCACCAAAGCTTTGCCCAGGTTTGCCAGGAAAAGTCTCATCTAGAGACTCTTCCTCTGATTCCAGGTTGGCACAAAATCGCAGGAAAGAGATGGTTCACGTAACAGACACCTGTCTCGTCTGTAAAAATGATTAATTGATTAGGTGGGAAGGTGTGGAAAAGAGATGTGTACTCACAAAAGTCATTGTTACTCCATCAAGACATGCCGCAGGCTATGTAATCACCTGGGTTTGTCTGTTTGTTTCATTAGCAACATAAATGAAAAAAATATTGACTGATTTCAAGACAATTTCCACAGAATGTCCGGAATGACAAGAGTGAGTGAGTGAGTTGGAATGGTGTGTATGGGGATGATGGATACCCATACGCACTCGTCATCTGAACCTGCTTTGTCCTCACTAGGGTCACGGGGGTCACTGGGGGCCTAATCCAGCTACAATGGGTGAAGGCGGGGTACACCCTGTATGAGTCTCCAGTTCATCTCAGGGCTGAACATATATAGACAAACAATCACTGTCACATTCACACCTATGGACAATTTAGATTAACCAGTTAACCTATCAGTGCATGTGTTTGGATGGTGGGAGGAAACTGGAGTACCCGGCGAAAACCCACGCAGACACAGGGGGAACATGTAAACTCCACACAGAAAGGTCTGGTGTGGGATTCGAACCAGCGTCCTTCACACTGTGAGGCACGAGTGCTAACCACTGCAACCCATACCCATTAATTTCCTGTGACGGTCACAGTTGACTGGGGAACACCACAGGTGTAACATGGTTCATTAAAACACTCATAATTCAATGAAATAAGTTATCATCACTTTTATATAGGGCAGCTTTTATATTTTTAGGTGTGGCCCTGGCTCAGTTGGTAGAGTGGGTCACTGACACACCAGGGAACTGTGTTCCCTGGAGGAAAATGGACATATGTCCCTTTTAAATAACATTAGAGGCATGAGAGGACACGTACTGATCATTATGAACTGCAGTATTTACCCATGAAAGGATCTGAACTATTTTCTTAGTTAAATCCAATGTAAATCTTCTGTAATTAAAACCAAAGGTGGTGCAGTGAAATATTGCATGTGGCTTATTTTTTTGTTTTTATCCAGGCAGTGTACATAACATACTCTAAATGAATACTGCATCCTTTCTTTATCTGACTAATGTATCACTGTATTTATGTTGTTGATGAACCCATGTAACCGAGCGTCAAACTTCATATTTTTTAGGTGAAAATGAAGTTTTGGAAACTTTACAGAAGATTGCATCAAAAAACAAGGTTTGGCGCTCCTACATTGGCATGGGCTACTACAACTGCTCCGTCCCACCACCCATTCAGCGTAACCTGTTGGAGAATGCAGGATGGTGAGTGTCTGTCTATAAATGTACATACCCTGAAGAAACATCATGTAACTAGATATACTGGAACTGAACAAACATGAACATCTTTATATATAAACTGAACAGTAATAATAACAGATTAGATTTAGATAAGACTTTTCAAGGCATCCAAAATGCTTTATATTATTCATTCACTCTAACAGTATATTTTCCCTGTGATGGTGATAAATTGTTTGTATCCCTGGGGAAGGATGATGGAAACATTGCTGCCAATTCCATCACCAAATATTCATACACCAGTGTGAGTGACACTGGCTGCAAAGAGGGTCAAGTGTCCCGCCCAAGAACGCAACAGACAGACTAGGATTTGAACCGCCAACCTTTCAGTTACTGGGCAACCCCCTCTACTTCCCAAGCCATGACTGCCTGCTAGAATAATAAAATAACCCAAAAAAAAACATTTACACGCATAACCACATATGAATTATTAACCCATAAAGAGCCAGTGCAAGTTTTGTGGTAGTTCTCAAATGACTTTTTCCTCTTCATTTATCATTTTGTAACTGATTTATCACCAGTTATTCTACTTTTTATCACCTATTTTTCCCTTTTTTATTTTTTTGCCTTTTTTTAAGCATACAGCAGGTATTTTCCTAAATTCAATTCACCGATCACATAGATGTTCATCAAAACTCAGATTAAAGTTAAGGGTTGTTGTATCAAAAACAGGAAAAAGTGACTTTTTCAGCAAAGATATCAATAACTCAATTTAAAAACAAGTATTTCCAGACACTGTTATTACTCCAAGGGTTTTACTTGTGAATCAGTGATGTACAAGATGACAGTGTTACCACATGAGCCTCTGAACGTCCAAAACGGTCATGAAAAGATGTGAAACTGTATTATACACCGATTATTTACATGTATTGATAGTGTTAATGGAGTAACAGGTATGAAACACTTTACGATGTTAATTCTGAATAAGATAATTGCTGTCCGATGTAAACACTTAATTCCACGTTAACATTATTCCTGTCATTCTGCGCATGTTCCTGGTCTTTTCGTGATTATGGTAGTCGTTACGCCGGCATGCACATATTCCGTGCTGCTGACATTAATGTAGGAACATTTTCTGAGACGGCTGAATGAAGCAAGTGTGGAGTCACAGCGAAGTAAAGTATTTGATTGGAGAATTGGAAGAATTAAATATAACATGAAGTATCCTGTCTTCCATGTTGATAGTTGCAACGAAAGCAAAACAGGAAGTGGACGCAATTATTTTCTTCCAGTAGACAACAAGACGTCACATGGGCGTTCTGTCCAATCAGAACCCTCTGTTCTCTCAGCACTTAATGCTGAATTAACAAAAGCAGAATACATCCATTTCCCATGTAAACACTTATTTGGAATTAACATGTCCATGGAAACATGAGGGAATAGGTTTAATTCCGAATAACTTTATTCTGAATAAATCATTTGGAATTAAAAATTACTTTGTAAATGTACGGATTGACTTTGTGTAGAAGTAGTCGACAATGGGAATGAAATAAATGGTGAGTTTGGGGTATGATCTCTTACTGTAATCCATGGCTCAGTTAGTAGAGTGGGCCAATAAATGAAGGGTTGGCAGTTCAAATCCCACTCTGTTCTGTCTGTCCATTGTGTCCTTGAGCAGACACTTCACCCCCCAGTGCTACTCACACTGCTGTATGTATGTTCGATGGTCTCCTGAGGGGCTGAAGGTGCAAACTGGAAGCCATGCTTGTGTCAGTCTGCTCCAGGATACAAATGTAGTTTACCACCACCAGAGTGAAAATGTGAAAGTGAATGAATAATAGTTCATTAATGTAAAGTGCTTTGGGTGCCTAGAAAAGCACTCTAAAAATCTAATCAATTATTATTGCCCCCCCCTCCCCCCCAAAAAAGGGAGAGCGGTATTGTTTTTAGTTCTATTAAGTTTAGGTTTTTTAGTTTGTAAGCAATTTTAATCGCAGTTTGTCGCAAACTACTGGACCGATTTCTTTGACCTTTTTTAGGAAAGGTGTGAGGTTGGTCAGAATAAATGTCATTACATTTTGGTGAATATAGGTCAAGGTCACAGTCGCCCAAAGTGTGCTTTTGCTGGAAGAGATGGAGCAAATCAGATAAAACATTTTCTTAAAACCTATTATTACTTCCACATAGGAGGTTCTGTCTTTGCTGCAGTTTGTTTGTTTGTGTACAACATAACTCAAAAACCTATGGGTAGATTTTAAAGACATTTTCAAGGTATGGTGGTGATGGGGTTTTGGTGTGTGTGTGTGTGTGGGGGGGGGGGTCTTGGCAGAAGTCTGTGCTCAGGGTGCTTTTCCAGTTATTATTGTTATTATTACAGCCCTGAGTTCAGATCCTTGGACCAATATGACCTGAAGAGACAGTTTACAGGTTTTGATATGGGCTTGTCTGGACTGTGGAGAGAGCAGAAGATTTTCCTAAAATTGGTGAATGATTGGAGCTGACTCAAATTGATGCTACTAATTGTGTTTATTCTTCAGGCTTGGTCCCTCATTTAGAAATAAAGTGCAGTAGTGTGAGAATAACGTGAAGTCAATATGAAGTCACAAGACATTAGACTGACCATCAAACCGGACTCATGTGAGATCTGACAACGTGCTTCCCACTCAACATTTTCTTTCACTCGGTTCCAAGTCAACCATCCATTCCCGTGTTTTCACCAAATCTCTGGGTGGTGGGAAGCATACAATGCATTCCAGTGTTGGGGCTGCTTTGGTTCAATGCCACCTCTCCTCTGCTTTTGTCCCGCTGCTCTGAGTCCCTCCTAATGAATCATTGTGGGTGCCTTGTCCTCAGGGTGACACAATACACACCCTACCAGCCAGAGGTCTCTCAGGGTCGCCTTGAGTCCCTTCTCAACTATCAGACTATGATCTGTGAAATCACAGGCATGCCTGTGGCCAACGCCTCTCTGCTGGACGAAGGAACGGCCGCCGCTGAGGCTATGCAGCTCTGCCACAGGTACCGACATACGTGCCCTGTTTACATGAGAGGTTTTATTCCTGTTTAATTCTGAATAAATGTTAATTCCTCTTTAAGATGAACCATGTAAACACCTAATTCCAGTTGAAAATGATAATTCAAAATTAAATGTCTGAGCAAAGTTACTGGTTTATTCTGATTTTAATTCAGAATTCAATAATTCCTCTGACGTGTAAACAGTTAATTCCACTTTAACATTATTCCTGTCGTTATGCACATGCTCCTGGTCTCGTTGCGATGACGCACATATTCCACACTGCTGTCATTAGTTTGTAGATTTGGTCAAGCTGCTGCTTCGTAATTATCACAAAAATAAATGCAAAAATCACCTGTAGTATCTGGGCTAACATGTTGATAGCTCGACCACATAACAGTTGACAAATGCAAAACAAGAAGTTTTCAGCATTTTAAGTGTTAAGCAGTCGTGCTGTCCAATAAGAACCCTCTGTACCCCCTCTGAAAGCTGAATTAACTACAATATAATGGGAATACACCCATTTCACATGTAAACTTTTGTTTGAAATTAACATGTCCATGTAAAGAGGAAGGAAATAGCTTTAAATCTGAATTATTTTACTCCGAATAAATAATTTAAAAACATCATGTAAGTGTAATGATTGATCCACTATAGATGGAGGTAAAAGCTGATACAATATACTGAATATACACTGGTGGAAAATAAGTTTTCAGACAACTTCAAAATTTCAGACAATTTGAACCCATTAATAGCAAATGAACTGAGGTTATACAGTGCATGTTCTGCAACCATTGGTGCCCAAAGCACTTCATAATTTCCTCACATTCACCCATTCACCACACACTCATACACCAGTAGGTGCTGCTGCCAGACCGACTGGGGACAACTTAGGGTTCAGTGTCTTTGCCCAAGGGCACTTTGACATGTGAACAGTCAAAGCCAGGATTTAAAACTCTGAACCTGCTCGACCAACTGAGCCTATAAAGACCCAGTGCTACCTCTGTCAGTTCTCAAATTTATTTTTCTCTACATAGACCTTTCATAACTGATTTATCACCATTTCTTTATACAAAATTATCCTTCAATATCTTGCATTTTTTTGTGTAAATGACAAAAAAGATTCACACAGACATGTCACCTGACACAATGTCATGTGTCCTGCTGCTATTTTCTATTATTTTTTTATATTTATAATCTTGCACTATTTTTTACATACACATACATTAATTGGATTTTTATTGTCATACTGATATAAGACTAGTATTGTTTTTATGGAATTGTAATGTGCATTGCTGGTTCTGAGTACAAATTTAATTCCACGTGTACACATGTAATGACAATAAAATTGAACCTTGAACCTTAAATAATATAGTTTCCTATATGTAATTCTCGGATCATGTAGATGCTCATGAAAACTCAGAGAAAATTAAGTTAACAGAGAAAGTTGAAGAAAAAGTAACTTTTTCCAATATAGATTAAATATTAATTAGGAACATAGATTAAAAATGAAATTTAATCAAAATTAATCCACACCACCTTGTGATTAATCTGATTACAAATGTTAATCATTTGACAACACTAATGATCACATTGTCACCCTTCAGACAGAACAAAAAAAGGACCTTCTACATTGACCCACGATGCCACCCCCAGACCATCGCTGTGGTTCAGACCAGAGCTAAGTACGTATCATCTGTATCAATCAATAAATGACCCGTTTCCCAACAAGGCTCGAGTTATTGGTATACAGATACACTACAGATTGTTCTTTTAATTATTTATCGTTTGATTTTATTATGATAGTGTCATAGGTTTTTATTATTATTTTTATTATATAATATGCACTGGAGCGGGATCCTAAATTTTGTTGTATTAATACGTATAATGACAATAAAGCATTCAATTCAATTCAAAAGAATCTCTTGATGTTATATAATGTTATAATATATCACACATATTGAAGGTGTGATTATGTGTTGCAGCTACATCGGGGTAAAAACTGAACTTAAACTGCCTCATGAGATGGACTTCAGTGGAAAGGATGTGAGTGGGGTGCTCTTCCAGTATCCAGACACTGATGGTCGGGTGGAAGACTTCACTGCCCTTGTGGACCGAGCACACAAAGGAGGGGTGAGAGAATAAAGGCTTACCATATGCATGACACAACAATAGGAGGCCAAGGCTACTTTGCATGTCATTGGTTAAAAATGCAGTGGGAAAGTCTGTATTTGTGTAATAATACCTTAAATACCTGGGTCAGTTTAGACAAAAAACATGAGAAACTGCTTTTGTTAGTTTGCTGCCCCATCTGACTTCAGTTTCAGTTTAACCCTTTCATGCATAATGAAGATTAATGAAGATCCAATGTTGCTCTAGATCAGGGGTGTCAAACTGATTTTAGTTCAGGGCCCACATTAAAACTAATTTGATCTGAATGGGCCTGTACCACTAAAATAATAACATAATATATCAATAATGTCAAGCTCTATGTTTTTTCGAGCAAAAAAAAGTGGATTTATGTGATAAAAATGTTCCCATCTACCAACTATCATTTAAAACAATGGGAATAACATGAATAAACTGACACTTCTTCAGAAAATTAAATGCAGTTCTAACAAGAGCATGCCTCAGTTTATCATTTACACATCGTACAGATTATTTATTCAGAGTAAAGAATAAGATCCAGGATGTCCCTTATTTTTTTTTCTCCACTAACTACTATGAGGTAGGTTGAATTACAGTCTCAAGTCAGAATATAACAACATTAGAACCTAATGCAATATTAAACAAACTGCTGTGTGTGCATGGTCTGTACAGATGCAGACCCAGATTATGAATGTTGGTAGGAGCGTAGAAACTATCGAATATTTTTGCCATCCAGTATTCTTTAGGTTTTTTTGCCCAATCTGATTTTTTACTTTTTTTTTTTTTTAATGGGATGAATTCAATTTTTTTAAACCCTTTAGCTTCTAATGCATCACTAGTGAGAGCTCTATGTGTATGAATTATTGTAAATATTCATAATAATTCTGAACATACAATGGGGCAAATCAAAACAGTGAGTGAGGCCAAAAATGAACAGATTTGTTTGTTTGTTGGTTTTTACTATGAGTTCCTTTTTTGGATTAGAACAAAGTGCCAGAAAACATTTCAGATTCTTTGTATTTGGTCACATTAGACAATTTCTTTGACAAAAACTACACTGTGTTTTAATGTAAATATGTGAAAATATTAACATTTACAAAGAGAAAAATTTGGAGTTGTATTTATAGATGAATATGATCGTATTTTACCAGTCTGACCCACTTCACATTGAATTGGTCTGACTGTGGAACCTGCACTAAAATCATTGCTCATATCTTAATGACTAATTTTGCATTTCATAAAATCATCCCAACGGTCAGACTGGACCCTTGGGTGGGCTAGATTTGGATCCGGGCTGCATGTTTAACACCTGTGTTGTGGAGTTCTGCATTTACTCACTGTTCTGTCGTCCATACGTCTAATGCTATGACCCCCCCCCCCCCCAAAAAGGCTCTGGCGTGCTGTGCCACAGATCTGCTCGCCCTCTGCATACTGCGTCCTCCTGGAGAGTTCGGGGTGGACATCGCATTAGGCAGCTCCCAGAGGTTCGGAGTTCCTCTGTGTTATGGGGGTCCACACGCTGCCTTTTTTGCTGTTAAAGACAACTTGGTTCGGATGATGCCTGGCAGGATGGTCGGAGTCACCAGGTAATTTGATGTCTGAGTGTGTTTTAGCTGTTTTTGAACACTTGTGAGTTTGCCTTCAGGGCTCTCATCCAAAAAGTGTGTATCTTTACATATTTGCCCCCCCCCCCCCCCAATACCTCACCTGTGTGACTGGACAGGTGGTAGTGCCGCAAGTGAAGCCCATCAGTAGCCCACCATGTTTCTCTAAAAAAACCATAAAGTAAAATAAGTTAAAAGTTGACAAGAAATATGAAATGACATCCCTTATGTGTTATTTTACAACATTTATGAACAATATTTACACCAACTGCTAGAAAAAAAATTGCACACTCTCAAACACACATTCTTCACCTTTAATAATGAATGAATAAATAAATGTCAATGAGAGAATCCACAAAGTAGGATAAATGGAATAATGGTTTGTCATTTGCCAAAATTAATTAAATAAATAAATGCATCATTCATATAATTCATATATCATAAAATAATTAATTAAATATGTCATTAATTAAATAAAATTGGAATTAAATAGATACATGTGTTATTAAAATACCAATTAATTTTAGGTAAAAACATATATTATTTTACTATTTAATTGATTATTTCATGGTCCTTGTATTGCAGTGGATCATTAATTACTTTTTTTCTGTCAACCTTGTCCATTAAAGTGTGTCTGTGTGTGTTGGGGGGTGGGGTCTTTATGGGTTAACTGCCGTTTCTGTTTATAGAAATTATCTGTGGAATATAAAATCTAATGTGTTCATTTCAGAGATGCAGCTGGTAAAGAAGTGTATCGACTCGCTCTGCAAACAAGAGAGCAACACATCCGCAGAGACAAAGCAACCAGCAACATCTGCACGGCACAGGTACAGTCACACTGACTTTATTTAAATGTGGAAATGTCACAAAAAGAAAGACACTTTATTTTTTATTTCTAGTCTAAATATCTCATCATACTTAAAATAAATCACAATTGCCTGAAGAGGAACTTTTAGTGAGATATAAACACTGATTTATAGACGATAAATCTGATTTTAAGTAATATTACCAAGATAATTTGGTAGATTTTTTAGCTTCTAATGGAACAAGTAGAAATTATCTTTCCATTTTCAACATCCATTAACTAAAACTATGTTCTTACATCACAAGTTACTCTTCAGGGGATTATGGCTTATTACCCTGTTGTCAGGGGGGCAACAGCTATTGTTACCCCGTCCCCTGAAGAGGAGAGGGGTATTGTGTTTGAGTTGATTTGTTTGTTTTTCAGCAACTTTGCGCAAAAAGTACCATTTCAATTTCCATGAAATTTTCAGGAAAGGTGCGAGGTGGTCCAGAATAGATCCCATTAAAATTTGGTAAATGTAGGTCAAAGGTCACAGTCGTAATCACCAAATATGTGTTTTCACAATGATAAGAGATAGAGTAAATCAAGTTAAATGTGTGCAAGGGGGCGGGGCTTGTTGTGCTGGGCAATACTTGTTTTTAGGGATTTTTGTTTGTTTATTTGTCAGCAACTTTACGCAAAAACTACTGGATCATTTCCATGACATGTTCAGGAAAGGTGTGAGGTGATCCAGAATAGAACCCATTAAGTTTTGGTAAATGTAGGTCAAAGGTCAAGGTTACAATAATGGTCAAAATCTAACTTTGGATAGCTGAAGTATTTATCTTACAGACTTCCAGTGAGCACCAAAATGCTGGTCCTTCAATTCTGCCTCTTGTGTATATAAATTTTGACCTATTGTTGACCCAAGAGGTCAGGGGTCACTCGGTTAATACCTAAAAAAATTCTCATGGGCTATAATGGAAAAACCAGTGGAAATAGAAACTTATTAGAGACAATTATTGACAGATACGGAAGATACGGCTTCAAAATGATGTCTTGATTTGACATCATTTTGATTTGAAATCAAAATGATGTCAAATCAAGACATCATTTTGAAGCTGTATCTTAGCCGTATCCTGATGAAATCCAAATCACATTATTTTAAATGCTCCAAAAAGGGTGGTGATAAGTACTCCGTTACTATTGTTGACCGATGAGAAACTATATGTAGGCATCATGAACTTTGACCTTCATCAACCTTGGAAAGTCAAACCAATAGTCGTACTTTTTGAGAGGGGGATGTCAATTAAGAGCTAAAATGTCTACAAGGGTTTTTTTTTGTTTTATCTGGCAACATTTGTTTGATGTATGATGAGATATTTTGACTAGAAATGAGAAAGAGTTTAGGTTTTTACAGGCTGATGCAAGACTAAGGTGATGAAAGTGTGTTTAACTTTTTCTGTCTTCTGATTTCTAGGCTCTGCTGGCCAACATGGCTGCTATGTTCGCACTATATCACGGTCCTCAGGGTCTCAAACACATCGCGGAAAGGACACACAACGCTGTTCTGATCCTGGCAGAAGGTTGACCTATTTTGTTTGTTCATTCTACTTCCAATCGATTTTTTCTTTATGTAATACCAGGATAATTTTGTGTGAATATGAGAGTTAACAAGAAAAACAAAGCGGAAACGGGTCTAAAACTTGTCTATAGTTATCTGAAAAACTGTTAATATGTTACATTAACATACCAGGCTTCCATCATATAACGTTAGCTGAATGTGTTACATTAGCAAAGCCTACCGTACATCTATTCAGCCTGTTGTTCTCTATTCTATTTTCATTTTACATTCCCTTTCAAGATGAAATGTCTGTTCTTGTTGCTGGATTTTTATCGAATAAATTTACCCCAATAAATGCGACTTATACTCATATATATATATACATACATACACATGTGTGTGTTTTAGTCTGTTTATGGAAAAATGTGCTTCTTTCTTTTCGTGCTAGTTTGCAAATCGAAGAACACACATGCATTCATCTTTTCCCTCTTGCATAAATGTCTGCCTCCTCTTTTTTTTTTAAGGTCTGAAAAGAGCAGGACACAGGCTGCACAGTGAAATGTTCTTCGACACACTGAAGATCAACTGTAGCGTAGCAGCCAAAGACATCCTGGAGCGAGCTGTGCAGAGGGAGATAAACCTCAGAGTCTACAGTGAGGGAGTGGTGAGACACATTTGTGTTTTTGCCAATGCTACTTATGTGTGATGTGCTTGAATTCAATGCACAGACTAAAGGACTCTCCAGGCAGTGTTTTTGCCAGTGTTCAGAATATATTCAGTGACAACCCTTTCGATTTCTATGTGTAGGTTCCAAAACAAATAAGGAAGCTTTCATCTCTTAAAAAAAATAAATAAATAAGTGGATTGCTGTGAAAATCCTTCCATTATTTGTACAGGGAATTCAGTGCTTTTGACGTGTAGCAATGGTCCTAATTTTAGCTGAGGTATTTACAGAACTCTCCAGATAAAATCCTATCATTTAATACCAGCAAATAAAGTGAAAAACCATGAGGCAACAGCACATCGACAATTTTCCAATTTTCCGGATTTCATAGATAGTTAGTTTATTTTATGTTGAATGTGTCACAGAGAAAATAAAATAAAGAAATAAACAACCAAGAATGAAAAACAAACAGGAAAAAAATAAAGAAATCAGAGCATTACATCACGACTTAGGAAATATAATGACTAGAAAATTATCTACCCCCCCCCCTCTGAATTTCCAATCTTCGTTTGTAATTTCTGTGTTTTTTGTGTAATGTGAGGTATCCACTTTAAGGTGTAAATTATTATCATCTTTTCTTCTACAGTTGGGAGTGTCTCTGGATGAAACAGTGACTGAGAGGGACCTGGATGATCTACTCTGGGTCTTTGGATGTGAATCTTCAGCTGTAGGTTTTTATTTATTTTTATGTTGAATGCATTATTTAGCTTTTGATACTTATTAATCATTCTAATTTTTGTAATTACCCTCATTTCTCCACATTTATCAGCCATTAGTATTTTTGGTTTTCACCACACATACTCATACAGTAATCTGAAAAACAGTTTTCACACACCCTTAACATTTTTGTTTCCAATATTATTGTGAAATATTTGCAGATTTTGTGTGCGTGTTTGTTTCAAAAGATAAGGCTTCATCAAACAAGTGAATCTGATAAAAATTTTTATCGTTTCAACCTCACGTCCACATGGCACCAACATATTAGGTGTCCCAAATTGCTATTTTTTGAGAACGGGTTCCAGAGTCGAAAAATCTGGCAACATTGCTGTTGTCATCTGGACGAGTAAAATGGATTTGTTTTACGCCGAGCATCTACGACACAACCACATGACCAGAACAAATAGCAGCTTCATGTGCAACATTCATTCATAAACAAGACAGTTAGCATCATGGTGGAGAGCAGAGTAGTGGTCGTAGCAGAACTGCAGTCACTCCCAAGTTCATTTGTGTTATTGAAGGAAAATCTACTGATGTTGAACCAACACGTTGAGCCGCAGAGACGCCAACACAACTTCTTCTATTAGACGCTTTTTCCACTATCGGAACTTCTGGGACTTTTTTGGGCGATGTACTTTGACGGGGACATGAGTTAACCCGGTCCTCTCAGGCGTTGTGTCATCATACAGAATGACTCTGTAATGCCACAGCCACACCAAATGCAAATTTACATGTCTACAACTGTGAGTTTAGATGTTGTACAATTCGCGGCCACTCTGAACGCCTGAGTCTGGACGCTGGATAAACACAGATAAACAAAATCTGGACCGCCATTTCAGTCTGAGGGCCAGTCTGGGTTCACCTGATCCTGCAGAAGTGTCTGCAGCACAGGGAATTCCACCACCTCCTCCAGGAACTCCGTCTGGATGAAGTCTGCTTTCAATGGTATTTCAGGCTCGTTTTTTTTGTTTTTTTTAAATTTTTTATTCTGCCTCCTTTCGGGGTCGGTCCAAGCGTCATACATCATTCCATCATGACATTGGCACCATCTCAACACTGATTGGATGTCGTGACATGGCATCACGCGAATTCACCTGAAAAGTTCAATACTTTCAGCTCCAGCGTTTACGTTTATTTGTGGCAAGATGTGCTACTCTGACGCTCCAACGTCCCGCAACAACGCATCTACCGTGCCGCCCAGGGTGAATCTGCATCCAAACGCATCTCCCCGTTGACTTTGTATGTAATCTTGATGCGCGAATGTGAAAATTCATGTTCGATGTGGCCGTACCATAAGAACCTTGTGATGACGTCATCATATCGTGTCAGTTGCTATGGTAATGTCACTAATAAAAAGCACCAAAACAAAGCAGCAGCAGCAGAGGACGAAATCACAACCAGACAAAACATGGACACTCTTCTTGTCCATTCTGTCTTCTTCTTTTCGTTGTTCTTCTGTTTTGTCGTGTGGTAAACTTCCACCAGCAACTACTCTTGAGTTGTTTGTTTGCGATCTGATAATGTCATTTGTGAAAACCAATCTGCGTCACTACCCTCCTACCCTCCAGCAAGAACTCTGTTGGTTCCTGTAAAAGTTCCGGAAGACGGCCCGGTCAGTGGAAACACACACATACCATGAAGTTCCTGTAAAATGGTCC
This sequence comes from Siphamia tubifer, assembly GCA_020466265.1. Lineage (NCBI taxonomy): Eukaryota > Metazoa > Chordata > Actinopteri > Kurtiformes > Apogonidae > Siphamia > Siphamia tubifer. The sequence continues at coordinate 47,584,471 of CM035791.1, read as the reverse complement.
GGAAGTTCAGAATGTGGAAACACGCCTAATGTTCTAGTGTATCCGGTGGGAGTGTCTTACAGCGGACATTGAGGTGTAGCATGTTTTTAGCAAGTGTTTCGTTGTCATGTTTGCGTGATACATTGCCAGTGTGGATGCAATATTTTTTTTACACAGTACAAAACAAAAAAGAAAGAAAAACTTGTGTTGCCGTGTAGCCATAGCCTAAAGCTGTGACTGCTTTGTTTTCTAGGAACTGATTGCTGAGAAGATGGGTGAGCGGGTGAAAGGCATCATGGGAAGTCCATTCAAGAGGACGAGCAAATACCTGACACATCAGGTCTTCAATAGGTGAGTAGATGTTCTCATGATGTCACATTTTAATGTTCATTTAGATTTATTTCAAGACACGTAACAAAAAATAGTAAGAAACAGACCCATATACACGATCAACACAAAAAAACAAAAAAGAAAGAAAATAAACATACTGTACAAAAATGCATATTGTGCCATTTCTTGATTATTATTAGTCCAAAATAGATGCAGCATTTACATTTTCTGAATGATGAATGTCTCAAAAAGGAGTGGGAAGAGGAAAACTTATTAAATCCCATCCCCCGTAGACCTGCTACAGTACCATTATTTAAATACGATACCTTAAGTGTATGTACATTCCTGTGTTCTGATACTCAACATACATTCATCCTATTACATTTATAATATAATACAACATATATCATATGCAACATTTACACTCATATATTTACCAATATTGCTGCCTTTATCATATCATCATATGTTAATAATTAACAAAATGTAGAATATAATTAGTAATTATTCACCTATTATTTACCTCCAGTTCACTTTTAATGGTTTAATCACTACATTTCACAACAGGAAGGAGTCAAAAACAGATAGTTAAGGAGTAGAAAGTCGGATAAGCCAGTGTTACTTTAACTCCCGTAATCAGTTATATCCTTGAAGGAAATGCCAGTCTTCATTTTTGCTACTGACACACTTATGTAATAATGCTACTGTCAGTAATTTACCTTGAACACGCCGAGTTTTAGTGTTAATGTTTTTTGTTTTCTTTTTTCAGTTACCACTCTGAGACAAACATAGTGCGATACATGAAACGTCTGGAGAACAAAGACATCTCCCTGGTCCACAGCATGATCCCACTGGTCAGTTGATGTGAATCTTAAATTTGACAGTTAGATTAAAGCTGTGAAAGTGAAAATCAAGCTTCTTCCAGTTAAGGCAGTTGGCAAAAATAAACCCGTTTCTCCAAAGACAGAAACAGTAATCCAGGCTTTTGTGACCACTGTGCTGGTCACATGACTGCAGTGGACTTTATATGGGGGTCAGTGGGTCCTCTGTTAACTGGCGCAAGAGTATTTGAACACAGCTAACCAATTTTAGCTTCACTTCACTGGCGTCCTATTCATCTCGTCATCTGAACCCGCTTTATCCTCACAAGGGTCGCGAGGGTCATTGGGGACGTAATCCAGCTAGAGTGGGTGAAGGCGGGGTACACCCTGTATGAGTCTACAGTTCATCTCAGGGCTGAACATATATAGACAAACAATCAGTGTCACATTCACACCTATGGGTGATTTTAGATTAACCAGTTAACCTATCAGTGCATGTGTTTGGATGGTGGGAGGAAACCAGAGTACCTGGAGAAAACCCATGCGGACACGAGGAGAACATGCAAACTCCACACAGAAAGGTCAGGTGTGGGATTCGAACCAGGGTCCTTCTTGCTGTGAGAAACGAGTGCTAACCACTGCACCACGGTGCCACCTATTCACGTTAGAATTAATTTAAAACAATTTTTTAAAATGTTATTTTAAATGGGGCCGTCAAAATTAACACGGATTAATCCATCATCTAGCCTGACAAACCAGACCATGTCATGATATACATAGTTTGGAAACTATCCATGGCCTAGGAGTGGGATCAACAGTTGACCTTCAAACTGCTCTGCATGGAACAGGCCAACGCTATGACCAGTCAGAACAAGTGAACGCCGTCATCTGACAGCTCACTGGTACCACTGATGATGATGACAGAAGATGAACACAGAACATCAGGAAGGAAACGTGGCAAAGCCCAATCACTGCCCGGATTTTGCTGTGCAGGCACGGTGTTTCCAAATATGTGCATGTTCTATTAAACCACGCCCACTCCAGGGAAAACATACCTAGCTTACAGTGAGCCCTGAGCAGACTGTATGAGTGCCTGACAAGCCAGTCTATGACATGACATGTAGTGGAACTCTTCTAAAATCGATGTTCCGTATCCATCACCATCATACTTTTGCAGTCAACACCGTCGCACAGCCCTGTCGTCATTAAATTAAATCCACCCAACAAACCTCACTACACAGATAGTGTTGCGATCGTCCGTGTCAAACTTTTATTTATTTATTTTTTAAAAACTTGTCTAGTGCAGCATGGTACCGTAGTCCCCCCCCCCCCCCCTATTTGGCTGCCTTTAGGTGCGAAGCAAATTTACTTTGCCAAGGGAGACATCATAATGTCTGTATTTTAGAAGAGTTTTTGAATATGCGTTGGATTTTTCATCACTTTTTTGCGTTTATTTTTTTTAGTGGATTTCAGCATGTTTTGTATATTTTTCTTCTTTGCATTTTTGTGTTTCTTAGTGTATTTTGACCGTACAGTCAACTGACAAAGTGTTTTGAGGGAGTTTTCTTTTCACCAAAGCACTTCAGGATTAAAATACCACATTAATGCGATTCACATGTTAATCGTGGATTCTGCTAACACTAGGCTAATGAATCGCCCAGTTTGGACAAAGTCTGTTTGCAAAATTATGCGCAATTAATATGGATTAAAAATTCATATTTAATCATGATTAACCTAAATTAATCCAAAGCAACCTTGTGATTAATGGGATTTAAAATGATAATCATTTTACAGCCGTTTTTATTGTGCTTATTTTAATGTACAACGCTTTTGAACCGTTATGCTTATTTAAATGTATGCTCTATGAATAAAAACAGACTGGATGGGAAGTCAAAGGTCACATTTCCAGTGTGTTTTAATGAACATCAGTCTGATGTTGTTGTTGTTGTTGTCATCTTCAGGGCTCCTGCACCATGAAACTGAACAGTTCTTCAGAGCTCATGGTGGGTACAGACCTCAGACATAAGGGGGATGGGGTTTTGTTAAGTTTTGTGACTCACAGCTGGTTTTTCCTCCCGCAGCCCATCACCTGGAGGGAGTTTGCCAACATCCACCCGTTTGTGCCTTTGGATCAGGCAGAAGGTTACCAGAAACTGTTCAAGCAGCTGGAGAAAGACCTGTGTGAAGTGACTGGATACGACAAGATCTCCTTCCAGCCAAACAGGTGAAATGCATTGAAGAAAAGGACTGCGATCGTCCTGCACACTATGAAATGTTACTTATTTTACTCAAACCTACTGGTAGATCTTACAAATTAATATTTCTCCAAACATATCAAAGCAGTGCATATTTATTACAGTAGTGATTTAAATTATAATTCAAGGCCAAAACAACAACTTTTAGCCTCTTTCTGACTTAAGTTTACACATTTTCAGGACTTCAAGCATTACCATAGCATCTACAGGTTTTACTTACTTGATTTTCAACAACATTTTATAATGAACACAATTTTTTATATAAATACCTGTACATGAGCGTTTAATAATAGAAACCATATAAAAACAAAATATTTTACTGAGTCACATTCTAAATAATATTGAACTAATGTGTATGTTAAAAACCCTACAGTTTTTTCTCTTTCTGGGATTTAAAATAAAAATTATATTACATTGATAATATTACTCCCTTTTTTCCACATATTTGGGCAATATTTTTAAAAACTCAGTAGGACAAAGTGAATTTGCATTTCTTCAGAGTTAAATTGTTTAAGGTTGTCTATATATGCAAAGTCTTGTCTGGAACAAGTGCATCTTTCCCCCAAAAACATAAAAGTCTTCACTCTTTTTGTGACTGAAGTTGTAAAACTTTAAATGAACCAAACGTTGCATCATTTTTATGGAAGACTAAAGATAATTTACCAAATAATAACAATTAGGTTAACTGAAAGTAACAGCCATGGTTTTATTAGTTTTGGATTTTTCAAGTTTTTTTTTTTTCAAAATGCTTAGTTTTAGTCTAGTTTGAGTGTTTTGTTTTTTTTAAAATATCTTTTATCTTCCTCTTCGTCATGTTCAAAGACAAAGTTAATGATTCATAAAAAACATTAAACATTTCCATACAGGGCATTTAATTATGTTTTCTCCCAACTTTATTTACATTGACAAAGACTAAAACAAAGGAAAGTTCACCCATAATTTTTATATGTTCATTTTTATTTTAATTAGCTTTTATTTATTTCGGTTAACGAAAAAAAAAAAAAAATCAATTCTAGTTTTCATCATTTCGTTGTTTTTTGTTCATGATAATAACCTCGGTAACAAAGTCAGGGTTCTTCTAGATGGATTTTTCTTTAATTTCCTCCTTCAGGTCCAAAATGCTAACCCGTGGTTTCCCGTGGGATATGAATATATAAACATTAACTTAGCCTCCAGTTGTAGCATCTGATATTACGCATTGGCATTTCCCTCCATGCTCTGCAGCTGCTTAATTTTGATTCAATCAGTTCTTCATTTCACTTGATTTATTTCAGATGTCTGTTGGTAAATCATACACTCACCTCTGTCTATTAGCACTTATCAGCTGCTGTGGGTTTATGAATAGCACGCTGTACTACATTGGCATGTGGAGTTTATCACGCAACGAGTGTTTTATCCATCCTTTTCTCCTCTTTTGGTCATGTTTTCTACTGGTCTTTGAACTGTGTGTGTGTGTCATGACCTCTGTGTTTGCCTTGTCTTCCAGTGGAGCTCAGGGAGAATACGCTGGCCTGGCTGCAATAAAAGCCTACCTGAACTCAAAAGGGGAAAAGAACAGAACAGTAAGTGTTCAGCTCCAGTCATTTAGAAAAAAACACAGTCAAATCCATGTTAACACTTTCTCTGGTTAGCCTACAGCAGGGGTGTAAAACATTTGGTCTGGGGGGGCAAATGCGGGTCCCGAAAGGGTCCAGTCCGGCCCCTGGGAAACATTTGTGAAATACAAAAATGACAGTGAATATATTGTTAATTTTATTTCAGCTTCCACATACAGATCAGAATGGGTCGGATCAGTAAAATACTATCACAAAAAAACATTTTGCTAATTGTCATTTTACTGTATTTACAATAAAATAAATTATCATTTCACAAAAACGCGAATAACCTGAACAAATATGAACATTTTTAAATCAATCAATCAATCAAACCCCCCGATTATCCCACAATTGTAGTAACAAGTTAAAAGATATGCTGAATTAAAGAAGAATAGAGCAAATCATTAAATGAATAAATAATAATGGTAATCAAATAAAAGTAAATACATAAAATAATGTTAAGAGTTAAATTTAACTAAAAGCTAAGTTAAAGGGAAGGTGTCCAAAGTGTATGTTTAATGTGAAAAACCTGAACAAATATGAACAACCTGAAATGAAATCAAGCACAATTTGAACCTTCTTCTGTTACTAAGTGTTTAGTGTCTTTGTAAAACTAATCCATATTGTACATGGACAAATGATAAGTTGAGGCAAAACATTGTTACTGTTACACTTAGTTTAAGGTAGAAGGACACAATGAGTATCAGGAGGAACATCTTTTTGTTTGAATAATTTTTAAGAGAAAATATTTTCCTAATTTAATGGGAAAGTGGTTCCACTAAAACAAAGGCAATACAAATGACCATAAAACAAACTTACCATTATCAATCCATTAATGTGTTATTTTACTGGAGGTCAATGTGGGACCTGAAAGAAAATAGTTTTGAAACTTCAGACCTACAGAGAATTCACAATACATCTTCAGACATCAAGTATATAATTTTAAACAGATTTTTTTTTTTAAATGTTGAAGTCTGCAGCATTAATCAAATCAAAATTAACAGAAAGCAGATTGGAGGACATGGACATGATACACCAGAGCACCTGAGTAAAAGATTTACACCACAAATACATGTCGTTTTTTAACAGGACTGTAACCATATACATATATAATTCTCAGTCTCGATAGCAAGATGCAAATGAAATGTAGAACATCTTAAAAAAAAAACAAAAACAAGAATTTCATGACAACAGATTGAAGTTTAAACTTAGACAGGTTATATTTTCATTCACTTATGCACATAGTGAATTTTCAGTGACATTTCATTGCAATGGATAGATTATGCAAAATAAGTAATAACAAATATAGTCTCTGTACAATATTAGTTTGTGCAAATGTCACATTAAGGACTCTACAGTGTGGTTCCACAGTTCAGCAGTCTGATGCCCTGGGGGAAAAAGCTGTTGCAGAACCTGGTGGTCCTGCAGTGGTGCTGCGAAGGCCAACTGGGGGGGGGGGGGGGCTTTATTTTAATTTTTTTTCTCCTGTCTACTGTGAGTACATTTCCCTCTTGTGCGCAGATTCTGATTGGCTGTGACTAAATCCAGGTTACAGGTGTCAAACTCCAGTCCTCAAGGGCTGCTGTCCTGCATGTTTTCTATTTCCCTCTATCAGCACACCTGGTTCAATTAATGATCAGGTCATCACACACACTGCAAAAGCCTGATAATGATGTAATTAGGGCTACATGATTAGAAAAAACTGACGTTGCGATTCATATATATATATATATATATATATATATACATATATATATATACACATATACATACATACACATACACTATATTACCAAAAGTATTCGCTCACCTGCCTTGAAATACACTCAACTGACATCCCATTCTTAATATATGGAGTTTAATATGCATGTGTCTGTATTCTGCAAGTGTGTGTGTATGTGTGTGTGAGTGAGTGAGTGAGACTTTGGATATTTTTATGCTGCCAAATTTGTAGGAACAGTGATGGATAAACTAAGGTCCATACAGACATGGGTGAGAGAGTTTGATGTGGATGAATGTGACTGTCCTGAACACAGTCCTGACCTCAACTCCACAGAACACTTTTAGGATGAATTAGAGCACACACTGAGAGCCAGGCCTTCCGTCCAACATCAGTGTGTGATCTGACAAATGCTTGTGGGAGGAATGGTCCCATAAACACACTCCTAAACCTGATGGAAAACCTTCCCAGAAGAGTTAAAGCTATTGTAGCTGCAAAGGGTGAACCCATATGACTGTATGGATTAACAATGGGATGTTAAATTCATATGTAAGTCAAGGCAGGTGAGACAATACTTTAGGTAATATAGTGATTATATAAAACAGTTGTGAGGTGCAAATGGTCAATCAGGTTAGGGATGGACAGGACATACATTTCATTATCATACTTAAAGGGAAATTGAGTGTCTCCCCACAGTCCCCACAGTCAAATAAGTGTGTGATAACATTTTCCTGGTGTCCCATTGTCCAAATATATCTGCACTGATTACAGCTTGGAGTCACCCAAAGTTCATTAACCCACCAAAGATTTCAACCGAAGGAAATTAATTTACTTGATTTTTTAAAAAAATGTTCAGTTACTTTGCGTGTGCAGTACATTCACATCGAGTACAAATGACACTGAAACTCAATGCGTTGGGCTTGACTTGGTCAAGTCAGTTTGGGAACTAGTTTCTGGTGTGGAAGAACACAGCCGACACACAAAACATTCACCTGCTGGTCCACCAGGTCTATACTGCACTGGAGGAAACACTGTAATGTGTTCTCGAGTGCAGTTTTAAAGCTGGTATCCAAAGGTGATTTATTACCAGTAGTTCTTTTTATTTATGGCCAGGCTAATAAAGGGCATTAATACATGAGCCTCAGCAGTAGGTTCTTTGTTCTGGGACACTTTGACACCACAGATTAAAATTCCTTCCTGACACATAATGACTAGAATCAGCTTGAAGACAAAGTGAGATAACACGTCTCCTTAGATTAAGACAGGCTGACTCAAATACTGTCCTCTGCACTGTAATCTGGCCTTTGTTTTTTTTAATGGCTCCCTCATTAGGATATCTTAGATAGTGGCTGGAGTCAAAGTCCAAACTGACAACCGTTTATGTAAACAGAGGGACTGAAAAAGCTTTGATCCCCTGGAGGTGACCTGTTGCTTCTAAGGTTCCATATTTGGTGGTTTTCAAGACTTTGAGAACTGCGACAGGCCGGTCATCTGTGAGCGTTACCCAACCCACAGGTCTAAGTGACCCAGTTCATAGTTGCATCATATTGGAAGTATCAGCCTAATAAGGAATCAAGTCAATTAGTCACTCGCAGGCAGGTTACACATTAGTAGACACTAGACTACAACAAATTTTAACTAAAATCTCACACACAGACATGCTTACAGTGCTGAAAAAAAATAAGAGACTATAACAAAATGATGACTTTCTCTAATTTTACCACTTTTACCACAACTATATGTGTTGGATTAAAATGATTTCCACTAGGCATTCCTCAAAGTCTGGCCTGGGGCCCAATGGGTTTTACTCGCAAATGAATCAGCCGTGTGTTAACAGAAGCAGTTGAAACGCACATCAATAATTCTCATTTATTATGAGCTACAACATGTGTGTGATTCAGGTCACATGACAAACCTAATACAATTTTAGCATTTTATTTGCCATTGAATACCATTCAATAATTTTCCAATCTCAGGCCCTATGAGCCTCCTGGAAGGGGCGGAGATTTAAGCTCCCCATGACAAAGAAACAAGAATAGAGTAGCAGAGTAGAGCAGGTGAGAATGAGTGACAGGTGAGAGATAACAGCGGAACAGGAAGTGAGGCCCTGTATGACATGGGTTACAATTGCTTGTGTTCAGATTAACTTGCGTTCTTTATGGCTCGTGTTCAGTGCTTTACTGATTTTGTTTTTGGAAAAAAAAAAAAAAGAAAAAATTAATTAATTAAAAAAATCTGCAAAAATTATAGGATGGTTTTGACATACGATAGGCTCCAGCCAGACTAAAATGTCTCTCTTAATGTTGATGGTATCTCCAACTAGCAGCACTAAGTGATAAAAAAAGACAATGCTATCCATAATGTGAAAAAACATAATACACTATCCTTAAAAATATTACTAATGTTGGAGGGTTGAAGCTGAACATTAATGAACAATAACCCATACTTATAAAATAAAAGTTGTAAAATGTGTAGAATATGTAAAATAAATAGTAATATGCACAATATAGAGTAAGAAAATATAGTCCCAATACAATACTAATGAGTGTAAATGTCCAATTAAAAACTCTACAGTTTAGATATATAGATAATTTTACACAAAACATGGATGCACTGAAGGAACAAAATATTGATGCAGAGTCAGCCAATCATCCAACATGAATAAAAACAGATTAACATACTGATGTAAAAAAAAAGGATGAAAAAGAAGAAATGTTGAATGTTTATGTGGATAAAGAGCAAGCACCCTGTATACATAGAAACATCACTTCACATTTAATTATACATTCCCTATTTAAAGTGTGTATTTAACAGTTGCATGGTCTTTCCTCACACTGATGATACCGTCTCTTATTTCCAGGTTTGTCTGATCCCTAAGTCGGCGCACGGCACCAACCCAGCCAGTGCACAGATGGCCGGCATGAAGGTGCAGGTGGTGGAAGTAGACAAAGATGGAAACATTGACTTAGCACACCTTAAAGCCCTGGTGAGTGCACAACTATTTTTTTAATAATAGATTAACAGCAGTAAAAAAAAAATCGAGTTAATCACATTTTCTTCCTTTTTTTTTAATACATAGAACAAAGAACAATGTCTTAGGCGTTAGTAGGTATAACAGTAAAAGACAAAATATTATAGAATATTTTTACAAGCAAAATCGGAATATGATGATAATCTAACTGTACGTCAGACATCAAATTAAACATACACTAAATTTAAGAAAAATTAAACAAATATGAGTGAAAATCAGGTCAGGGGAAAAAACAATGTGTGTGTGTGTGTGTGTGTGTGTGTGTGGGGGGGGGGGGTTCCTACTCCAAGGACAGAGTTGGTAAGGATTTAAAGTAGTTGATGAAAGGGTTTCATTTCTGAATAAATCTATTAGAACTGCCTTTCACTATAAATGTTATTTTCCCCAATTTAAGAAATGACATAACATCATTAAGCCATAAAGAAACAGATGGAGGTTTAGGAGATTTACACTGAAGTCAAATGTGACATCTCGCCAAAAGGGATGAGAAGGCCAGTGTTTTTGACTGTGAAGAATCAATTTTAAGTTGTTCAAACAGTGTCCTGAAAATTGCAATGAAAGGGTTCATCTGTATCGCAGTACTGATAATCTTTGTTAAAATAGTAAAAAAAAAAATTTCAGTCCAGAATTTGTGTAGCCTGGAGCAAAAGAAAAACATATGACTGAAATAGCAAGAAGAGGCGTGGCACCTGTCACAACAGTCTGCAATGTTTGGATCAATATAATATAATGTAATAATCAATATTTGCCAAAATGGACTCAATGTAATACGTTGAATTGTATAAGCTGCAGCCTGGTACAAGGACTAATTGAGCGTATGCTATACACCAGTGTTTTCCAACCAGTGTGCCATGAGGTACGCTGTAAAAAATGACATAATTTAACCTTATTGATCGTGTAAATGAGTGAGTGATTATAGATCCATACAACAGCACACACCACTGATCTACTCAGAGCTGTTGAGCTGCGGTTGTCTTTCCTAAATTCTTGCAAGAGTGTCAGCTTTGTGTTTTTGCACTGAATAAGTAAATCAATATATTTCAATAAATATACTTTAGTGAGATTTTTCTTTGGTCATGTGCCTTATGATGTTTTTAATATAAAATATGTGTTGTGGCTCAAAAAGGTTGTGAAACACTGCTATACACAACTTTATCCCACCACTGATCATGTTCCCAGGCACTTTTTATCTTAATGGTGTCATTCCGCTGAAAACCACATTTCCACTTTCCTCCTTTTGGAATCTGATGGGTCACCCTGAGTTACCAACACATGCTGCCGTTGACAGTGGTTCATCACCTCCACTGGTTGCATACCGCATTCACAGAAAACAACAAGAGGAATGAGGCACGCAGAAAAAGACGGTCCGTCTGATGTCAGATGGACTTTAGCATCACTTACGTGGGGTTAAACCCGTCCCCGGCAGCGAATCGGAAGTAGCATTAGCATTAGCATCTACAAGAGAAGACGGCGACATAGTATCTGCTGCGCGAACTGGAAAAAATGGCGGATCAAACTGGTTCATGTGGTCTCTGTGGCACGTTTTCAGAACAAGCAACATCACGAAAACCTAGCTGGATGCTACTCTGGTAAAGGTAAACACATATAGAGAGCGAGAGGGGAGGGGGGAGTGTTCCTTCACACATTCTGAGCCAATCAGAGATGCCTTGTGAGGAAGTACTGGTAAACTGTTGTTCAACTTAAAAGTCATTTTTTGACCGTGCAAAAACAGGTGGAAACAAAACAATCCGGATGTTTTTTTAAAATAGAACCAACATACAATGTAATTAATAACAATGGAGAACACAGAAATATTAATGAAATAACCATTGAATGACACCTTTAACAACCAAATGGTTATCCAAAGTCATTAATTTGTCAAACGGTACACAACTATTTTAAATAAAGCTTAAATAAATAAAATGTATTTCCAATCTCTTGTCTTTTCCAGGTGGAGAAACACAAGGCGAACCTGGCAGCCATGATGATCACCTACCCCTCCACGTTCGGTGTATTTGAAGAACACATCAGAGAAGTGTGTGATCTCATTCACCAGAACGGTGGTCAAGTGTACCTGGATGGAGCCAACATGAATGCCCAGGTGGGATGTGTGTGTGTGTGTGTGTGTATGTGTGTGTGTGTGTGTGTGTGTGTGTGTGTGTGCTGCTGTATTCTATCCTTTTTAATCTGTGAAGCATTTTGTGATGATTCTCTGTGATAAATGCTATTTTAAAAAAACATTTTACTTTTTTTCTTACTCTTCTGTATATATCAGACTCATTTTCTTTCAGGGGTCACAATCAAATTGATTTGATTTCCAGTGGGCCGAACCAGTAAAATAGTAATTATATTAGTAAAATAATCAGTAAAATAATAATATAATACTTAACCAACAATTTTTGCTTAAAAAAAAAAGAAACAAAAAAATAGGAAAATATGTACTTTTATAAACCATCCAAATAAAAATGATGTGAATAACCTGAAAAAAACTGAAATTACTTGTGAAAAATAATAAATAAATAATAAAATAAATAACTGCAATTTCAACAATATTCTTCCTCATGTTATTTCTACGTGTACATTATGGATCAGTTCTACAAAGACACTAAACATTTGGTAACAGAAGCAGAAAAATTTATTTTTTAAAAATATATTTCAGGTTTTTTACATTTTATTGACACAGGACAGTTTGGAAATGGACATATTTTCACAGTTTAGTGTTTTTTTCTTCACCAAAAACAGATAAATATTTTATGTTTTTTATTTGTCAGTACAATGTAATTTATTTATTTATTTTTTTCACATCAGTCATTCTTTATTGGAGGTTATTCTGTTATTATTTGACTGTAGATAATATTGGTCTGTATGTGGAACCTCGACTAAAATCAGTCTCACAGCCTTGACTGTAATTTATATACTTTGTAAATTCATCTCAGGGCCGCATTTGAACCTTTGGGGGGCCGCATTTTGGCCCCTGAGCTGCATGTTTGAGACCCCTGATCTATATTCACAACTTCCTAAAAAGTTAAGATAATGAGTTATGATCAGAAATGTTACGCAAGTGAAATTTTGGTTTTTTCTTCTTTTTAAAAAAAAATTATTTTGTATAAACAAGCATAGGAAAGACAGAACCAAATAACAACATAAAGACAAACCTTAAATAAAACAATTGGTTCAAGGTAAACATGACATTTTTGTTTTTCAGAAAGCCTTAAAAAAAAACAAAAAAAACAAAAAAAAAAAAACACTACAGTTGGACCATAAAATGACCACTTTATATTATAATATATAGAGGTTATTCTTTTCTATTCTCATGTCCTATGACTGTCCTTTCTCCTGTTGTCCTTCAGGTGGGTCTGTGTCGTCCTGGGGATTACGGCTCTGATGTGTCTCACCTGAACTTGCACAAAACCTTCTGCATCCCTCATGGCGGAGGAGGACCCGGCATGGGTCCCATTGGAGTGTAAGTTTCCTATAATCCTCACTCTCTAATAACATCATACATGCTTTTTAACCCTTGTATTGTGTTAGGAAGCTGTTCACATCTGGGGACCTGTGATTTGAAACTGCTTGAATATGTATAAAATCACTAGTTTTCTTCCAGTATTGTTTTCTAACTCATTCTTGGCTTAGTATGAATGGACATTTATGGAACCAGTTTCCGATTTGTTTTTCAGCTGACTCCACAGGCCGTGCATTTTAAAATATGTCACTCGTTTTTTAATATAAAAACTATTTAAATTCACTTATTATATTTCTTATTGTTATAGAATGAGTAATTATTCACTGTAAATGTCTTGTAAACTAATATTAGAGTACACCTACCAAAAAAAACAAAACAAGTGTAACATTTTTATTTTGAGATCTTTAGAATTAACTAAAATGGTGAAAATTAATTTTTCTGCATGTAAACAGTCATGCCTGAGGATTAGACGAAGCCTCATTCTCGGACAAGAAAGAGAATGGTACTTTTTACACACAAACTTCAACATGGGTCCCTAAGGACCCTAAAACAATATAAGGGTTAAACTTAGACATGCCCAAAGTGGGGACAAAAATAATAAATTATGACACGGATAAATTGAATAAATAAAATAAGGGACACTTTGGCATGTTGTTGGGGGTTTACAGGGTATATGATGCTACCATGGGCGGAGCGTTTGGTTCACTCTGGGGGGGGGGGGGTTTACAGTACATAGTCCTAGTATAGGTAATGTTGGTGTTCATTCCAACACCATGGTTTTAATTAGTCCTCCTCATGTTGACCATCCTCAAGGCATAGGCATTTTGTTTGTTTTTGTGTGATTATGTTTTAAGATTGTTTCTGTATAAAAGTAGTCTATAGACCCTTCACACTCAACGTCATTCAAACAGAAGAGGAAGTTGCACGCGCAGACGGACTAAAATATAGATGACAGACCTAAAGCAGAACTAGAAATGTTTAATGTTGTGTTGTCAGCTGTAAGAATCGTTACAAGCACAGGGTTAAACTATAGAATTTCAACTGGATCTCATCCATTCAAAAATAATCTATGTCTTGTTTGTCCTTCACATTCCAACCACAATCTGGATTTTGAATAAAATTGCAGCAGGAAGAAACAACTTCCTCAGTCCAGTAGGATGTTTACCTGCCATACATGTGCAGTTATCTGTCTAAATATAAACATCCAGTTTATTGTAAAGCACGCAGGCTTCGTACATAGGAACCTGACTCGGTAACATTTTTAACTTCAGTCACAGAAGTTTACGTCTGTGTAAAACATGTTTTACACACATAACAGTCGTACTCGTCTAAACACTCGTTGGTGTGAAGTTTTTCATGAGTGTACATAGAAGACTTGTCAGTTAAGTACGTATATATCAGACTTATACTTGGAAACTTACCGACATCGTCCGTCCACTCTTTTATCAAGTAAGGATCCAGCAGGTGATGCTCACTTTTAAGTGCTGATTTATTTATGTAGCATTCGAGATCTGGAAACGACACATTCATCATAGTCTGACATAATGCCGGTCTACGGACAGCGCCATTGTTTGTTAGTCCTGGCTGCACGCGCATCCTAGCAGCATTCTGTTTGTCAACAATCATGTCAGTTACGGGGTGCGCGAGGAAAGGTGCGTTCATGAACGGTGGGAATTTTAGGTGACGGTTACTTTGTAGCAATAGTGAAGCATGTGAGAATAATTTTACAAACCCAATACACTCAACAAACCAGGGCACATTTACAGTTATTTTATTTTCCCCATGTAATCAAGAAATAAGCATTTATAAATATAATTTAAGAACAAAAAATCAGTTGTGGTTTAAGTGGGCCCCTGATCCATGTGGGCCCGGGGCGACCGCCTGCCCAACATCACTGTGTGATCTCACAAATGCTTCTGGGACAAATGGTCCAACATTTCCATAAAGTCACCCCTAAACCTTGTGGAAAACCTTCCCAGAAGAGTTGAAACTGTTCTAGTTGTAAAGGGTGAAGCCACATCAGATTAAACCCCATGGATTAACTATGGGATGGAAATGTTCATATGAATCATGGCAAGTGAGAGAATCATTTAGCAAATATAATCTACCTAAAAAAAACTCCTTAAGTACAGTTCACTCACCTGTGAAACTGCTCCAGAGTGTAAAGGTCTGAGAAGCAGCAGCTCTCAGCCCATCATGTGTTGTCCATCAGGAAGGCCCACCTGGCTCCCTTCCTGCCCAGTCACCCGGTGGTTTCCATGCAGTCGACCAACGCCAGCAGCTCGCTGGGCACCATCAGCGCAGCTCCCTGGGGATCCAGCGCCATCCTGCCAATCTCTTGGGCATATATTAAGGTCAGTATGAAGAGTGTGTTTGAGGCTTTGTGAGTCAATATGACATTTTAGTTTCCATTTTATCTCCTTGCAGCAGATGACATCTGCATCCTGGAGATACAACCTTACATGTGTGAAGATGCCATTTTCTTAGATTGGACAACATTTTGATTGGACTCAGGGTTATAATAATAATAACAATAATAATAATTGTAACAATAATAATAATAACAATAATAATAATAAGTGTGGCCATGTTTTTCACCATAACTCAAGAAGGAATCTATAAATTATAGGATGATCTTACGCTACCTTGTTAACATGAAATTATTAAATCTTTTACACCTTTGATATCCTCCTGACACCCAGGAAATAAAAGGTTTTGGGGGTTTTGTTTTTACATTTACATAATTGCCATGATTGGAAATTATATGGGGCCCCAAAGGGAACGAGAGGTTTTTTTTTTTTACTATGGCTATATTTATTTATTTTTATTTAATACTTTTTCATAATTTTTGGATGCATTTTTTGTTCATTTATTTATTTATATCTTTAAATGTAATTAATTAATTCACTGACTATGAAGTGACACCACACAGCTGTTATATACTCCTGAGGATTGTTTCATATTGCAAAATATATCGCAGGGTTAAAAAAAATAAAAAATAAAAATCACAATGTCAGGGTTTTTTTTGTAATATCGTACACTAAAACATGATTGTGACATTATTCTTTCTGTTGGAACTTTCTAATGAATAAAAAAAGACTAATGTGGCTCCTCTGTCACATGTAGATGATGGGCTCGAAGGGACTGCTTCACTCCACAGAAGTTGCCATCCTCAACGCTAACTACATGGCCAAAAGGATGGAAGGTCACTACAAGGTCCTTTTCAGGGGCAGGAAAGGTATAGTTTGACAAAATTATACATACTCAAATGAATATTTACATCCTCGGCTGCCTGTATGTGTTTATAGACGTTGCATTTATGCAAGTTATTATTAATAGAAAGTTTAATTCTTTGTTGCCTTCCAGGTTTTGTTGCCCATGAGTTCATTCTGGATGTGAGGCCCTTTAAGAAATCTGCTAATATTGAGGCTGTTGACGTGGCCAAGAGGCTGCAAGATTACGGTACGCTGAATATTCACATTCCACATTTATTCACTGCTGTTAATGTCTGGTGTGTCTGCAGAGACATATCGTGCTATAACTCAATGAATGTTTAATATATCACCATGAAATTACATGGGCATATACATATAGCTAACACGCATCAGATGCAGTGATCCATTTAAGTAAAGGTCAAAGGTCAAGGTCACAATTAACTAAAAGGTTAAAATCACATTATCGGTTATAACCCAAGAACGGAGGGTCACAGAACTTTAAGATTGGTACCAAACGATGTGGATTGAAGATTTTTACAATTCTCATAATTGGTATTATTACCCACCACCAATATTTTTTTTTAGATCTATGGAGGTCAAAGGTGACATTTTGCAAAATTAACTTCTGTAACACTGTGTGTCAAGCATAGACATATCACACTATAACTTAATCAATACTGGATATATTATCATAATATTACACACACTGATGCATATATACATATAACAAAATTATCAATATTGCAAAAGGTTAAAGGTCAAGGTCGCATTTCGCAGAAAGGTGAAAATCACATTATTGGCTCCAATTCAAGAACGGGCGAGATTAGACATTCTCTGAATACTTGTTTTTTTTTACTTCTTCCCAGCCTTACGTTCTGGGACACAGATATAGCCGTGGTCAAAGTTTACATGACCCTTGTAAAGAACATGATGTCATGACTGTCTCGAGTTTCCAATAATTCCTACACCTCTTTTTTTTCTGATGCAGTGATTGAAACACACTTGTTTGTCACAAAATAACATTCATGACGTTTGGTTCTTGTATTAATTTATTACGGATCAATCAAAAATGTGACCCTGTTGGGTCAAAAATATACATACAGCAAAGGTAATATTTGGTCGCATGTTCCTTTTTCCCCATTTTCACTGCAATAACATGTTTTTGGTATCCATCCACAAGCTTCTGATTGAATCTTTGACCACTGCTCTTGACAGAATCGATGCAGTTCAACAAACGTAACACCATATTTTCCAGACTATAAACCGCTCTTAAAAGGCTTTATATTCTCCAAAAACAACAGTGCACCTAATACTCCAGAGTGCTTTATATATTGATCAATTGTGGTAGTGCTTAGTGACTTGGAATTTTTACTTTTTTCTCATAATTTTGTCTTTTTATGTCACAATTTTGACTTCACTTAATGCGCCTTATAGTCCAGTGTGCCTCATAGTGTGGAAAATATAGTAATTCTTATTGCTGCATGTATGTTTTTGACCCAGTAGATTTGGTCACATTTTTAGTTGATCCATAATGAATTAATAAAAAAAAAAAAAAAACTACATGAATGTTTTTTGTCACAAAATAGTGTTTTAACTCCACCTCAGAAGAATAAGAGTTGTAGGAATTATTGGAAACTAAAGACAGCCATGACATTATGTTCTTTACGGGTGTATGTAAACTTTTGACCATGACTGTATATGCATCAGAGGGTTAAATCAACCTCATTGCACTGTCATTATTTCTTCCTTCAGCTGTTCTGTTATTCTAAAACAACCAGTCTAATGTGTTCTGTGTTGGTTTCAAGGCTTCCACGCTCCCACTATGTCCTGGCCTGTGGCTGGAACCCTCATGATCGAACCCACTGAGTCTGAAGACAAGGCAGAAATGGACCGATTCTGCGACGCCCTGCTCGGCATCCGACAGGAGATCGCAGACATTGAGGAGGGAAGGATGGACTCGCGCATCAATCCTCTGAAGGTGCGCTACAGCCTCCATTTGTCTGTTCATGTGCCGTTCATGTGCTCTGGGAATTATACTAAATACCAAATGCCAACATGGGAAGCACACACCAACACCTTGTGGTATTTTCAGAGCTGGGAAGTACTGAAGTAAAAGTACTTAAGTAGATTTTTTTATGTATTTGTACATTACTGGACTATTTATTTTGCTGGAAATTTTTTTTTACTTTTACTTCCTAAATTTTTTCAGAAATATCTCTACTTTATACTGCTTATATTTATAGTTTATCTATATTTAAAGGGATTATCCAGAGTAAAAGTAATTGTACTCATCATCTGAACCTGCTTTATCCTCACTAGGGTCACAGGGGTCACTGGGGGCCTAATCCAGCTACAATGGGTGAAGGTGGGGTACACCCTGTATGAGTCTCCAGTTCATCTCAGGGCTGAACATATATAGACAAACAATCACTGTCACATTCACACCTATGAACAGTTTAGATTAACCAGTTAACCTATTATAGTGTGTTTGGATGGTGGGAGGAAACTGGAGTACCTGGAGAAAACCCACACAGACATGGGGAGAACATGCAAACACACAGAAAGGTCTGGTGTGGGATTCAAACCAGAGTGCAGTGCTAAACACTGTACCATCGTGCCACCCCAAAGTAAAAATAAGTTTAGCTAATTTTTTAGATGATGGGGAGTACATTCATATAGTTGATATCAAAATCACACCATTTGGATGAACATTGAAAAATTTCAATTTTGGTGTTTTGAGCCAAACTGTGTTAACATGGAAGTTATTAGGGCATGTTTTTTTTCAGTGACAGGAAACACTATTTTTAGACCTCTTCTAAAGTTCAGTTCAGTTTATTTTATTTCGAGCACACAATAATCATCAAAACACCAATGAAATAGTTAACTTTTCTTTTTTTCTTGTACTCGAAAATTTCTAAACAATATCACACTTACGTGGTAGTAAGTAGAGGGTCCGTAAAGACAAACCCAAGTGTCCTAAGGTCTTCACGTCATTGGATAGTGTGTCCAGAGTTACTGATCTACAGCCATGTACCTGTGCATTCATAAGCCTGAAATAGTTGATTCTTTGTAAAAAACATAGTCCAGTATTTCATTAGAAATTGAAATTAAACTGTATGCAACAGCAAAGCTTAGCCTACTGACAGGTTGTTGTTTTCAAAAAAGAATGCATTGAAATTGTGAATTTCTAGAGCGTCTAACTGCACCCAACAATCGACTATTTCAGACTAGGTGGGTCTAGTGCAGTAGGCTAGGAGTATGCTGGGCCCATTTTTAACATTATGGTTGGTGTTATTACCTTCCACTTAAATTCCCTCCATGAATTAGAATTGGTTCCCAGATGGGCTCCAGTACATATTTCATCCCAGGTATCCTCTGGTATCACTTTCCCATCTTCTTTTTATTTTCCATGTACTGTAAAGGTCATGCCTGAAAATAAATGGTAAAAACTCCTTATAATCTTCTTGCCCTCATTTCCAGTTCGTAGTTTTACCAAAAACTCCTCAATTGGAGTGGTGTCCAAAACTTTATCCCATTCCTTATGTTTAGTTAAAAATTTCCTGAATTGTAAATATCTAAAGAAAACTGTACCAGGGAGTGAGAATCCTTCTGTCAATTGTTGAGAGGATTTTAAGATCCACTTTTTAACTTTCAATAACTCATCTTCCTACTGCAGGTGATGAAAAAGGGAGTCTATAATTGTTTTAGCCAAACAGACTTGACTGAATGTGCTCCACCATCTTTAATTTGTCTACAACAACAAACAACAAACTTGTGAACACAACATTCTGGAAAATATCTACTTCCCAGAACACATGAATGGCACATTATACTTTACTCAGAGAGTGACAGAGCTGTTGATGATGTACCATCTGAGGTGATCACATGTGTGTGTGTGTGTGTGTGTGTGTGCAGATGGCACCTCACTCTCTGGCCTGCATATCGTCCTCCACCTGGGACAGACCATACTCCAGGGAACACGCTGCTTTCCCCCTGGTGAGTTTGTCCTCCACTGTCAGACTTCAGCTTCACACTCTCACTCTTTTCTTTGCAGCACCACATAACTTATGGTCTTCATCGCCCTCTAGTGGTTAAAAGTAAGAACAACAGCAGTGGTTAGTTAACAAGGTGTTCTACCACAGGATGTGTTGACCCTCACTGTATAGACAAGTTCACACCACAAACGCTGGGCACCGCCATTACTATCCAGATATGCAAGCCACTTCCGTCCGGAAGATACGAACAGACTTTAATTGCTAGCGTTTTGTGAGCTATAACGTCCTGGGAACATAGTTTTAATACTTTGTCTGGAGATGGAGTTATTATGACTACGAGGTCCAAGGCAAGATTTGTGCGTATTTCATGGACTCCATTGCAATAGACAGGAAAGCTATAGACAATCTGACAGCCTCTGAGGAGTATCAGTATCTGCATTGAAGCACTAATATATAATAATAAATTGCACACTCTCTCTCTCCCATACACACACACACACACACACTGGGCTGCCAACTCAGTGAGGGTAAATACAGGACACTATGGCGAATCCCATCAAATTTACAGACCTCTGATTTTTTATGTAATCATCAATGGCAAAATAAGAATTTCGTCTCACTTAAGTTCAGCTCAATACCGGACGTCAGTTTGTTTTTTAATATGGTACGACCCCGTATTTGAAGGGACGTTTAACAACCCCACATACTGAGCACTGTAGACGACCTGTCAATCAAACGTACACATACAGCTCTACTGTCTATGAACATTAGCTTAGATGCTAATCAGCTGTTTTAGCAAAACACCGATCGCAACGTTAGTGTATGACAACTTAACAATTAACAGTATTGACAGTTTCATAACTAAAGTTTTCATTTCATAGCTAAAGTTGCTGAACTTACCATCAGATTGAAGTTTAAGTCACTTTGGGGAAATAGTTAGTAGTCAGCTGGGTGAGTCGTAGCTTCTTCGGCTGTGTAAGGCCAGTGTATCCCAAATATAACTGGAAACGGGTTATCCTCGGTTGGTATTTTGTCCACAAAGTGATGGCAACACATAAAGACATTGCGTGGTGGATTCTTTAGATTTAATGTCTTCATTCAGGTGTGATTCAGAGTCCGTTGCGAAAAAATGACAACAAAGGAGGACATGGACATTGTCTCTTTGTGGTTAAAACACTCTCTGTCTAACCACTCGTTTAGCTGTTTTCTTGCGCTTCAACAATAGCACACGTAGTTCCTGAACCACTTTTCCTGACTAAATTACTCGGTGTTAACATGTAACGTGAACCAGAGGCTGCAAAAAAGGAAGTGAACACCATTATCAGGAAGTAAAGCGGAAACGGGTCGTGACCTTGTCTTATAGACAAGCACTGTGTTCCAAATCACGCACTTCAGACGCTTCAGTTGAGGGTATAGTGCTGTTCCAATCGCAAGAGAAGCAAAGGAAGTGCGCCGTAAGTACCCGGATGGTGCACTTCTAACTGTCAAAATTCGAAGTGTGGAGAATGGACACGTCACCGGACGCCATTTTTGCTACGTAACGGAAGAGGAGGGGCCACAGATAATAAAATGCAAAGACCAAAACCGTTCATTACATACGTACCGGTGCAGTTTCAGCCAACAGCAGGGCATATCGTCGGCGACGACGTTGAGAGCGTAGTCTCCATGCCTTCTGGAGGAAAGGGCTTATAAAAAACAAAAGGAGCAAAATGCAGGTGTCCATTGTTTTTCAAAGCTGGCCGGTATTTTGGCGGGCGATCGAGATATTTTAACAGCGTGATCGTCATTTCCGGTAAGTGCGGACGAAGAGTGTTTCATTCGGAACTACACTGTTCCTTAAAAATTCGTACACGATCCATGTGTGTAGTGTTTATAGTGTGAAAGGATTTATATATATATATATCTTTATATATATATATATATAAAAAGATATATATATATATATAAAAATATATATATATGTCTTTTTATTTGTTTAAAAAGACAAACAAATAAAAAAGTGTTATTACAAATTTAAAAAATTAAATGAAAAAAATTCCTAATTTAAAAAAAAAATATAAAATATATACAAAGAGTAACACATTAAAAATAATAATTGCATATTGTGACTATTGCACACACGTACATTGTGATGTCGATACTCTAACTGGGTAAGATTTATATATATTTTCCCCTCTGTATAAAACCCTGGGTCAGTGGTGGTCTGACCTCATATTCTCCTCTTATTCTACAGCCTTTCATTAAACCTGAGACCAAATTCTGGCCGAGCATCTCCAGGATCGACGACATCTATGGCGACCAGCACCTGGTATGCACCTGCCCGCCCATGGAGGTCTACGAGTCCCCGTACGAGGAGAAGAGAGCCTCCTCATAGATGCTCTGTCAGGGGTGGGGGAGTGTGTGTGTGTGTGTGTGTGTGTGTGTTGGGTGGGGGGGCAGCTCTGAACCTGGGCAGACTTCGAAGCAGCCCTTTATCACTGAAAACTGGAGAGCTGGAGCGTGCAAGGACTGTGAAAGTGATTTTAACTCCAGCAGAGTACATGAACTAAGGACACTTGATTTCTTTCTCTGGTTATTCCTGTTTTTAACGTTAATGTCCTGTAAATTGTAGAGTTAGATGCACTGCAAGTAAGACAAAGTCTGCAAAACATGCAGCTCTGGAAAAAAATTAAAGAGGCCGCTACAATTTCCTGTGAATTCATCCTGTCTGCATGTACGACAGACATTCAATTCCTGTATCTGTTCAATTCCAGCACAAACACCTTATTCTACTGAATAAACATCTGATCCATGTTTTTATTTAAGATGAAGTATAAAGTCTGGGGCTGTCAAATGACTGAAAAATGCATTCAGATTAATCACAGGGTTGCTGTGAACAGAGGTGGAAGTAACTAAGTAAAAGTACTTCATTACTGTACTTAAGTAGATTTTTTTAGGTATCTGTACTTTACTTCAGTATTTATTTTTCTTCCAACTTTTTAAACTTTTATTCCCCACATTTTTACATAAATATATGTTATACTCCTACTCCTTACATTCTCAGAATAGACTCGTTAGTTGGGGTTTTTTTTAATTAAAGAGATGTCAATTCAGAGGTAAAATCGGTGGAAATAAATGGTTATTTTCTATGTTATAATTTTGACTTTTATCTCATAATTTGACTTATTTTAGATTTATGAGTTTTTAAATCATAATTTTGACTTTTTTATCTCATATGCGTGACTTTTTAACTCCTATTTATGACTTTTTATCTCATATTTGACATATCTAAAAAAAATTATCTTCTGTTTGTCATATTTATAACTTTTTGAAAATCTCCAAATTATCACTGTTTATCTCGTGACTTTTTTCCCCCATTTTCCTAAATTTCCTGTCCATATTCACAAAGCTCAGTACCATGACCTGATCAAACATTTTCTACACATTAACTCACTTAAAGGCTTTATTTTTGGATACTCTTGAAATTTGTGAATAAGTATTATTTTATCCATGGCAAAAAAAAAAAAGAAAAAGATTACGATTGAGAATTTTTAATTTTTTTCATGTTTACTTCAGTAAAGGAGTTGAATCAGTACTTCTACTCTTACCAGAGTACTTTTTCACACAAGTAACTGTACTTCTACTTAAGTACAGAATGGGAGTACTTTAACCACCTCTGGCTCTGGATTAATTTTAATCTATATTGAATTGGTTTTCATTTTTCATGAGCAAACAGACTCTAGAAAGAAGGGTGATGCATTAGCCTAGCGCTAGCGGAATCCTAAATGAACGTAGGCTTTGTGTTAATGTGATATTTTAAGAAAACTATATCTTGCAGATTGTGCAAAAAAGTTTCTCGGTTGCCTGTTTGTTTTTTTTTACTCAAATTTCCCCACAAAATACACTAAGAAACAAAAACTGCAGAGAACAAATATACAAAACGTGTGAAAATCCACACAAAAAGTGATGAAAGATCCAAAACATATTCAAAAAGTGTTCTAAAATACAGAAAAAAACACCAAAAAAATGTGATAAAATATCCAAAACATTCACATATATGAAAATATTTATTCAACGCCTTCAGTTTCAACAAAATGACTGTAAGCAACCGTTCCATTTCATTTGTACTAAGATTAATCATGATGTTAACGTGTTAATTTTGACAGATTTAATAAACACCACTGTTGTGTCCATCACTATCTTCTTACAATAGGAAAAAACAGTACCGTAAAGGTAACGTGAATCCAAAAATACCTGTGTAAAACCACTGAACTTGGACTTTAACAATGTTCTCAAACTGTGAGTGTGACTGTTTTTTCTATTAGATCAATAAAAGGTGCAGATGCAGACCCTGTCATGAACAGGACAAAATCTGTAGATCTGAACCCACTTTGAAAACTTATGCAGGAACATGGATGATCAAACCATCCAACATTACTGAGGTTTTTTAACTTCTCTACATAAAGCAGTTGCATAAAGTCACCCAACAACAATGGATGAGAGACATGACATGTAAAAACTGTCACTGAAAATCAGGATTTTTCCAATAAATATTGATTTAACGTTTCCCAAGTTACTCATATTTGTATTATTTTGTGAAACGGGCTTGAGGAAAATATTTTTAAAAAAGTACAAGTACTGTATTTTGCAATTCACAAAGTTGTATAAAATGTCTTTTTTTCTAAATATACTTGGGAGGAACAAAAATCTAACACTGGTTGAAAGTAAAATGTTCATCAGGGCACTTATGGAATGATTAGTTAATCATTTATATAGGAGAAAAAATTGGAAGAGACTAGACATGTGAAAACTGTCACTGAGAAAAATCAAGTTTATTCCAATAAATATTGTTTTATCAACATTTCCCAAGTTATAAAATTACTATTGTGTTGTTTAGAAATCAGTCTGAACTGGTTTTGTTTTGCATTATTTGAGAGTGATAAAAGAAACACCTGCATTTTCTTTGGTTATTTTGACCGTGTCATGAGGAATGTCAAACTAATTTTAGTTCAGGGGCCACATTAAACCAAATTTGATCTGAAAGTGAGCCGGACCAGGAAAATAATGTCAAATCCAAATCGTCCTCTATGTTTTAGAGCAAAAAAAAAAAGTTAAATTATGTGATGAAAATGTTCATATTGACCAAATGTCTTTTAAAACAATGTGAATAACATAAATAAACTGATGTTTCTTCATAAAACTAAATGCAATTTTAACAAGATCATGTCTCAGTTTATCATTTACACACAACAATTACAACGTATACAGATTATTTATTAGTGGATCTACTAAGACATAACATTTAATAACATACACAAACATTGTTAAACTTACACTTCGGACATTTCAAAATGTTCATATTCAAGTTTTTGTGAAAAGATAGTTTGTTTTATTGTAAATACAGAAAATGTTTAAATCACAAAGAGAGTTGTGAGGTTATTATTATGATAGTATTTCACTGATCTGACCCATTTTGATCTGTATGTGGGACCTGAAATAAAATTATCAATATATTCACCATATATTTTGTATTTCACAAATGTATCCCAGGGGCTGGATTTGGCCCCCGGGCCGCATGTTTGACACCCCTGGTCTAAATAACAAGATTTTTTATCTAAAATTTGGAAGAAATGTTGGTAGTGTACAGAAGAAAACAAAGATTTGCATTTTCAACACATACCTATAAATTCTAAAATCAAAGAAAGTCATTTTTCAGTGGTCTGATTTTTTTGCAGAGCTGCACAGAACATGTCACTGGTGGATTGTCCTGAATGAATGCTCTTACAAATAGGTTTTTAAAAGTCTGCGAGGTCAATGTTTGGACCGGGCCTTGTCTAACTGCACTACCAGAGTCCCCCCCCACCCCCTCCTCAAACTTTTCCAACAAACCAAAGGTGCAACTTTTGTTTTATCAAGTCACAACATCCTTCTGCACCTGAGAATGACTGACTGGATCCTGAATACCAACGAAAACAACCATTTACACACTACAAAAATACTCATCTGATCATGTGTATTTTTTCTCATTTTTACTCCAAACATCATATCACACTTAAAGAGGAAAGAGGAACTTGAACTTGAGATATAAGAACCGATTTAAAAAAAATAAAATAAAAAAAAAGATCTGGAAAATTTGATTTCAAGAAATCATGCCAAGATCATTTTCACTCTTTTCATTGGTAAATTCATTTTTCTTAATTTAAGATTTTTTATTTTATTTTTTTGCTTAATTAGATTAGATTCAACCTCAGTGTCACTGACCTTATACAAATACAGAGCAACGAAATGCAACCAGAAGTGCATGTTTTTTGGGGTCTTTTTTCCATTTAATTCAAACATAAACCAAATCTGCCAATGGAACAAGTGAAAATTATCTTTTTTTTTTTAAATCAGATTTTCCAGAACAATTGTCCACCAATCAGTTCTTACATCTCATTGAAAAGTTCCTCTTTAGGAACTGTCTTATTTTAAGTGTGATAAGACATTTAGAAATGAGAAAAACACACATAATCATATTTTAATTTTTGTAGTGTACAGTTAATTCCTCTATTTGGTGTCTCTGTTTTGTTATGTAAAATTGATGCCTTTTTTTTCCCCTTGTTTTTTCCACTCAAAAAACCTGACAAATAATAGATACGTTTTGTTAGGTTTTTTTTGTTAATATGCATCTATTGTATGAAAATGTCTTATTGTGCATCGTGACATTTGTTGGCCATGCAGATGAAAATAGTTTAAGCATTAGTTTTAAATGAAGCATTTTCTAATCTTAACTGTTGTCTTAAGCAAATCGGTATTAAACATTTTTGACATTTCATGTGACATGTATTCAATGATGATGCACTGAAAGGTTGTTCCAGCTGCAGCCTGGGCCTTCCACACAGTTTAAACCACTTATGGATTTTATTGTCATACCAATTCACTTCCTGGGTATGAAATTTGAACTCAGGCCATAAATAATTTTAGACAAAGTTTAAAAATATAAACAGTATAAATAAAGTATATCCAAAAAAACAAAATAAAACGTGGTTAGTGCAGTGCAGGTGCTGTAGAGCATGGCTGGAGTTTATCAGTCCAACTGCTTCAGGAAAGAAGTTGTTCCTGAGTCTGGTGGTTTTTACTCTGCTCTATTCGTATTATACCTAGTCACCATCATGGCCGCTAAACTACAGCATGTATGTTTGGACTAAACTGGGGGACCTTAAGCTCCCCATGTAGTAGAAGGTGACTGTTGCCATGGTAACTCCAGAGCCTGTAAATGTCCAAATGGTTCATATGTGATGACTATAAAAAGATGAATTACTGTATATTACACCATTATTGGCATTAAGAGAATGGTATCAACAGGTATTAAACATCTTACACCAGTAGATGATTTTCCATTTGGGTTTTTATGGGTTAAAAATTCAAAACCCATTCATGTTGATTCCATGAGTGACTATATTTACACTTTTTTTTTAACATCTGTGGTCAGAGCCATCTGGCTAATTAAACTCATCATTTTCTGATAAAACCATAATAATGCATCTTTTCTGTCCCTCAAGTCTTAAAATGAAGGGAAAGTCCTGGGACTGGACCAGAATGACATCGTTACTGATTTAATGAAATCTACATTGTTTGTAGATGTATACACCTTAAAAAAATCATACTAAGTGTATTTTTTCTGATATTTAGTCCAAATATATCATCACCATTGAAATAAAAGTTCATCCCGTCTCCCAAAGATAACTGTAAAGTTAGATTCTTTTTAACAGTGTTTGTTTACCTGCTTGATTAGGTTCAGCTACAAATTTCATTGTAATAATAATAATAATGGATTAGATTTCTACAGTGCTTTTCAAGGCACCCAAAGCACTTTACATTATTGTTCCATTATTAATTCACTCTCACATATTCCCTCTAGTAGTGGTAAACTACATATATAGTCACAGTTGCCCTGGGGCAGACTGACAGGAGTGTGGCTGCCATTTTGCCACCACCAAACATTCATACTCTTGTATGAGTGACACTGGAGGCAAGGAAGGTAAAGTGTCTTGCCCAAGGACACAATGGAATGACTAGGACAGAGCAGGAATCGAACCGCCAACCCTTTGGTCAATGGACGATCCACTCTACCAACTGAGCCATGTATATACAAAATATAATGACAAATAAAGTACTTTACCTTCCCTTATTTCCTGTAGCTTTCACCAGAAACGTCACATGATGTTGTTGTGAGCTTCCTATAGGCTGCTTCAAGAGTGTGTGATAAAGTCTATGCGCCGTCGTCCCTGTTCATTGACTTTGGTTCATGCTTTTATATACTATATCAATATTTCGTACAGGTCTGTCAAATTAGTGAACATTTTTTTCAGCCATAAGCATTTTACACAACTCACCATCTGGTTTCTATCATTCACACCCTGGAAGAAATATCAGCCTTTACATTCTGGAAATATTTTTCATGCAAATACAAAACTGATGCATAATGAACAGTCCATCCTAAAATGTAAAATAGTCATACAAGCTGTTACTGTGACACATCCCCTGTTTGAGTTCAGAAGATTCTAGTAACTACACAGATCAGGTACTCCGTAGAGTCAAGAAAATAAAAATAAATAAATACAAGAAAAACAAAAACAATATACAGAAATCACCCCCCCCACCACATTTAAAAAAATTAAGTTTTTAAGCAAAGAATTTACTCCAGATATCCTTTGAGAGTTAAACAGTTTTTAATGTTCACACCAATTCGCACATTTAAAACATAAAACAATGGATTTTTAAATCACCTTTGTATATACTTCATTTACACTGACAGTTCAAATATAGTCTTTACTATACTTTCATTTTATAAAATTAGAAAATGGACATATTTACACAGATATACTGTAGGTATTTACATACATACAAAGACTATTAGTCCATCTCTGAAGGTAAAGGGAAAAGGTGTGGTGAGAGCTAGTCCTGCTAGCTTATGCAAACACACACACACACACACACACACACACACACACACACACACACGTTTGACACAAGCATCTGTAGCTTTAGGCCTTATGACAGACTACTCTTCATCCATCAAGCCCATGTGGGCCCCAGAAGGATCATATTTGGGCTGTATAGCTTCCCATGTGGGTTTGTCTGCAGTTTCCATGGTGACCCCATGTTTGCCCTTATCAGAATCACAGATGTGACTACCTCATATTATTTATCTTTCATGTCATTCACACGACTTATGTTATTTACAAAACTTCACTTCTGTGTTTTACAAATATCTTAATAGTTTTTACATATCATGCTATAACTCAATGAGTACTTGTGATATCACCATGAAATTACATGGACAGATACATATTGCTAATGTGGGTTCATGGAATGATCCATTTGAGTAAAGGTCAAAGGTCGTATTTAGCAGAAATGTCAAAATCACATTATTGGCTCTAATTTCAGAACAGGTTGTCACAGAAACTTCAGATTGGCACAAAGTAGGGGCGAGGTTCGGAATTCTCGGAATACTTGTTTTTCATGGAAATAACTGATTTATTTACTGATATTTGTTGTTGTTCTGAAAAGTCTTGCACTGAACCTGAGAGCTCTACCTCAGTTTTATTGTACTTGGTCCAATGACAAAGATATTCTAATTTGTGGTTGTGATAAAGGCAAACATGGGGGGGTCACCGAAGGCCGAACAATTTTAAGAAAAAACATTTATTGCAATTTTTTCTGGCAGATATTGCAATTTCAATTTAATCTACAATTTCT
This sequence comes from Siphamia tubifer, assembly GCA_020466265.1. NCBI lineage: Eukaryota > Metazoa > Chordata > Actinopteri > Kurtiformes > Apogonidae > Siphamia > Siphamia tubifer. Next base: position 47,554,347 of record CM035791.1, on the reverse strand, counting down.
TCAACTCAAGTTTCAGTGGTTCAGTAACATTTGCAAGCATCACACCTATTTCACATTCAAAGAATAAATGTCATACCCTGCCATCATTTACTGACAGGTGGTAGAAAGAGGGGAAAAAGGAAGGAAAAATGGAGGGAAAAAAGGGTGGAAAAATAAAAACCAAAAATGAAAAAAAAAGAGGAAAAAAGAAGAGAAAAGGGAGAAAGTAACAAAAAAAGTGAGAAAAAGAAAAAACATTAAAAATGTAAGGTGCACGTTTGGTCATATTTATCAGTTTAACTCTCACCATTTATATTTTCCAACTGTAATTAAACATTTGACAGAGAAAAAAATATCAGTTTCAGCTCCACGTATTGGTGGCCTGTCTCGGTCATTAGCTAACGCTGATGTAAAAAAATAAAAAATAATCTGTATTGGTCATAAAATAGTTAACAAAACAAAGTTAGGAGTACTACAAAAAATGTAGCTTTGATGATCCCACAATAGTGTCGTCTGAAATCGTGATTGTCAGTCCAATACGATATAGTAAATGAACTGTACTTATATAGTGCATTATCTACACCAGTGGGTGCACAAAGCGCTTTACAATTCCTCACATTCACCCATTCACACACACTCATACACCAGTAGACGGCTGCTGCCTGACCCAACTGGGAGCAACTTAGGGTTCACAGTGTCTTGCCCAAGGACACTTCGACATGTGGACATCCATTGTATATATTGTTGAGCCCGAGGGTCACCATGGAAACCGTGTACAAACCCACATGGGATGCGTATATGCAGCCCAGATGTGACCCTAATGGAGCCGACATAGACATGCCGAATGGGTCACAGACTCTACAAACTTAGATTTTCTATGGGACGTTTGACCCAGCAGAGCTGCCATCTTTCAGCAGCGTTACCTTCATTGGTTCAAAAACATCCTAGATACTATTCTGTCGTGTTGCCGGTCACAAGGCAGCATCATTGTGGAGGTGAAATGCCTTGCTTAAAGGCACCTTGGCAGTAGTTAATGAGCTGATCCCGCACTCTTTCAGTCCTGTTTGGCCACACACTGGCACCTCACAGCAGGATCAGGGGCTCGGTTTGGCCTTTTTGTCCCTTTGCCACAAACACAGCAATGAACATTTAAGAGCGTCTTGGTTGAAGAAGAGCGTAGCACTTAGGGTGATTGTTCTGTTTAGAACTCCTTACTGTCCCTGAACAGATCGATGCGGAGGGCCAGCTCCTTAAAAGCAGGACGCAGAATGGGGTCATTGTCCCAGCACTCCTCCATGATCTCGTGAATCTGTGACATGAACAGAAATTTGAAGCAGCAGCAACAAAGCAGAACATACCGGTGAAAAAGTAACAATGTAAAGCCAGAGAGTGAAGGTTGGGCTGGGAGTCAACTCATTTTAGTAACGACAACTAAAACTGAACATGGGGGAAAAAAGGCTTGTTCAGACACATTTTGTAATAAACATCTAAAATTTAATCACTTTTTCCATTTCATTTTGTGACAAACGGCCACATTTTTTAATAAATAATAACATTACATCATAAGTAATTACATTAATTATTGGCCTATATAATTCCAAACTTCAAATGGACAACTAATGTTACATTTGAAGTGTTCTGTCATACATAGATCCATCCTCCTCCTCTATGCACCATAGGGAGCCGAGCATTCAGCTGCTCTGCTCCCCAACTCTGGACCTCTCTAACTCTAACTATGACTCTCTCCCTACCTTCTTAAGGAGACTTAAAACTCACCTCTTCCAAATAGCACACTCTCCATAATCAACCTGTTCTTCGCTCTTTCCATTTATTTCATTTTATTTTTTCACCTGCAACAGCCACTTGTTTCGTCCATTTCTTTTTAGACATATTTATAAACTGTTTTAATTCTGTTTGTTAAGCGCCTTGAGAATCTTGAAAGGTGCTGATAAATAAAAATGTATTATTATTATTATTAAAGATTTTCTAGGCTATACAGCTTTAAGAGTAACTCAATTCATTAATGAAAAACTATAATCAGCATTATTATCTAATGCACCATGTTATAGTAAAAAAAAAACTTGCAAGTACATTTTGTAATAATCGTCTCTGTCTTGCAGGCGTAGATGAGATGATGAGAGACACCTATGGAGGTAACACCGGGATATTTAAGTGGCTCCACCTCAGCAACCCAGAGCTGCTTTGTTGGGTTCTGGATCTTAATACTAGTTTGGTTGTGTCCTGGTTCTGTAGTCCCATTCACCCTTCACTCTGGTCCGGTCCTGCTTTCTTCAGCTGTTTTTTTTTTTTTTTTTTTTTTTTATAAGTTTTATAAGTTTTTGTACAATTAGTTGTTAATTTATGTAAATTAATACCACCTCCTGTCTCCCCGTTTTTGTCACAACCTCAGAGCTGGGTTGTGATAAACAGGGGCTCGTTCAACTTCATCTGTAGTTTCTGTCGTGTGTGGGCGGAGACTGACATTCTTTTGACATGTCGGTATTTATTATTATTATTATTGTGTATCTGCATTACTGCACAATCTGTGTGTTTTGGGGACAAGAGGTGAGTCTGTCTGTTTGAGTGTGAGAGGATCAGGTATTAGTATAGTTCAGATGAGTTGTAAAATGTAATTACTTATTACGTAATGCGGCAACATTTATTACAGAATACGTTGGGGCCGTTTTTCACAAAATGCAGCTTTATTAGACAATGAAAGAGTTGATATATTTTAGACATTTATTAGAAAATGTGGGTTCAGGTTGAACAAAGCTGAAATGGCTTTTAAATGATGTTTTAATTTTCTAAATATTATTTGACTATTTTCAGCTTCACATCTGGAACAATTAACACAAATGACAAAAAACATAACTAATGGTGTCAAATGATTATAAAATATTTAATCAGATTAATCAGGATGATAGAATAATCTGTTTTAATGCGTTCATTTTAACAGCCCTATAAATAACACTAGTCAGTTCACCCAAATCATATTTAAGTATATGTACAAAAGTAACTAAAATTTAAATCAAAAACCAAACCAGACTTGGAGCACAACACTCTGGGCCCAACATGGACTTAGACTTATGTGGTGGAGCTGGAACTGAAGTGGATGTTCTTACCTCGGGGGGGCAGCCCAGGGGCTGAGGCAGCCTGCTTCCTGATTTAAGCAGCTCAATAAGATGATACACAATCAACTGTCCCTGCTTGTCGTTCCCCATCATGGACATAAAAACCTTCAGAAAAGAAAAACAAAGTCATATACAATCAACCACTATTTCACTCAACACTTTTAAATCCCTTTTAAAAACTAATTTATTTAAGATTGCTTTTAATGTTTGATTATTTTTATTCTGTCAGTTTTAATGTGTGATTCCTCTGTTTTCTATTGTTCTTGTTTTTTTTAATTGTAGTCAGACTCTTATTGTTATATTTTTTACTTCATGTAAAGCACTATACAAATAAAATGCATTATTATTATTAACAACAACAACAACAACAATAATAATAATAATAATAATAATAATAAATATAAAAACCTTAGTGTCTTAAATATTTGAGACAAAGCAGCTTTAATAAAGTCAGACAAGTACTAAAATGTGTGACCATGTAAGAAAATGTCCAGGTTTTAGTATTTTCCTTTCTTATTCTAAAGCTGGTTTCTATTTGCCACTTCTTATACGGCCTGATTTACTATGATCACAAATAATGGGATCAAACGTCCTTACTCAAACATGTGTGTGCTGTTGATAAAAGTATCTTCTAATAGTTAATAGGGTTTTTTTTTTAATGTGCAGTCGAGTTTGCACACATTTTTACACGTACAAACCTTTGATAAATCAGGCATTTAGTCTCTTATTGGAGGTGATCCAATTGTAAAAAAAAAACAAAACAAAAAAAACCAACTGTCTTTGTTCAGTTACAGGGTGTATTTTTTTTCACCTCAGATAACATTTATCCTCTACTTTGAGGTTATGTACATACATTTTTCTCTGATTAGTACCAGTTCTCCAGCCCATATACAGTCAACATGCTCTAATAACCCCAAATATGCAGCTCTATCATTTAAACATGATGAGTTTCCAAGAATGAGAGGATACTCAAAACCAACATCAGTCTGCAGTGTAATTTTTCCAACTATTATATAATTCCCTATATTTAGTTCTAATTTTACAAACAAATAATGAAGTTTTGACTCACTGCAGGGGGGCTACAGTTCTTTTCGCTGTGAGTGAAGAGTTCATAAAGCACCACTCCAAAGCTCCACACGTCTGATGCCACAGAGAACTTACTTTCAGTCAGTGACTCAGGGGCATACCTAAAAAAACAAAGAGAAACAGTAAATAGAGATTATGAATACGGTCCTCTGCTCACTGATAACACCCCGCCTACACAGATTAATTTGGAATTTTACATCAAAGATAATGATAAGATGATAGACCAAGACAAGTGTTATTGTTGGGAGAATAGTGTTTGAGAAATGGGTTGGACCGATTTTCAAAATTTTATACAAAGTACCCCCAGAATTAATTCAGCAATCAAACTGTGTACTGCACTTCTACTGGTTGTAAAGATAATGTTTTTTTTGTTTTTTAAATTTGAAAAAAATCGAGTCAAAAATCTTCGAGAAACCGGTTGGAGAAACATCTTGGACAGGTGGATGGAATTTCTGGTATTACGATAGACCCCACCCCCCCACCCCCGACCAGGATAAATGTGACAGCAGAGTTCACAGTCCTAATTCAAGGATGATGTAAACAAGTGAAAAACAAAACAACCACCAGAGAAAGATAATATTCGGCGCTACTGATTTTTTTCGTCTGTCAAATGAAAACAAATATCAGAAAATCTCTGTTACTTGCAATTAGAAAATAAAAATTATGACAATTAAACTAATAAATATCGCATAAAATAAAAAAAAAATTTCAGTGTGGAGCTGCGAACCTGCAATAAATCATAGCAGGGATAAAAAGAGCATATTAACCAATGCAACAGGTCCATACCTATATCAGAAAGATAGGAGTAAATATCAGCCCAATATATCGCCCAGCTGATACATACAAATATGAGTCTATCATTAAATATGATCCAAGACTCACCAGAAAATGGGGCTCTCTCCAGGCTCTTTGACCATATAATACTCTTTGTCCTGAGGTAACACTTTGGTGAGGCCAAAGTCTCCGATCTTCACCCTCAGCTCACTCTCCACAAGGATGTTCCGTGTCGCCAGGTCTCTGTGGATATAGCGCTTACTGGACAGGTACTCCATCCCCTGCACAACACACACAAACACAGGTTTTGGATAAAAGCCTATGGACTCTTATTGTGATTGATATTTTTCCTGGTTTATTTAGTACACTTCCTTAAGTCCAATTTATGCTCAGAAGCCAAGTCATCTGTGAAGAGACTTCGTGTGCACCTCCCAATAATTAAAAAAACATAAAATATTGTAGTTTGGATAATAATAATAATAATAATAATAATAATAATAATAATAATAATAATAATAATAATAATAATAATAATAATAGTAATAGTAATAATAATAATGGATTTTATTTATATAGCACTTTTTTGGCCACTCAAAGCGCTTCATATTAGTGAACCATTATTCATTCACTCTCACATGCACCCTCTGGTGGTGGTAAACTACGTACATAACCACAGTTGTCCTGGGGCAGACTGACAGAAGCGTAGCAGCCATTTTGTGCCTACAGCCCCTCTGACCACCACCAAACATTCATACACCAGTGTGAGTGGCACTGGAGGCAAGGAGGGTCAAGTTTCTTGCCCAAGGACACAATGGACCGACTAGAACAGAGCGGGATTCGAACCACGAACCTTTCAGTTACTGGACGACCCGCTTTGCCATGGCCGCCTATGTTAAGTTAGTATTGATGCGTATTTCAGTATATTTTCAAGTAATCCTGAAGTTATTTGATAGATTGTGTTGAACCTGTCGAGACCACATGTTACCGCTGTCATTTAGTTTAGCTACCTCAGTAGCGTAATATTAGTGATTAGTATTACCCTACCCACGCTAGACCCCCCTAGCAGCAGCAAATCTAATGTGCTAACGTAATAGTCTAGTTTCGCTCAATGTAACTTTTGGCTAGATTTCCCTGAAACTAGCCGACCAATAACAGTGAAGTGTACCGTCAGAGGGCGGGTGTAACAAAGTGACACTGCAATGATTCAGAGAGAAACAGCTGGAAACAACCATAGAAGAACAACAACAACGGGTGGTGATTTTCTTTTATCAAAGATGAGTGAAGAATATGAGAAAACGTCAGCAATCTTTAAATTCTTCCACCATTTTGTTTAGTCATTTGTAACTTTCTCCGGACTTCTCTGCGAACTTTCCCGCGCTCTAACTACATCATCCTAAAGGTGATGCTGATTGGTTGTAGTACCGTCCTATTGCATACAGAGGGATTTGAAAGACAAGCTTTTAGCCCCGCCTCCCATGCCTATGAAGCACCACCAGACTTGTACATGGAATGAATAGCGACAGCGTGGCTAGGCTACATTAGTATGGTATGTGTGTGGTGTGAATGTATTAGTAATGCCACAAGCAGCAGATGTATTGTATTTTGTTTCCTTTATTTCTGTGTTTAGGATCACGCAAACATGCAAGCACATAGAAACCTTTGCCAGTGATCCTGTATTGTGCACTACCTCAAGTTTAATACAAGAACCCAAGTTTACTCAAGTCCTCTCATATCATCCTTTACCTCCATCCTCAACCCCTTCGACATCTTCTGAGCTTTAGTAGTGTTCTGGATGGCACTCCTGTTGAATGTGTGCAGTGAAAATCTAAACAGTGCAACCTATTCACTATATCCAGTCCAACCATCTGCCATCTCACATACAGGTGTACATGGAGACGGTGGTGACGATGGTCAGCGGCTGCACAGTGAATGTGACAAACTGTACAGGGTACGGTACCTTGCAGATCTGAGATGTGTAGTGCACAAGCTTCTTGTGGTCGATCCTCTCCTTGTTTTTCATGAGGTAGTCTCGGAGACTTCCAAAAGGCAGATACTCCATGATCAGACGGAGATTTCGTCGTCCTGAAAAGAGGCAGGAACAGGATAAACCCGTAAAGTCCCAAACAGCTGCCAGTGACCAAAAGCATCTACTGATCTAAAATGTTCAATAACTGTTGATCCACTCGTCATATCAATACATGTAAATACGTCATCTTTTCATGGTCATCAGATATGACCATGAAAAGGTATGAAACAGATATGAAATTGCTCAAAACTGTGAACAAATTTTTCCCAAACAAGTTGCATAATTAAAAAAAAAAAATTATCAGAAAATGTTTGAAGAAATTGCTCATGGTCCATCAAACTAGACATTTGTCCTTGAACAATTAAGACTTAATCCTTGAACCAGTCTACCTGCACTGTAGCACACTCCTTTGTACTTGACAATGTTCTCGTGCTGCAGAGACTTCAGGATCTCGATTTCCCGTTCAAAGTCGCGCACATGCTCGGCGGTACTGTGCTGGAGCTTCTTCACGGCCACCACCTCCCCTGTGTTGTCCTGGAGTGGGTCGTATCGACACATCTCCACGCTCCCAAAGTTTCCCTGATGGACAAAACCAAGTAAAATCTGCATCATTAAAGTCATTTCCAAACAGACTTTTTCCGAAGATAAGGTAAGGTAAGGTAAGGTAAGATACTTTATTGATCCCGAAGGAAATTATGTAGTGGTGAATCAAAATACCGTATTTTACGGAGTTTAAGGCACACTTAAGATTTAAATTTTCTCTAAAAATGACAGTATGCCTTATAATCCAGACCTTATATATGGATCAATTCTGGTAGTGCATAACGACTTGGAATTTTGACTTTTTATCTCATGGTTTTGACTTTTTATCTCATGATTTTGACTAGAATTAATGCGTACTTAGTGCGCCTTATATATGAAAAACTTAAAAAACAAACCATTCATTGACAGTGCGCCTTATAGTGTGGAAAATACGGTAAACGTCTCTCATCTGGTAACAGGTAAACAAACCAGTCCTTATCTTCATTTCCATCACCCTTGGAAATTTGCAAAATGTAAATAGCTGTATAAAAAAAACTAGGAATGAAACACCTGAATTAGAAAAAAAAACCACTCAAATACCAATAAAAAAGTTTTTACACTTTCTTTAGGTGGTATTTCAGATACTTCGTTATTCTATCGTGAAAGCGTGATGCACTTCTTCCGCAATTACACGTTACAGGACATGACGTACATAGTCACATGATCACTTCTGAGTGAAAATGGTACGATACACATGGAGACGAACCTTTCTCGAAATAATTCATGAGAAAACCTAACTGCCATTTTAGACAGCAAATAGAAGAGAAATGCAGCTTGCTCTCTAGACATCTTCCAGTAGTGAAATCTCGTAGGATGATATTTCACGAGAGTTATGACGTTCCTGCCTAGAACAACCATCGATGGAAACACATTCAAAGCGCAAATACATTTTTAGGAATAACGATATTTTTTTGTGAAAAACTGTACTGGAAACATAGCTAGTGTTGGTGACCTGCTCTTTTTGTACCTTGCCCAGCTGCTGTAGAAAGATGAGGTGTCTCTCCTCAAACTGAGCTGGTTCCTGATTCTCGAAGCCTCCGGTCGTCCAGGCTGAACCCACTGTTCGATGTGGCAGAATGTCACTCTCCACAATCAGCTCATAGTCTGAGGCACATGGATGAAGAGTGTTTTATAGCACAAACTCAGGAATAACACACAACAACACCAGGGAAATACAGTAGTGGAAAAAAAAAGAAAGAAGTTTTTGAACAACTTTAAAATCTTGCACAATCTCAAATATAAATATTATTGTTGTAATATATTAAATATTTGTCAAAAAGTTTGTTTTTGTGTTTCAGAAGGTGTAACTGTATCAGACAGACAGTGGCTTAACGAAGGAAGAACATTTTTCATAATGTATTGATTATTATGATTATAGTCTGATCCATTTTAGAATTAATTGATGTCAAATTATTGTCACTTTCTTAATCATTTAATATCTTCTGTGTGATTTTTGCATTTTAATCAAATTAATCTCAGGGGCCAGATTGGACCCAGTGGTGAGCCGATTTTGGCCCCCGGGCTGCATGTTTGACACCACCGATCTAAGGGTTAAGAGTGATTGTCAATGTAATATATTCCACATACATAGGTGTCCAAAAACTTTTTTTTCCCACTACTGTAGAAACACAAAACTGTCAATGCTTCTACAAACAGTCTAGGATCACACGCAACCTGTTCAACAACATTAAGGATTCCACTTTGGTGTTTCCTAGATCCCTTCCAGTGACAGCGGTTGTACACAGACCTGGCGTGAAGAGGCTGTGGAGGTCACGGATGACAGCTCGAAATGTGGGTCTGAATGTGGGCTCATAGTCCATGCAGCTGGTAATCAGATTGGCCAGCTCAGTCCACTTTGGTGCAGGCAGTTGGTGGCGGTCCTCATAAAACAGGCTCTTCTGTGACACAGAACAGGACATTGTTTGGGACAAATAGAATCTTGACCAACAGGCATCAATCATGTGAATCCGTGTATCATTCATTCATTTGTTTTTAAAAATAAAACCAAAAATAAGACAATGAAAAAACAGCTTGTCAGAAACAAGTTGTTTTTTTGTTGTCTTATTTTTTAATACATAAACCTCTACTAATGTGTTTAATTAGATTTTTTAAAACAGGTTTAAGAGAAATTGTGTTTTATTAAACATATAAATTCAAAATGATAAAAATTGTTTGAAATATATTTAAGAGTCACAATGTTTAAAACGGAAGTACTGCTGTTTTCACTGCTTCACACAGCTCTAAAAGAGAATTAACTTGAATATTATGAAGGGAAAGCACTTTTATCTGAATTATGTTTGCTTCCATTGGTTGATCCGTGGTTCAGATTAAACTGTGACAGTTCTGATGATATGTGGATGATTCAAAACTCATCTTTTGTGCAGCTCTTGACAACACTAACTACAAAAAATAAAGGTGATTTGCGGTTTTAATGTGACTGATTTATGTGTAAAAACAAGCCAAGTTAATAGCGCTGTAAAACCATTGGATGATGATGATGGCTATGAACACAATAAGATTTTTGACTGAGAAAGTTTTTGTTTGAAGAAAACTTGATTCCATCTTTCAAAATAAAAAAAAAGAGCTTCATATTTCATGAATGATCCAGTTTGTGTATATGTGCTTTGGAAACTGTGGGTATAATTTGGTCTGTGAAGGTCAAAACAACATTTAATTATCTGAAAATGGCAACACAACAGTCAGAAATGCTTGCTTCTTTGGGGTTCCCTTTCATATTTATGTGTTGGAAACTGCTCATGTATAATATATTTTTCTTTCTCGGTGCATGAATACAATATCTGTATCTGTAAGCTTTTATTTTGACATGTTGTGATGGATTGCCATTTTAAAAAGTGGGTTCCTATGGTGTACTGTGCTGTGAGCGAGTATTTATTTTGGGATCACTGTCCCTACTCTGACCTTAGAGTTGTCCAGTGTTGCTAAAGGTTTCTCTCCACCACTGCATATCTCCCATAAGGTGGTGCCAAAGCTCCATTTGTCTGCAGCCAGGCTCAGGTTGGCAGGGTCTTCGATGCACTCAGGAGGAACCCAAGGGATTCGCTCAATCAGGACTGATCACAACACATGGCAGAGAAAACATTAAAGTCACAATGATTATTCCTATGAACATCATTATTTATAATATTCACACATTTATTAGCTAATAAGCAGAGGTGGTCAAAGTACTCTCATTCTGTACTTAAGTAGAAGTACAGCTACTGGTGTGGAAAAAATACTCTGGGAAAAGTAGAAGTACTGATTCAACTGCTTTACTGCAGTAAAAGTAAAAAAGTACAACTTCGCAATTGTAATAAAGTACAAAGTAAAACTGCTTTTTTTTTGCTGTGGATGAAATAATACTGACTTAAGCAGGAAAAAAAAGTAAAAAATATCCAAAAATAAAGCCTTTAAAACTGAGTTACTGTGTAGATGATGTGTTTTATTGGGTCATGGTATTCGTTTTATTGGGTATGGACATTTAGGAAAAATTAAAAAGTCATCAATAGAAGATGAAGAAAAACATAATTATGAGATAAAATAATCTAAATCACGAGACAAAAAGTGAAAATTACAGGATAAACTCAAAATTATGAGATAGAAACACAAAATTATGAGGAAGAAAATTCTAATACTTATGAGAAAAATTTATAATTATGAGATTAAAAAATCTAAATTATGATATAGTCAGTCACAATTTCTGATGTAGGACTCATTTTTCATACTGTCACATTTGTGTAGTTTGAAAAAGTAATGAGTCTATTCTGAGAATGTAAAGAGTATAAAGTACAGATATTTATACAAAAATGTAGGGAGTAAAAGTAAAAAGTTGCCAGAAAAATAAATACTCAAAGTACAGATACCTAAAAAGAGAGTAGGGGAAGTACTTCTACTTAGTTACTTCCACCTCTGCTAATAAGTAACAGAGTGTAAGGAGACAACAACAAAGTCTGCTTATTGTGCTGACATGTTTGTTTAAATATAGCTCTATACTGCCCTCTACTGGTGAAAAAGAGTGTTGCTTTTTTTTGCAATGCATAGACATCAACTCACTTTCTTTATGCAGAACAGTGATACTGATGCCAGGGTCGCTCAGTTTGATGAAGGGTGGGTTCCCAGTTCTGCGGTCCTCCTCTCGGATCAGCAGAACATTTTTAGCGCAGATGTTCCCATGGACAAGATGCTTTTCCTCCTGAACACAAACAAAGACACAATTGTAAGATATAAGGCCCTGACATAGGAAAAAAAGCAAGTTTTTCATTACAAATTTTATGATAAGTAAGTACGATCAGGATTCCTACATTTATTTTTTACAAGAATTCAAAGAGAGATAATTATATTAGCTAATTTAAAAAGAGGTTTAAAGAGATGGTCTATACATGTTATAAAACTGAAGAAGGTGTTTGAATATTAATATTATGTTAATAATATATATATATTATTATTATTATTTATTTGTTGGAATTTCTTTAATCAGTTATTATGATTATTATTATTATTACTATTATTATCTGTTTTCATTGATTGATTTGTTTGGTGTGGATTTGTCTGTTTTGTTTGTTTGCTCTTGTCACATTGTTTACTCTTATTGTGTATTCATTTTGCGTTGCCTTCAAGGATGTCCATTTGTCTGAATGTATTTATTTATTCATCTTTTATTTTCTCAGTGTGTCAAATAAAGGTTTGTATGAATGTGTGTGTGCATGTGAAGATGATAAGTGAAGTGAATTGATCCAAAGGACTTGATTTTTTTTTCCATATATTCTGTTGACAGGAAGTTAAACCATAGACCGTTTAATGTCAAAGGGATGGGATTAAATACATTTTATTTCCTCCCACTCCTTTTCGTTTTGTCATCTGAACCTGCTTTATCCTCACTAGGGTCACTGGGGTCACAGGGGGCCTAATCCAGTTACAATGGGTGAAGGCGGGTACACCCTGTATGAGTCTCCAGTTCATCTCAGGACTGAACATATATAGACAAACAATCACTCTCACATTCAAACCTATGGACCTTTAACCTTTCAGTGCATGTGTTTGGATGGTGGGGGGGAAACCAGAGTACCCAGAGAAAACCCACAGAAACATGGTGAGAACATGCAAACTCCACACAGAAAGGTCTGGTGATGGAATCAAACCAGGGTCCTTCTGTCTGTGAGGCATGAGTGCTAACCCCTACTCCTTTTCAAACATGCAAATGAAGCCATGTTTTGTTTTTAGTGTGATTGTTTTATTTGTTGCATATTCAAATTGAACTGAGGATAATGTGTTCTTTTAAATGCATCAACAGAACTGGACTTAAGTTCATTACAGTATAAAAACCAACTGAAAAAAAAGTTATTGTTTGTTGTTTTACAAATTCTTAGAAAATATATGAAGGAAAGTCAGAATAGAGATCCAAAATTAAGCAAAGCTGCATTATTTTCACTCAAACAATGACAATACAAAGGCACCCAAGCACCGAAACACTAACAAACTCTCTGAGATTTATACCATTCTTAACATTTATTTCCAGTGTCTAAATCTGACATGTTTTCACTTTTTTTTTTTTTTTTAGGAATTTCATTACAAAGATATTAACTCATCATGTTAAATAAAATAACACATTATTTGTCCATGTAAAGAATTACAACTTTAACATGTATTTTCCCCCTCTGGATAAAGCAGAACACCCTGGAATTATTACATTTTTCAGTTCTAAATGAATATAACGTGACTATTTTTGATGAGATGCAAGACTTTAAACACTTTCAAGGATGTATGTGGTCTGAACTAGATATTATACAGTGAAAGGTGAGGGATCCACATTCCTAAAATTTAATTCTAGGACTTTTGCAAAATTAAGAGGGTTTTTTTTCTCGTAATTTCATGTAAACCCTGCCCAGTTCAGTCAACACTACTTCATACCAGGAAGTGCGTAGCCCAGGCCAGCTGCTTGGCCACCTCCAGTTTCCATAGAATGTTGATCATGTTCTTGTTTTTCTTCAAATATGTGTCCAGAGAGCCGAACTTCACGTACTCCTGCACCATGATGTCTGAAAGTAAATTTTAGATCACATCAATAACGTATGTAATAATGTATCCCACTCACTGATATCCTGCCTAGTTAGGAAATAATGTTGATTTTTAAATGTAAATATAACTGTAAACTAAATTCAACTAAATCAAATATTGTCCTTTTAGGTTCGTTTAGTCAAACTAAGACAGACATCATTCTGACCAAGACTTAATTTTCCAATTTGATTGCACTTTGTCAAATTGGGTGAATAGTCTTAAAGAAATTGGTCACACAAATTTCCAAAGTTCCAATCCCCCAAAAATGTAATTTTGGAATTTATACAGTCCAATGCAAATCTTATGGTCATAAAGAAAATATGTCTCAAAGGTGAAAAGAATCTGTTGAATAGTGGAAAAATGTTTCAGTTTAAAATTTCATAAAGAATTAAAAAATTAAAAATCATTAAACTCAAATTTAAATAGGAATGGGTGAATACAAAAATTTCGGCAGTATTGTTAATATGGATGGAATTCCTAGTCTTACCATGTAGCCACGCCCCCTATGGGTGGGTGGGGTTTAAAAAAGTGTTCCATCATCACTGGAAATAATTTAATTTGTCCAACATAGAAAATCCTTGAAGAATTATAGACAAATGGTGGCCCAAATTTACACTGAAATTAGCAAAATTGTTAACAGAACAGACCTAAGTAAGATGTTTTCAAACTTTTGAGATGTATCAGATCAGACTTCCCTGTAGGAATCATCAAATGGGTATCTACTGTCAAAGCCCAGGCCAAGGCTTGCATTAAGACTTTTAAGGTGAAGCAGGTGAGTAAGTTCCTGCAGGGAAGGGCTGTAATCCTCCTAAGAATAACCCACTAAAGGCCATAGTTTAATCAGTACCCTGAGCCCTGGGTTAACAGATGTCTATGAAAATGACTGTGGACTCTTAATATAATTATGCTTTAAGCTCATAAAGGTGGTGTAATGGATAGGCCCAATGTGTAATTTAGTCTCCTTCTCAGTCACCGTTGAAACGACATGCGAGGACAAAGCTAAGAGGATTTCTATGGGACTTACTCTCTTCTCCGCAGACACAGACGCCATAGGTGAGGAGCAGGTGTTTATGTGACAACTGACTCATCATGCTGGCAGCTTCAAAGAAAGACTGGAAAAGAGGAAAGACATTTGTTCAAACATGTTTTTGTTACACAAAATTGTGCATTCAGAGAAGCCCCGAACCTAACAATTATGTCTACTATACTGAACAACAAATGGCACACAAGCTTTTGTCATAAAAATGTAAGAATGGAAATTAAAAATCCAGCTTGCCACAAATAGCATTACAAACGTATTAAGTTTGACAGAAAAAAATATAAAAAATATACACACTTTAGTCTAGTGTGTGTATATATATATATATATATATATATATATATATATATATATATATATATATATATATATATATATATATATATATATATAGTTATTTTCTATGTATGCATACTCAAAGTGTGTATAGTGGATCTATTATTCATTCACTCTCACACTGTCACTCTGGTAAACTACAAATGCCCTGGGGCAGACTGACAGCTGCCATTTTGTGCCCACGATCCTGTTGCCTCCACTTTTGTCTTCCAATATGGCAACGTACCCGTTTACTTCCAGTGTTGTTGATATAAGTGGCAGTGGTCTATACATAAAGTACCAGAAAAAAATATTATAAATGGATATTTCATTAACACAAAGCAACCTCTTCATCTGTTTCACTACCAGAGCCAAACACAAAGTTATTCTGAGGTCAACAACTCCCCAAGCATGAGAGCCTGAAACCAGTAATTATATTTGATTATATCTGAAATAAACAAAATTATTAAAATATACACTAATTAATGGGAGTGTAATAAAAAAAACTGATGAGGTCTTTGAGCTCAACCGATCGCTACAAATGTCCACAGTTATCAGTAGTTGTAACAAATTTGAAGCCTTGTTGCACTATTATATTGTATTGTATTCTTCATGCATTATTTATTGTTCTTTATAATATAGGGCTAGTTTTTTAAATGTAGACTTTTATGATGTGCACTGCTGGTCCTTGGTACAGATTTCGTTCCATGTGTGCAGATACATGTAATGACAATAAATCGCTTGAACTTTCAAAAGGTAAATCATCAATAAATTGATCCGCATTAGCCAAGCAGCGAAACCAATAAAACATTAAAGACTTGCTTAGAGTCAAGTCTTTTATTATTATTATTTCTTTTTCCTTTGACCCGTTTGGAATTAAAGATTATTATTATTCTTCCCCTCAGAATCACCCACCAATACCTCTTTCTGCAACTATAGGCACTTTCCCATTGTAAGAATCTTTTTAGTTCCTCGAACTTCTTTTCCCCCTTTTCCCACAGCATAGGAACTACATAGTTCCTAGAACCTTTTTCATTCATCCTGGCAGACAGGTTCTTTTTTTAGTTCTCTAAAAACTATAGGATGTAGGTGTTTGGTGATTGGTTGAGCCAGGGCCACGCCTATTTCTGCATCTTACAGTAAAACCATCTGTGTAGCATCGGCTGTGTGTCGGAAAAAGTAATACGTAAAGGGACTGACAACAGGATTTTGTTTTTGGGTAATAGGGGTGTTTGGTTAATGCTATGAAATTAACATACATCGTAGCATCTAACTCACTGTGTAAACTCCTCTATTCTTGACATTAGACCCTGTACATACAGAGCAGATACAGATACAGAACTTAAGCACTGTGGCCTCCTCTTTCTCTATTCTAGTTCATAGTAGCACTATATTCTACTTCCTTGTGCGATTATTGAATTTAGTACTTAAAGAATATGTCACTGTCGCGGACATGAGCATCACATGACCCCTCCCATGGTTCCTACTGCCCTGTCAAAATGCAAACCCAAAGGTTCCCTAAGAGCTATATACTTCTAAAAAATGTTTCCTTCCTAGAACTACTCTGTGGAAAAGCGCCTACCTTAAAGACCCAAAGCCTCTATCAAAAAACCCAAAAACCAACTAACCTCAGAGTAACTCCGGTGAGCGTGGTCCAGAACTTTCATGACGACTTCAGTTTGATGAACGTGCCCGTAGTCTCCAACCTCCTTACGCAGCCCTTTAAAGATTTTTGTAAATGTCCCTTGACCTAGACTTTCAATCTGAAATGACACCATAAATATTACTCAGATGGCGATGATGTACAGGGTTCATTGGTGTTCTGTACCATTGAAATGAACTGATCCACACACACACACACACACACACACACACACACACACTTCCATGTCTCATAGGAACCAAGTTTGTAATCACTTAAAGTGTCCATTGGATAGTTAGCGTAGACACATGTTCTTTTTATTCCTTTGTTTAGAAATACATTTAAAAAAAACTACAATAAATAAATACGTCTTCCAACCTTGGAAATACATGTTTTGTTTTGTATCCGTTTCTGTCATGCTTTATGTGGACTTACAAGAAAAAAAACAAGTTCATGTATTTATAGCGCCACATCATTAGCATAAATTTTGATTTTGTTACTGAGGACCTATATTTATGTTTAACCCCTTAACACCTGAAGTTAAAGTACAAAAAAAAAGAAATGCTAAATTAAGTGGAGGTGTAATTAATGTGACTATATCCCATACAATAGATAGATACATATTTGCAACTGTAGGCATTACAGTTTTAACCCTTGTGGGGACCTGAATTTTGATCCCCATGATGTGAATGTGTAAACATGTCAGCACACTGAAAATGCAAGACGTACAAATTCCAGATCCTCTTTCCGGATCTTGTGAAACACCATTTGACTGATTGTGCGTCGCTGTAGTGATGGAGAAGGAGGTGCTTCTGAGACCTTGTTGCTCCTGCACACAAGGAGGCAAGACAATTCTGTTTCGGGGAAGAAAGCAAAACATTTTTTTTTTATTTTTTATAGCGCAACATTGATGGAAAAAAAAAAAAAAACCACATTCAAAGTTTAGTAAACTGACGGGACGTTTTGTGTAAATTAACAGACAAATGAGTCAGACACGCTAACGTTACATTTTAAGAGTCAGTTTTTCTTTGTCAGCACTTTCTGTAGAACTACATTCGTGGAATTTGTGCTATGTTGAAATCTGTGTGCTTTCTACACGTACGTTCTATTTTGTTTTGGAGTTACAATCCAAAAATATCTTATTCATGGCGGCCAATTCCTCTTTATACAACAATGTTCTTATATGTATTAGTATTGATCCTGCATGTGAAGCATGTTAAATGGGTTGAATTGTTAAAATCACATCAGACATACTGTACATATACTGTATGTAAAAGAAGGTCTGGGTGATATGACATTTTTTTAGCGTAATGTTCATGTCATAGAAGCTTCAGTTAGAGATCAAGTGTCACAAAAGCAAAACTGTAATTAATGATGTGATTATCTATTCTTTTTGCTTAAAGGTGTCATTCCACTGAAAACCACTTTTCCACGCTCCTTTTGGAATCTGATGGGTCACCCTGAGTTACCAACACATGCTGCCTTTGAAAGTGTTTGTCACCTCCACTGGCTGCATACTGCATTTACAGAAAACAACAAGAGGAACGGGGTTAAACCCGTCCCCCATTGCAGTGAATCTAATGTAGCATTAGCATTAGCATCTACAAGACGGCGCCACAGTAGGCGCTGCACAAACTTGAAAAAATGGTGGATCAAACTGGTTTCCCTGCTCGTTTTCAGAACAAGCGATGGCACGAAACCTAGCTGGATGCTACTCTGGTAAAGGTAAACACACAGAGCGAGAGGGGGTGGGGGGGGAGTGTTCCTTTACGCATTCTGAGCCAATCATAGATGCCTCATCACTGCGTCATGGACATGTATGAGGAAGTACCGGAAAACTCCATTGTTCGACCTCAAGTCATTTTTCTACCAAGAAAAAACAGCTTGAAACAAAGAAATCCGGGCATTTTTTTAAGCAGAACCAACACACAATGTATTCAATAACAATGGAGAACACAGCAATATTAATGGAATGACTCCTTTAAGCACTAATATAATTCTAACAATACTACACTTTATGAAGACAATGAGAAACTTACTGGCATACAAATTGGGAACATATACAATTAATTACAATTTTGTTTATCTTCTATTGAAAAAAAATTAAATATTCAACTAAGATAAAAATAAATATGACCCACTGTGGTGCCAATTCTACACTGAATTCACAGTAGAAGTATAATAAGAGGGTATTATCAAAACTGCCCAATTAAAATGATGTTATTTCTGTTAATTTCACCAATTTACTTCTAAGGGGGAAGAAATTAAACACAATGCATCCTCAAAAAATTACAAAGAGGGAACTTTGGCAGGGATCTTATTTTTGAGGGGGGCATTTTGATGAATATTGATTGTTTTACCTTTGGATTTAGGCGGACAGCACTTGCTGAATTGGAAAATGACACTGTCAGAGCGCACAGTTTCTTTTTGGTAGCAGCTGAGTAGATCTTGCAGGCTGTGGAAGTTTCTTTTGGTTCCACTGAGGTTAAACTCCCCGTTCGCAGACTTTGTAATCTGGCAGTGTTTGTATTCCACAGCTTCATAAACCTAGCAGACAGATCAATGTAGACATCAGATGAACATCAGTCAATCTGTTAAAAATATACATTCTGAGTAAAAAAAAAAAAAAAAAAGGATCAAAAGAAAAAAAAACTAACCCTTGGATGCATACTGGTCACTACAGTGGACAGTTTTTCTCTTGTATATTCATGGGTTTTGTCGTTTTAGTTCAGTTCATATCATTACTGTAACTCGTCTGTTCTTAATACCTGAACTGCACCGACATGTTTATGTGTAAATCAATCGTTTGTTGTTATTAGACTGGAATTAACAGTCATAAAAACATTTAAAAAATACAAATAAAAGTAAAAATAATGATGATAAAAATAAAAAATAAGGAAATTTAATGAATAAAAATAAAAAATAAAAAATAAACAAAGCTCAATAAAAAAAAAAAAATCATATTTAAAAAAATATAAATAATAATAAATACAAGTCTTCTTCAACAAATGCTGCACTAAAAATGTTCAATTAAAATTCAAAGTCTACTAATATTGCTTTTTTTAAATACATGTTTCTTTGCTTCAACACATGTTGTCCAGGTGAGTGGATATATTTCTAACTATAAAGAATAGGTTCATTAAAAAGATTTTAATCAAATTGCTTTGTTCATACATAAAGAGGAATAAAAACTCTTGAAAAAAAAAAAAATCTTGACTAACGTTCTCATAATTCATGCATCAAAGGGTTAATTTTGTCTGGTCTATAAGTCAGCTGTATGTACGTAGTCAAAGCAAGTACAATAATAATCATATGTAACATCCATTTAAGACATTCAATACAAAATTAAGATGAAAATAAACCACACAGTAAAAGAGCATTATGTACCTTTACAGGGAAAGTCAGAAAATACTTGTTGAAATCCTTTGGACTGCATCGTAAAATGAACAATCCCTGCTTGTTCCCACACTTCTGAAGCCGTTTGATGGCAAACTCTATTCTGTAATAGTAAAAACATGACACACAACAAATGAAGAACAGCTGTCTGGGCAGGGGATGGTCGTCTTACAACTATCTTGAAGTGATTCTAGCCTTGGAAGATGATATTACAGACTGAACCAATAGATACTAATCAAGTGCTAACGGTGAGAAATGGAAGTTATGTGTCTCTGCTTATTACTAGGGCTGCATGATATTAGAAAAAAATGACATTGAGATATATTTTTTTAACCATACATGATATATTATGACATGTGTGGTGCTAACACAAACGGTCATACAGATTAGTGGTCGACACAAAACATCTTGTGACACTTCTTGTAGCTGAAATAATTAAATAAAATTCATAATTGAAAATAAATAAATTATAATAATAAAATAAAAATGAAGAAAATACAGCCAAATAAAAAAAATAGATACATAAAAAGACATAAAAAATAAATGAATAAACATAAATAAATACATTTAAAAAATTCAATACATTTATAAATAAATAGAAATAAACAAAAAAAATACAAGTTAATAAAAAATTATAAAATATGAAGAGCCTGCCTTTGGCCCCGTTGCACAAGTGGCAAAAATTATGTGTCAAAAAGTACGAGTTATGAGATGCATGTGTGGTGTGAATTTGGAGATCCTCCATCAAAGCTGTCAAACGTTATTGAGACTACAGTGTTCTCGGACAGACGCACAGACAAACAGCATTTTTATGTCCCCACTGGACAGGACCCGGACCTGTGATGTGACTATTGTGATTTTGAACAAACAATTTATTGAACAGCTCTATATATTACATTCACTCATATTGTTCTTACGTGATAGGGCCGTGACAATGAGAGGAAATGGACTCCACAAGCCTCGGAGGAGCCACTTCTTTACAAAGGTAGTGATGTGCATCTGTAGTCAATCGATAGTAGCCATCAATGAGGGACACAAAGGAAAGGGCTTCAGGTAAGGTTAGGAACTCCAGCTCCTGAAGTCGGGTAAAAAAACAAACAAATAAATATGTCAACTAAAAACATGATCCAAACAGTCTACATACAGTCTGACCTCATAACTGTCAATCAAAACCATCTACTGAAATAAAATGTCTTAACACCTGCTGATCTAGAAACCTAATCAATACATGTAAATAATTAATGTAAAATACAGTTTGTCATCTTTTCATGGTCATTAGATGTCTGGATGTTCTGAGGCTCCGTAGTTACCATGGAAACACAGTCAACTTCTAGAACATTGATTCACGAGTAAAACCCATGTTGTTGGATCAATGACAGTGGATAAACACACTTGGTTTATATTCAGTTAATGATAGATTTTGGTGGAAAAAAGTCACTTTTTCTGAAGCTGTTTTCTGCCTGATGGAGATGCTTTTGCTAGTCGTCTTCACAGGCCAGATAGTGTGTACCATGAGGCACTGACATTCATTAACAACTGCAGTCCCCTTATGCTAAGGCCACACCGAAAGCAAATTTATACTCCTATGATGCGCTGCGTAAACACCCGAGTCGGACGCTGGGCAATAATGCGTGGCCACACTGAATGCACAAGGCACAAATCTGGACACTGGACACATATTTACAGAACTTTACATTCTTTTTATTACGATCTTTGTACAGTACACACGTTATTTCATACAGTTCCGGGTGGTGGCAAACTGAAATAATTAACTGGTTCCCCCATGTTTCTTTCTGCCACCTTCCGGGTCGGTCCAAGCGTCATACGTGATTCCGTCACGTTTGCAGCATCTCAATGCTGACCATCCATCCATCCATCTATCTATCCATCTATCTATCAATCCATCCATCCATCCATCTATCTATCCATCTATCTATCAATCCATCCATCCATCCATCTATCTATCCATCTATCTATCAATCCATCCATCAATCCATCAATCTATCCATCTATCTATCCATCTATCCATCTATCCATCTATCTATCCATCTATCTATCTATCCATCCAGCTATATTACATATCAAGGAAAATATTTTGGGAACTTCCACAAAAGTAGCACAGGGTCTTCATGGGTTAACTGAATATCTCATGTTTTTTTTGTAGTAGGTACAAAGAAGCCACTTTACCAGATTCTTTCCGTCTTGTTTGTTGATCGTCACTATTCTGCTCTCTGCTGCTCCCTCTTTGTTGGCCTGTTTGATGCTGATGTCAGTGACATCAGGAAAGTCACACAAAGTCTGCAACTGCTGGAAATAAAGACAAGGAGTCACTTCTTTTCGATTTAAAATGAATATTTCCGCCCAAAAAAAAAAAAATCTTTCCAGCCTCAAAGCTTTTGTGCCACAGGCAATAGGAGAATAGTTATGTAACAACTTTGTATTGACAGACTACAAAAGGGCTGCTGAAACTTTCTTGGTTTCTGTTTTGATCATTTTTTTCTTCCATTAAACCAATCATCTATGTTGCCTTGGGTTTGACTGAACATTAAGACTCTCCACACGTTATCACTAGGGATGCAACGCTTTTCAGGAAAACCAAGAATGGTTGGTTTCACCCTCCACTGTGCAATCCATGCTTGTGAACCGCTGTGTGTTGATTCTGTATTTAATTTTGCTTTGATGGTGAAAGTTCGCCCCGCAGATCCCTCTCTCTCTCTCTCTCTCTCTGTGCATGTGAGCACCCAGTACAGGGAAGCCCTACCCCTCAGTGACAGAGAAGTGCCTTCAGACTCCACACATCAATCCTGTAAAGATCCTTCACTGTTCCTAAACCTGCATTCAGTTGTATTTGCACACATTAGATCCAAAATCCAACCTGTGATTAAACACATTTTTTCACTTTTACTTATAAGTACACATGAGTTCCTGACTGAATCCAGAACTCTGGCACACATACAATAAGGTGACGCACTACTTCAAGGAAATGTTTAGGGTAGATAACTGTAGTGTTTTTCTACTGCTGTTTTCTTTTACATACCTATGCAGAAGAAGAATTTATTCATTTTAAAAGATTCCCCTTTGGTCCTTATGTGTGTGTTTTATATGACTGTGTACTATGGAGCGATTTTTAGGACAAAATTAAGCATATTCACAGGAAAGTAATCCGCACATATTTGGGATATGGATGCGTCTTTGGTTGTAGTTGAGCATGAAATAAATATTTGCAAACTCTAAAATTAGTCAGTTTGTACTTATAATATGTTTGATATTTGTCAGAATACGAATTGAAAAGTATGAATATATCTCAGATGGAAGAAAAAAAGAAGAACTGAGGTCATAATAGTTTGGGATTTTTCATTATAGTTTAGTTATATTTAGATTAGATTTATTTTTCCTCTTAACTCAGTTTTTCTTTGTTTTTCGAGTAGATTTGCACATTATTAATAGTTTTCCTTTGTTTCTAAATGCATAGTTTTAGTTTAGCTTTCGTATTAGTTGATGTTTTTTCATATGTTTTATCTTCCTTACCATCATATTTAAATAAACCTCATATAGGACTGTGCTTCTTTCTTCCAACTTCAGTTACATTTGGCAAAGTTGAAAATAAAGGGAATTTCACCAAGCACACAATGCAGTTTTAGTTAGTTATCGTTTTTATTTCAATCATAGTTTTTATTTGTTTAAATTAACTAAATGTTTTGTCCTCAATCAATTGTAATTTGTATCATTTCATTAGTTTTTATTATTTTATAAATACATTTTATTTTCTGCTCCTATAACCTTGTGTATTGTATTGAGGTTTAGACACCAATCATATAGAAGTCTTAGAACATATATATGGGTTGTTTTTGGACTACATAATGTGGACTTACAGTCTTTATGAGACTTGGTATCTTTATATTAGGTGGATACTTCTACAGAACTGATGTTTTCAGGGGAGACTTTTCTATATCCTTTCAGTTTGTGCCTTGAGATAGAGGTTGTTGTGTGTTTAAATAAAAGAACAAAACCTCATTAAAAAATGCTTTAAAAAAAACCCCAATAACATTGGTTATTATCTTGGTATATAACAAAAATAACCTTGGTCACAATCAAAAAGATGAGATTACTCCCTATGAAACATGTTAGCTCTTATTTTCACCAACAGGAACAAATAAAACCACTGGTGTTACAAACCTCCTCAGTATCTTTTAGTTTCTCTCGATACCACTGGATGCCGGTGTCTGCGGCCACCAGGATGATGAGCTGACCGCTGGACGGATCCCTGACTTGGAAGGCCTCTGTGTAGAAGGCCTTCTCCAGAGACTCCATACTAATGAGGTACTTGAGTTTGAGGTCCCGCGCTGTCGTACGGCACTGGCTGAACTGCTGGATGAAACGCTTGAAGCGAAAACGAATTCGCTTTCGTGTCAAGAAGTTGCAATCCTGTATGTGGGCTCTCATGTCCTTTGGTAAAAATGACTTGTAGCTGGAGGTAATAAAGAGGAACACAGATGTATCAAATTAAAGTCAAAGTTTACGATGTTACAAAATACCCGGTTGTTAAGTCAAGACATCCATGACACACCCTTTCTGTTCATGTCTCTTAATTTAATCTGCTGCAGCACTGTGTTACTGACTCCACAGAACACACCCAGTTATTCTATTACTTTACATGTGATTATACAGAGAACGAGGAACTAGATGCAGATGTTAATTTAACCCTTTTAAGACTGCCTTTATAACAGGCTGACCATTCATTCAATTCACTCATTCATCTTCTGAACCCGCTTTATCCTCACAAGGGTCACAGGGGTCACTGGGGGTCTATTCCAGCTACAACAGGCGAAGGCGGGGTACACACTGGATAAATCACCAGTAGATCACAGGGCTGAACATATAGGTTACGTTTATACAGTGACAATGAAAGCAGAAAACGCAAAAGTGGCGCCTCGGCTTCAATTCTTCCATCTTTAGACGAGTGTTTTCAGGAGGAAATCTTTGTTTTCATGAAGACGCAAAAGTGGGCGAAATTTGATTGGATGTACATGCCAGGGCGATGTAGGTAATTGTACACCCGTCTCTGTTGGTCTATGGCAGTAGTTCTCAAATCTGGTCCTTGTGGCCCAGTGTCCTGCATGTTTTAGTTATTTCCCCTCTTCTATCAGTTATCAATTATTGATCAGCTCTTCAGAAGCATAATCATAATGGTGTGATGGAAGAGGGAGATTTTTTTTTTTATTGTTTTGTTTTTCATTCATTTTTTAAATTACATATATTCTTATTCTTAAAACATTTTTTTTACATTTTTCATTGTTTTTATTAAAAAGGGACATTTTTTTAATATTTAAAAAAAATGTTTATTTAAAATTATTTTTAATACATTTTTTAAAAACTTAAATAAATGTGTTTTTAATTTGTTTTCATTTATTTCTTTATTTATTATTATTTAATTTGACATTTTTAATTAGTTTTTATTTAAAAAGAAAAAAAGAAAAGGGAGATATGTAAAACACGAGGACTGGATTTAAGACGCACTGGTATAAATACTGGAGTATAAATTCTGTACAATTGCTGAAATGACTCCTGTATATTTACTGGAGCTGCTAGAGCAGCTTGAAGATCCAAGTGATCCCGGTAGTCTCACATGTTTGTAGTTTTAGCCGCTCGGTGCATTTAGTGTGATGTAAAGGTGTATGTGATGTGAACATGTTCTGCATTTCTTGCTGTTTAGAGGAAGACATGTCCCGGCTCGTCTTCAAAACTCCCCACTCTGAAAGGAGGCTTCAGATTTTTTGCATTTTCAGACCCAACAGCGTGATTCTAAATGAAAGACACTCCTGATAAATATTTTGTTTTAGTCGCAAAAAGAACAGCGCGATCACTCTTACACCTGTGGGCAATTTAGATTAACTAATTAACCTTATCAGTGCATGTCTTTGGATGGTGGGAGTACCTGAAGGAAACTCACGCAGACACAGGGAGAACATGCAAACTCCACACAGAAAGGTCTCGTGTGGGAATCGAACCAGGGACCTTCTTACTGCGAGACATGAGTGCTAACCACTGTGCCGCCCCAACAGGCCGCTGAGTTATCTTTTTTATGAGACAACTATTTTAAGAATTTATTATTTAGAAAAATTAGAATTAATGGCCAGATATTGAAATGTAAGTTTTTGTCCTGTAAACAAAAGGTGGAAAAGAATTGGGAAAACAACAACATTTTGATACTTTTATTGCAAATAAAACTTGAACAGACCAATTAGGTATCTTCATATTTTATTTGCAATTAAAGTGTCAAAACGTGTTGTTTTTTTCTTCAATTCTTTTGCACTTTTGTTTTCAGGAAGAACTTACATTTCAATATCTGGCCATTAATTATCATTTTTCTAAAGAATACATGATTAAAATAGTGCGCTTCATCATAATAATAAAAAAAAAAAAAATTCCCAGAATGAAACTTTTTTGAGATCATAGAAATATATTTCACATGTGCTCAAATATGCTTTTTCATCTCATTCAGTATCCATACTATGAGGGTTTTTTTTGTCATTTCCAGGTATTTTTAGCCTGAGGAAATCTCTGAAATAGTTTCTATTCATAATAGTTTCAGTTTGATGATATGGTGTTTGAAAGCTCAGGATCTCTGCTTTTTGATGCACTTTATATTTTAACAGTTCAGGAGTCACAGTCATTTTAATACCCAGCTAAATAAAGTATAAAATGAACTGCCAGAAAGAAAGCGAGAGGGTTAGAGACTAATGTTAGAGCAGTGGTCCCCAACTTTTTTATTATAGTGGACTGGTCAATGTTTGACAATTTAATCGGGGGGTGGTTTACATAGATTTTTTTATATTGCGAATAAAATAATAAATGTGAATGCACTGTGTGCTCGTATGCAACTTTATTAGCAGCTTCCTTGTAACATTGCGGCAACAACATAACATGTATAACATCAAAGTGTCTGTTAATGTCCTTTCTGCCCCAATAGTGAATGGCTTTTTAGCCTTAGCAATACGTATAGCCACCAAGTATGATGCTCTCAGTGCATTCGCATTTATTAATGTGGTGGCCGCCAGTAATTTCTTCTGTCAATCGTGTTCCTGTTTTTTTCTTTAAAAATTTTAATCCAGGGTGCTTTGTGAGCCGGTTGCTGAATATAATACAGAGTGGGTTTAGTCTGTGCGAATCACCTGTCACGATAAATCCAAGTACAACTCCTGGTATTGTCTGTTAAAAACTTTCTTTTTCTTGGAAGTTGTAGAAGTTCTGTCTCTTCAGTGGGCCTTTTCCCCTTCGAAAAGAAACTCATTTTGCCAACTTGTGGGTTACATATTTAGCGCTCAAGTGACAGAGATGTAACCGAGAGAATCCAGTCATTTTTCAGAATAAAAGATTGTTCCGACTCAGATAATAAATACAACAGAAATATTTAATTATTTAATAAGTGGTCGGCGGCCCGGTACCAGTTGATCCATGGACTTGAACCGGTCCATGGCTGGGGGGTTGGGGACCACTAAAATTATTATCAAAAGGAGAAATAAGTGAAGTTTGGGACAAGATTAAGCGAACATTAGCAAAGTAATGTTATTTGCAATTGCTTCTGCCAAACTGAATGTGTCATTTCAGACGAAGGTAAATTAAATAATTTATCTTAAAAAAAAAAAAAACAACACTGCAAAAAGCAATGCACTGTTGACCAGGAGCTTAAAATAGTACATTAAGCCAAAAACTGAACATCAAAAATTGCACAAATCACTGTATTTAATTTAAATAGATTAATGTAGCGCCTTCTGAATTGTCACTGGTGCCTCATTACAGTAAATGAGTCTATAGACTCCGCTGTGATAGCCTGTTTGGACCTAGAAACAAGTTTTACATCATCATAATGGGACTCAACAGGATTAAATAACCTCACAAGATTTGGATAGGTGCCTGAAGGTGAACTGAGAAATATAAAAAGCTGTGTTTTACAAGTTGTCTGAATGAAAACTATTTAGAAACTGACAGAACAGTACAATGTTTTATTTCATATCATTTCATAAGATGTTTTGACCTTTACCTTGTAGTGTGATAGATGTCCAGCGGCGATATTTGTCTCTCCTTTGCTGTCCTTGTCATGTCCAGTACAGCCATACCAAGGCACTCTTCCTGAGTCTCATGGGAGTTGGGGATCTTGACCAGGCCGTTCACAAAGTCATTCCTCCACTGCACATAGACGCAGAGAGCAACAAGGTCATTCTTTACACTGCAGGTGAACCCATGTGTACACAATGTTAGGAGGGATTTGTATTTATGTGTACATCACAAATGCATCAATGAAAGACAAAAGTATGAATTTACCAAAACGCTTTTAAAAACTATGCTTATCAACCCTTTTATATTAAGCTACAATATTAATTTTTGTTTTGCAAATAACACTTTATGTAGTATTTTTGGTTGTGTGGACTGGGCTCAAAAGTGCAGCCATTTCTGATGCAGACTCTACTTTGTATATGTATTTTATACAGAGGGTGTAAATTAAAAGGATTTAAAACAAATGTTATGAGCCAAATACTTTATTAATATCACATAAATGTAATAAAAACATAAAATCTGCAATATTGTGACAACCTGGATATGAAATGACTTACATAAAGGTGAGATTTTGGTCAGTGTACAGCCCTACTTTGAGCAAAAAGAGTAAAGTGCAGCAATGATTTCCTAAATGACAAGAATGCTTGCTTTGTCTTTATCCTACAAATCCACTGTCCAAAGTCTCAGCAATATAGAAAATAGAAGTACTTCATTGATCCCCAAATTGGGAAATTACTTTGCAACAACAGCAGCATTCACATAGAAGATAGACAAACAGTGAGGTGTAAAACAAGCAAGTAAGGTCCAATGATATATTAAAATGACAATCAGATGACTGACTAGTACAATGTGAGGTAGCAATGAATGGTATTATTATGGTTGGTCTTTGTTTTATTATTTAAAACCAAAACCAAAGGTATGATTATGATTTTGATTTACTGTACAATGCAACAGGTTGTGGAAGGAAAGATTTCCTGAATCTACCCATTTAATGGCAGATCTGTTGGAGAAAGTGCTCTGCTGTCTGTCCAATATGTGGTGCATAGGGTGCTTAATGTCACCTATGATTGTCTTTAGTTTCTGGAGAATCCTTCTGTCCACCATAGTCTGAAACATTTCCAGCCTCAGACCGATAACAGAGTCAGCTTTTCTGATGATTTTGTTCAGTCTGATGCTGCCACCCCAACAAACAGCAACAAAGAAGATGGAGCTGACCACCACTGACTGGTGGAACACCTCCAACATCTCAAGGATCTGAGCTTCCTCAGAAAATAGTCTGCTCACCCCCTTCTTGTATGCAGCCTCAGTGTTAAGGTCTCCAGTCCAGTCTGTCATTGATGACCACGCCTAAGAACTTGTAATAAAATATAAATATAAGTATAGAGCAAGGTCTATGCAGGTAAAAACACCACCAGAACCTTCCAGTGGGGCAGATGTAATGACTGAAAAGGAGAGTATAATAAAAGTCAAAATACTGTAGTTTTTTTTTTTTTTTTTGGGGGGGGGGGTTTCAAGGAAGGTTTGCTATTTTCCTCAATGACTATATGTTAAGCTAAGCGGGTGGCTGTGGCTCAGTTGGTAAAGTGGGTCATGGTTCGGCAGTTCCAATTCTGTCAAAGTGTCCTTGGGCAAGACACTGAACTCTAAATTACTCCCAGTAGGTCTGGCAGCAGCCGCCTACTTACTTTTGTGTTTTTGGGTGTGTGGACACTATGGGTGCAGAAAATGCAATATAAATAAAAAACTCATCCATTTACAGGTGGGTTATTTCAAACCTTTGGTTTAAATCACTGCAAAGACAGAAATAAAAATGGTGATGTACTAATCACTTCAACCAACACAATTTTTCTGCGACACTTTCAATTGGAACATATTTTTAAATTGGTACAAATTCTATCACTTCTTGCATTACACACCCATCTATCCCTTGATGTGTTAGCAAACACTGGTGATCAGAGAAAAACATTTCTATTCACAAGTCATAATATCTTCCCTTTAACACAAATACAATCACAGCTATAGTAAAGCTGAAGAATGGACTTCTGGGAAGTCATCATATCCCTCCAAGAGAATATACAGTATGTAGGGTTCTCACAAGGATTTTGTACAGTGTAATGGCCTGACACTATGAGCATGCACTATAGCCCAGAGTCCTGCACGGTTCTGGTTATGACATACCGCAACCGCCCGTACCCGTCATGTTCAAACTCGTATCCGACCCGTTTTCCGACGGAAAAAAACAAAAAAAATCCGCACCCGAAACCGACCCGCTATAAATGAACCCGATATCCGACCCGAACCCGGAAGAAAATGTCAGATAACCAAACTTAAATACAAACATTTATTGCCACGAATATACTGAACAGTGATATAGCCAAGGCAGAGCCAAATAAAAATGTTGTTAAACAGTAGCAGACAAATAATAAACTCCAAAAATAGTTTTTTCCGTGAGCTCACACACACACACACACACACACACACACACACACACGCTTGAAAAACGCATCAAGAAGGAAGCCGACAGGAGGCAGCTATACAAGTCCAACCTAAAGAACAGTTTTTAGCCTATGAACCGCAAATTAGACCCGCGATCACCCACGTCCGACCCGAACTGAACCCGTATCCGACACAGCACAACAATTTTCACCCGTTTCGTGAAAATCTGCGGTTCACCCACGGGTCACCCACGGGTACCCAAACCCGTGCAGGACTCTGCTATAGCCTTCACTAAATCTTGCGAGTGGCCGGCCAAGATGTCAGCCAATGAGCATCACGCAGATGCTCCAAGTGCTTGTAATTAGGTCACTATTCACCATACATGGCATCACAGAAACAACAGAGACATGCTAATTGTAACCCCAAGATTGGAACAGACTTTTAATTTTAGACGGGAACAGATGGGAAAGGACGGCTGAGGTGGGGAGACATAAATTAACCTAGCGAGGCACCCAGTCAATAAAAAAAACTAAACTAAACTACATGGTGTTATCTGTCAAAATAACACTCTTTTACAGCAAAAACTGCACCAATAAAGAAGTTTCCTCACATAAATATGGAAATATTATGCAAGTAAATGTGCTCAAAACACAATCCAACAACTTAAAAGGCAGAGTAGTGGCCCCAATCACAATGCAAACTTATAAACTGCGCTGAAATGCGCTGGCAAGTATCCTGGTATGTCCAAGGTTAGTGAGGTGTGCGCAGTGGTCTAACGTCTTAACATTACCCCAATGGTAGCACTTCCCCTCTGCCTTTTAAGGATTTTCTTGATCCTATGTGGCAGATTTCCACAGGCATAATTCCACATAATCCCCCTGGTTCAGCCAGAGTTTAGCTCCTGTAATATTGTATTACCTGCATTTACCTCTATCAATGTTCACACCTTTTTATAACATGAATAATATATTTATAATAAAATAAAATAACATTATATAAATTTCCATATTTCTATTGTCCTATAGTGTCATCTTATTTAGTAAAAGAGACAACACGTCTTTCATTTAAACAAGAACAACTATTGAAGCAGAAGCAGCCAGGAGAAAGAGTATCATTGCACACATAAAACAAGGAAACAAGAGGGGACTTGTGGTAACACATACATAGGGAATCTCTTCATGCATGTGAATTTCACAGCAGCACTGTTACAGAGCTTTAAGATAATGAGACTCCCATGACTAGATTAACCCCCGGGTGGCCCTTAGGTAAACTATACAATGGACATTAACCCCTCTGTGCTCTCCTTCTACCTTCAGTAATCAACACAAGTATTTGTTTACATAAGTCTAGTCTATAGATTTGAACTAAAGATCTCTCTCTAAAGATCTTAAGGACTTTTTTTTTGTTGCCGATTCCAATTACAAGACACCAAAGCAAAGCCTGATTTTAAAATCCTTGTTAAGTAAAACAGTGGGGAGGGGACTTAAGGCTAATGTGATGGTGATGACGAGTTTTACTCTAGCGGTGTTTGTCTGTTAGCAAGATAACTCACAAAGTTATAGATGGATTTGGCTGAAATATTCAGGCACAAATGACTACATTTTGGTGGTGATTGGTTGGGGGGGGGGTCATTCGGGCAAACTGGCACTCACTGAAGTGAAAGTGAAGCTCACTTCACTTCACTTCAATGTTAGTCTGTCCCTATAGGAATGTTCTGGATGCTGCTCAGTATCAATGGGCCAGGCCTGGCTGAATTTGACCAAAGAACCTTAGAACTTTTCAACAAAAACCCTAGAAAGATCTGGTACTTTCAGGCTGGGTGCAAACTTTGCCACTGAGATATTTATTTTATATATTGTATTTATATATTTTATTTACATTTGTATTATTATTATTATTATTATTATTATTATTAATAAAATGTAGCTTGAATTATTTTTTGTTTGTTTTCATTATAGGGCGGCACAGTGGTGCAGTGGTTAGCACTCGTGCCTCATAGCAAGAAGGACCCTGGTTCGAAACCCGTACCAGACCTTTCTGTGTGGAGTTTGCATGTCCTCCCCGTGTCTGCGTGGGTTTTCGCCGGGCACTCCGGTTTCCTCCCACCATCCAAACACATGCACTGATAGGTTAATTGGTTAATCTAAAATTGTCCATAGGTGTGAATGTGAGAGTGATTGTTTGTCTATATATGTTCAGCCCTGCGATGAACTGGCGTCTCATACAGGGTGTACCCCGTCTTCGCCCATTGTAGCTGGATTAGGCCCCAGTGACCCCCGTGACCCTAGTGAGGATAAAGCGGGTTCAGATAATGAATGAATGTTTTCATTATACCATTTGGCTGCTAAAACTCTAATACATCACTTCTATAAATCTGCAGTGAAATGTCATTTGCTACGACTCCCCAGCGCGCCTGCCCCCGCTGCAGGACAAAAAACCTAGAGGAAACACTGGTAACTATTGAAAACCAAAATTAAAACTTAAGGTATCCACAGGGTCAGGCATGCCCTGTGGATACTGAGATGCATGGATTCTATACGCCTTGTGCACAAACATTTGAGGTTTCGTAGTCGAGCGTACTAATTTCCCACATTTCTTGGGAGAATTTCCTGTATTTACATAATCATACATTGTATGAAACAGAGTGTGTGGATGCAAAGTCTGTGTGGTCATAAAAACTGAGGTTTGTGTGGATGTGGGTGGTGGACGTCTGCTTTGAGTCCATTTCAAGTACACATGGACGTCCACTTTGTCAAGTACGTGAGGGCCTTGAACACATCTGACCCAGTTTCTGTGCCTGGACAATCAATATTAGGAACTATTTTCAGATTTCTATTCAGATAAAACATCTTTTTTTTTTTTTTTTTTTTTTATTTGCCCTCAGAGGAGCATTTCGTTTGGCCTTTTTGTTCCTTTTTCCTCTAACACTGCTAGTTCAATTCGACTCATTGGTTTGTGGTTTGCTCACAGCACTGAATGCTGCCCTTACATGGGTTTATTAGTGTTTCCTTATGCTAATTGCAGTTTTCCTTGCATGTGCTTCCAATTTAAAATCCAATGGAATTCATTGAAATGCTTAGGTGTACATGCTCAGACTTGGCTGTCCTACTGATCTGGGAGAAAGCAAAGAAAGAAATTGAAACATTCATGAGTGCAGCAGTGTGTATAGATAGTGTTTATTCCTAAAAAAAAAAAAAAGCACAGTTATTCACATTTTCGTCACCTGACAAGCTAAACTTGAGAATTTCCAACAGCTTAAGCGTTTGAGGATGCTTCCCTGTTTTCCCTGCTGTTAACAGAGCCTTAATGAAAACTGAAGCCTTTAAATAGAAAGGAACTTGAGTTTGTAATGGTAATTATTACAAACATGAATATGCAAACAATAATAATTTGAGAAAAAGATCTATGTACCTTCCAAGCACAAAGAGGGAAATAGAAGTAAGACATAAGCAATTCTATATAATTATATTAAGATTCTACATTTGCAAACAAGGAAAATAAGATTTTACAGTTAATTTTTGGTTCATTTCCACATTTATTGATTACCTACAGTTATTTTTACTTCCTTCCTTTACTATGAGTTTGGCTGAACCACATTTTGATACTGGACCCGATGTGCGATTAATTAATTTAAAGGTCTCATACCACCGAAAACCATTTTTACATGTTCTTTATCACTTATTGTCAAATTTCTGAGTCTCTTTATTCATAATACCTTTATTGTGCCAACATACCTTTGAAGAACTGACACCACTATGCTTGTCAAGGGAGTTAATATAAAAACATTCACTGAACTTTCTTGACCTCCATATGGAACACAAGCTCAGTCATGAAAAAAAAAAATATTAAAATCGCCTTTGTTTTCTTCAATTTCCTGTTCAATTTAAATCCTGGTACAACTACAGTTACATTTGTTTGGTCAAATATAACAGCAACAAAAATAGCTCATAAGGGTTTAATTTCAGAGCCAATATCCATCTATTTTCCATGGTTTACATGAAAATAATTTCCATTCTAACAGGACATTGTACTGACAAAAACAGTGCTTTCATTCATCCCATTTCTTCTTTTTCTGTTTTAGTCACATGATACACACAGGAGTCAGGACTAGATTGCATAAGGATTGTTTTCAATGACTTTTGATGGGCTAATAATTTTTTTTTATTCCATGACTGCATATTCAAAAGCGCTGATCCATTCTGTTCTCACCTGAAAGAAGAGGTATGACATAACGGCATCATCAAGGACAGGGCTTTCCAACCCTTTTGTGACCCCATACCGATACGCTCGCGATGCTCCACCACTGTACCAGCCAGGGAAGTAGTACCTTTTAAAAAATGTTACAAAGAGGGTAGTGAGACGAGGATTCACCATTTACCTGTCGTCATTTCAATCTGGCAAATGTAGGGTGAAATCTAACAACTGTTACCTTATTCTAAAAAACACATCCTCTGAGGCCGATTGGTCCAGGTGGAAAATGTAGTTGGGTGAGAACCACAGGCGGTCTCGCTCTCGGAAGAGACCAAAAAGGCTGCAGTGCAGAGGTGATACATCTTAAGCAAAGAAAACAGTGGTTATGAAACATCTTGTAAAAGGGCTGCACGATATTAGAAAAAAATGACATGGCGATTTTTTTTTAACCCTGCGATATATATTTTGCGATATGAAAAAAATACTCCGGAGTAAATGTGTGCCGACGCAAACGTATGTTTCAGTGTCATCCTTCTTGTAGCTGAAATAATGAAATAAAATTACTTAATTAAAACTTAATAAATTAATATATAAATTAAATAAATAAAAGATAAAAATAAATGAATAAAAATAAGTAAAAAATAATAATCAAATTAAATAGTTTATTTTCAGTTACAAAATTACAGCACCATAATTTCATTCTGTGCATTCAGTTAATAAATGTACACACACACATATCTATTAATCATAATAATAATAATTATTATTATTTTACTAGTTCTGTCACTGAAAAAGGAATAGGCAGAAGCCTAGGCTAAATAAATAATAATTAAAAAAAACACAAATCCAAATAAAAAAAATAATTAATTAATTAAATAAACTAGAAAAGCACCCAGAGCGCAAACCTCCAACAAAGTAGAAATTTTAAATTGTGGTAAATGAAGAATAAATTTTTAACTGATCCAGAATTCTGGATCTCTTCTGGATCACCACTAAAATGTTATCATTTGCTCCCAATACATCCTGAAAATGTTATCAAAGTCCGTTCAGACCTTTTTGCGTAATCCTGCTGACAGTCAAACAAACAAACAGACAAACAAAATGAGTTGAATTTAATACCTCTTCGGTGGAGGTAATGTTCCTAAAAAAAAAAAGACAAATAAATACATATAATAAATAAAAAATAAAATAAAAATAAATGTAGAACCTGCAATGTGACTATTGCACACACGTACATTGTGATGTCGATGCTCAATATATTGTGCAGCTCTATCTATAGAATGGGTCACACTGCAGAATGTGTATTTTATACTGATACCTCTCGATATTTTTTTTGTTAATTCTTTCATATGAACTTTAATTCTTCCACTTTGACAGAAGTGACATAAAAAATCTGATGTTTTTGTATGTGTGAAAGCTACATAAGAAAAAAAACTAAACAACTAAGTCTACTGGAGTAGAGTGATGATACTGTAAAAGAATTTCATATGTGGAATCACACGACAATTACACTTATCATGATATATGTAAATACTGTTTACTGGGATTGAAGACTTTTGTCATATTAATCAGTTGGACAAAGATCCTCCAAACTAAAGTAACTAGTAAAAGACAGGAAGATGCCATGATGTGCAACTTGATATTAAAAACAAGACTTTTTTTTTTCCTTCGAGATTCAAGTGGCACTTTATTTATCCCTGAGGGGCAATTATTCAGTTTCTACGCAAATCTGACAAGCTGGAACAAAGAATTCTGACATAGTAAAAGTTATAGGTTTGTTCACTAACATCAACTTATTACCGGTCACTGGTATTTCCTGTAGTGCCTTCAGCTAATGTGGATTTAATAGCCAAGTGCATTTTATTATTTATTGTTCTGACAGTGCAAAAGCCAGAAAACATGGAATCAATAGTTACTTGATCATATAATTTGGCAAATTACGGTTCTGAGAAGACACCATATTTGGCTTCTCTAACAGATTCATATTCCAACACACAGAGGGATAAAAGCATCAGATTTTTCTGACATTGTACAGTCCTAGCGCAGAGTGATACTGCCTCCAGACATGAGAAAACTACCTGTTTTTAGTATCAACACAGGTGAACGAGAGGTCAATAAAGATTGTCTAAAATGTCAGTTGTGTTTTGTTTTGTCATCAAGCACACAGCATACAATTCCAACAACATGCAGGTGATCCTTAACTCTCATTCCTACTTAATCTGTGTTTCATTACAAGAAAACATTAATTTATTTATGGACCGCTGGAGAAAAATTCTACCAAGCTACCGATGTCGCTTATCCTTAAAAGGGAACGAGGCATCATTCTACTGTTTCAGTTCTTCTTCGCTGGTTTTCTAACATTTTTCTCAGCGGAGCGCCCCCTACGGTTTCGTCGTACATATTTACTGTTGTAAAATTCACCGTTCACTCTCCCCCTTCAATCATGTGCTTTTATTTTTAACGCAGCCAGTGATGAGAAGGAGAAAAACTAATGGTCAAATAGTCTCCTGGAGCAGACACTTTAGCCGGACATTAGGCGTGTTTCCACTATCTGAACTTCCGGGTCATTTTACAGGAACTTCACGGAAGTGTGTTTCCACTGACGAGGCCATTCTGACAGGACTGCCTTATGGAAATGTTACAAGAAACAACGGAGTTCCAGCTCAAGGGCAGATTCTCAAGAGTGGCCCAATAGAGTCGCTGGGCAGAAGTCGCGAAGATTGGTTGTCGCAAATGACATCATCAGAGGGCGACAAACAACTCAGGAGTAGTTTCTGGGGGACGTTTACCACACAACGAAGAAGAATAACAGCGAAAAGAAGAAGATAGAATGGACAAGAAGAGTGTCTTGTTGTGATTTATTTTTCTGCTGCTACTTTGTTTTGACGCTTTTTATTAGTGATGCTACCATAGCAATTGATGCGATATGATGACGTCATTGTAATGTTTTCACAGGTGCATTCTGTATGGAGATACAACGCCTGTGAGGGCCGGGCTAACTCATGGCTCCCCAAAAAGTCCCAGAAGTTCTGACAGTGGAAAGACCCCTATTGAAGTGTTGGACGTCTGTTTTCACATCACGCTGCTCTTTAGGTCTGCAGTAGAGCTGCACAATATATCGTTTCAGCATCGACATGGCAATGTACGTGCCTTTAGGTCCAGTTTGTCTGGACTGGGGCCGGCCACAGGAGCCACGACACCACAGTTGAGAGGTGCCACCCACTGACCAGCCCATCCAATCAACCCGCGTCAGACCGACCGCAGACCTGGACGTACAGTGACCAGGGCTCAGACCCGAACACAATGGGATATAATAGAGATTAATGGTGGATCTGTGAGTCCGAGCAGAGGTGTGTGTGACCAGTAGGTGCAGTTAGCTGAGCTGGTGCGGTGGGATGAAGTGGGGTATTCAAATTAATCTATGCATGTAACATATGATGCATAGAAAATCCAAAACGGAGCATTTTCATCCCCCTCCAACAATCAGGACAATGTTTTTTTTCCATAACTTAAGGGTCTCCTCACACACAGACAATAGATTTATGTTGTAAAGGCATTAAAAAGGGCATTTTTCATGATATGTCCCCTTTAAATAAACTAACGGGTGATAGTAGTTGTATACAAAAGGATAACCATGATTGAAAACCTGATATTTTTTCTGTTGATGGGGCTTTGCTGTGTCCTCTTGATAACCTTATCTTGAGACCTATGCCCTTAGTTCCAGCCAAACACAAAGATGGGGGGAGCTGCAAGCCTCATGCAAGCTCACACATCTTGAGTACTTACTGCACGCCTTTGCTGCATCAATACACAACTCCTCAGCCACGTAGTCACCAGGTGGGTAGCTGAGGATGCTGCAGTCAGATGCTCCTGGGCTGCTGTGGAACAAGTGAAGCCTCAGAACAGCAGCGGCAGCAGTAGGTCTTGTGTCTAGAGTTTCCCGATGGGCAGTCCCATTCTGGTGCACCGTGGGGCATGCGTCAGTCACGGTGTCCATGACTGGCAGGGAGGCCATCAGCAACGCACAACCTTTAATAAATTAAATGTGAAATGTTAGTAGAAGAGAAAAAGAATGATAGCTACTTCTTTTAAAAGAGCATATCCAAATTAGTGTGATGTCCAGACCGCTTACATGGTCTCTACGGTTGCATAAACCGTTATCAAAATTCATGTCTTACATAAAGCTGCAGTACAGAGGGTACCATTGTCTGAAGGAAAAGTTACAAAATTTGTAAATTTAATAAAAACAGGGTGACTCCAAACTGGAAGGTTATGTCAGATAAAGTAAAGGAAATTGTCCTACAGTTTACTGAAACGTTTGGACTCTGAGACCTGATGCTTTTAAACACACATTACACGTTTACTTGCTGTTAAACGTAACACACCAGAGCAAAATAAACATACTTTCCCATTCAGACAGCTATTAGTATTCTATGATTCACTCTGAACTCGCCTCTTTTCCTCACCAAAGATAGCGTACAGTATATTAGAATGAAAGGGTACATTTTTCCCTTGTCTAAGCATTACCTTAATGGACTGCATTAAGTGCATAAATGTGACATTTATTTAACTACTCAAAGAAAATTCTGACTTTAGTGTTAACAGGGAAACAATACACACTCTCTCTCAAGGCATTATGCTTTGTAAGTGACCATATATATATATATATATATATATATATATATATATATATATATATATTCAGCAAATTTAGTAACAAAATGTGAAATTATTAAGAGTTACACAAGGAGTATTATTTTCAACAATTTAATTTCAGGCTGATGACCTGCTTAGCTTTAATGTTAAATCATTTACATAAGTATTCTTTATGGTGACTTGTATTTTACTATGTAGTCCAGCTTCTTTATAGTAACATATAGTCAATGACTTTTCTTTCAGTGGCCAAATTGGTTGATTATGGGAGCATTCACTCTTCTTTTCTGCTCCAAACTATTGCTATATCTGAAAATCTGAAAACAGTTAAGGCTAGAAATGTCTTGTCTTTAGTACTTCACTAACTGCCAGTTTTAATAGAACAAAAATTCACCTGTAGTTTGCCAAAGACATATGGGATATATTTTAAAGGTACCTTATAACAGAAACATTTGATTAAATATGTCATAATTAAATATGTGGGTTACACTGATAAACACAATCTATTTAATTTCTTCTTCTTTGGAATACACAAATATTGTCTTTAAATATGCTTAAGACTAACCTTGATGTGAAAATGTTAAAGTCCAAGCATAAAAACAACTCCAAGATGAATCTCAGCAAGTTTTTTGCTCGGACACTCGGTTTTACTACGTCTCAAATGTCCTGTTTTCATTTGATAACAAACCACAAGTGGGGAAAACCAGTGAATTTGAGGAAGTGAAAATTGTTGAAGATCAGCATATTTTAAAGACAAGGTCTTGCTCATCAGTCATCACATTCATTGTCAGTTATGTTTTGTCAATTGATATATCAATTAAACAGTAATGCAGGGTGGGCGGATGGAAAAGAGGCATTATTTTAGTTAATGTCAACCCCCATAAAAAAAAAAAACAGGACAATGATAATATGACACATATGAACCTGATGTATTACCTTCATTTTGTCACGCCATCATATCAACTGCGAGCTCACACCATTTCATTCCCTAAAATAAATGTTGAATGAATATTTAAATTGCACAAAAAATATCTGTCTTAGATGGATGTAACACTTAGAAATCGAACAATGGGCAGATGCATGACTGTCAATCTAAAAGTCAAATTAAAGAAATCTTACGTATCCCTGACGCAGTCTGTTCTGGCTACATAAACGCCCAAGTTGTTAAATAAATGACTAACCCAAAATCAAACTAAAACTGCATGAATTAAAATATATAAACACATATCTGTAGAAAAAATAACTATTCAAGGCCGTCTACTTGATGCCATTAGCATCAACAGATAAACTTAACACGAGCAGCCTCACACACCCACCCGTGCACGTTAACAATAAGTGCAATATTAATAGAAGGGATTATATTTTCAGAAATGTCATGAGCTAATATTGGGGTCTGAATATTGCGGGCATCGGGATATAAGCTAGGTACAGCTGTCAGCCAATAATACACGTCCACAAACACTTACTTTGCTCGATGACCCAGACGTGCAGCTTGCTAGCTAGCTTGCTGCTAGCTTTCTAGGCCGGCGACGCAGCCAGGACGACAGATAGTTTGCAGCTAGTCCAGACAGCGTTGCTTCGGCTCCAGAAGATACCTGCTTATACTGGCCCCGAATAAATTAGGATTTATTTAGGGTCGATATCCATGTGGAGGTATTCTTCTTTCCATTTCGCATTCACCTTGCTAACCTGCTACAAAGCTACTTGTGCTAAGCCCACAGGTGCCCATCTCACTCCAGAGGAACTTTAGTCGTCTATCTTATCGTCAATCTTGCAACTTAAGCTAAAGCTAGCTAAAACCGCAGCGTTCTCGACTTAAAAATGGCCCAAAAACAAGAGCCATTCGTTTACAGGCGAGCCTTATAATGACGAATATTGCATATAAGCTTGTACAACGTGACTGACATTATTGACAAGTTGTCAACTGAACAGTTTCAACTCTTGACAAGGTTGCTAGCTAGTTTGCCAATGGACGCTAAAGCGTAGCTGAAGCTTCCAGTCACAGTCAGTCAACAAACCAGCCTCTCCCATCCAACCAATGATGCCTTCAGGGTCACACTGTAGATTACGGACTTCCTCACGTGGTCAGATATCACAAGTACAGTAACCATCCACTGACTGAAATAATAATAATAATAATAATAATAATAATAATAATAATAATAATAATAATAATAATAATAATAATAATAATAATAATAATAATAATAATAATAATAATGTTTCTACTATCTATTAATCCATAAAGATCCAAACAGCTACTGGTGCTCAAAATCATTTGCTTTCATAAAATGATTAATACCTGCTGATCCACTAATCCTATCAACATATATAAATAACTTCTATAAAATAAAGTTATTAATTATTTTATTTGACATCTGATATGATCCATTGGGATGGCCAGAGGCTCTGTAGTTACCATGGAAACACAGTCCCTTCTACTATATATATATATATATATATATATATATATATATATATATATATATATATATATATATATATATATACTATCTATTTATCTTTTCAACAGTTTGAACAGAAACTATATAAGTGTGTCAATCCATAGTCGATTATCAGTTAATGATAGCTTTTCTGATAAAGTCACATTTTTGTCCAGTTATCTGACATATCCTTTAGCTTTAATCTGAGTTTTTACGAACTTCTATATAATTAGAAAATGAAATACAAGAAAATACTTGATTTCACTTAAGATGCAAAATGCAGAAGATATAATATTATAATAAATTGTAATATAACATTGAAGAAACATTATAACAGGTTGTAATTGCCACAAAAGTAGTACTGGGTCTTAATGGGTAAAAACTTGTTATTTTCTCATATTTTCATTAAACTATAATCCACACATTGTAGGAAGAGATCATCTAATTAAGATGTCTTTATCTTTCTTATCATATTCATTAAACTATACATAAAGCTTTAATTACACTTAAAACCTTACTATTTTGGAGGTATGGTAACATTTAATATCCACACAGGATGTTTTATATATCAAACAAAGATTAAAAAAGTAAGCATATATTTTATTTATTCTAGCCTTGTTCTTTCTATATTTATTTATTATGTAATGTACCGGCTGCTCATTTGACTAATGATTTACTAGATAGATAGACAGATAGACAGACAGACAGGCAGATGTTTATTGTTGGTAAATGGACCCCCATGGTTCACACCTTGGTGCCAGGAATGACAAACCCCACCTCCTTCAAGCTTTTTACCTGATTTGCCCTATCTCTTATCATTGTGGAAACACATTTTGGTGACTGTGACCTTTGATCTACATTCACCAAAATTTAATGGGTATATATTCTGGACCACATCACTCCTTTCCTGAAATTTTCATGGAAATGGGTC
Organism: Siphamia tubifer; assembly: GCA_020466265.1. Classification (NCBI taxonomy): domain Eukaryota; kingdom Metazoa; phylum Chordata; class Actinopteri; order Kurtiformes; family Apogonidae; genus Siphamia; species Siphamia tubifer. The sequence goes on along the minus strand of CM035791.1, from coordinate 47,511,616 downwards.
CAGTAGTTCTTGTATAAAGCTGCTGACAACATAATTTTATTTGAATAAATAAATGAAATAAAACAAAATAAATACATTTGCAGAACATTTGATGATTATGCATGTATTTTTGTTTCTTGTGGTGTTTTTTTTTTTTTCATTTTCACCACATTCCCTTTCTTTGCACTTCTTTTACACTTGTCTTTAAAGTTTTGAATGTCCACTGTGTCTCTACTTGCAGCTGTTTTCTCTAAATGGGACGCATTGGGCCTCTTTGCAATCTCTTGTCCACAACTGTAAAAATGATTATGGAAATTTGGAGTATATACAGGTTAGTGAAGGCACCATCCTCACACAGTATGACAGTCTGCACTCAGCAAACACACCCACAGACACTCACCAGTACCACAACAGAACATAAATTGTAGATATTACGCTACCTTCAGCCCACACCAGAGATCTGGTTAAGATAGTTTGAATTTCACTTGTAAACTCAACACATGCAAACAGTAAGTTTAACCTGGAAAAAAACCTGCTTACTTTAGCTATTTTTGTTCATCTTGTCTAATTTTTTCGTTTTTATTTTACTTTAACCCTTTGGTGCATAAATTATGACAGTGGAGATTTCTTTTCTGTGTGTTTTTACCCATCTTTAGGTATGAAAAACACAATGTCATTTTATATATTTACTTATTTATTTATTTATCATTTTCTGGCCTGTGCTGTTGTTCAGACATAAAGGTGTTAGTAAGTCACAGCAAAGAAGAGGCTTCAGGCTCAGCAGCTGAAAGATTTTGAGATACTGCCTTTAAATGCATGTATATAATATACAAGCTGCACCTCTGGCTAGAATTTCATCAATTTTTACACATGAAAACTTATCACTGTTGCACATGTAAAACCATATATCTTGAATGCCGCTTTTTGATTAGCATTAAAGTAATTATTATCAGTTACTTGGAATTTGCTTCTTTTCAATGTACTGCAAACAGATGGTAGTTTGTAAATAGAATTAATAGATACATTCATTCATTTGTAGAAAACGTCATTGTGGGGTCGTTGGGAGGCTGGAACTTATCTCAGTTACCACCAAAGCCAGCACTGGGGGTGGGGGGGGTGGGGGTGGGGGGGGATCTAATTCCTACGAAGTGTATTTTCTTCATTTCTAATCCAGATATCTAATCACACTTAAAATAAGACATAATCATCTAAAGATTAAGTTTTCAATTAAATATAAAGAATTTATTTTGTAAACAATAGATGTAGAAGATCTTATTTCAAGAAATCTTACCAAGAAAAATGTCACTTGTTCCATTGGCAGATTGTTTTTATTTTATTTTATTTTTTGTTTAATTCAACCCAAACACTCACATTCTATCTCTGCTGCCATCTGGTGGACACTATAAGTATTAAACATTTAATCTAGCAGTTTTATAAAAAGCGTCTTTGATGTGAAACATGCTCTAATGAGGTTTTTAAATTGTGATTTTGAGCTCCACTCTGAGTGAAATGTTCATATTTTACAAATCCACTGTGTCCGAAATGGATAATTGTGAGATAAAAAGTTAAAATTATTATATAGTAAGTCACAATTTCGGATTTACTCCTTACTTTTCATACTGTCACATTTTTCTAGTTTGAAAATCGGATTATAATAATAATGGATTGGATTTATATAGCGCTGTTTTGGCCACTCAAAGCGCTTCATGTTAGTAACCTATTATTCATTCGCTCTCACATGCATACATAAACTTCATATGTAGTGACAGCTGTCCTGGGGCAGACTGAAAGAAGCGTGGCAGCTATTTTGCACCTCTGGTATCTTGCCCAAGGACACAACTAGCCGCTCTGACCGACTTGGGATTTGAACCACCAACCCTTCAGTTACTGGATGACCCGCTCTACCAACTGAGCCATGACCGGCCCATAACCTTTTGTAAATGTAAAGAGTATAAAATACAGATATTTACACAAAAATGTATAGAGTAAAAGTTAAATGTTGCCAGAAAAACAAATACTCACTAAAGTACAGATACCTAAAAAGTGTACATAAGTACAGTAAAAGAAGGACTTCTACTTATGGATTAGATTTATATCGCGCTTTTCAAGGCACCCAAAGCGCTTCACATTAGTGTTCCATTATTCATTCACTCTCACATGCTCCCTCTGGTGGTGGTAAACTACATATGTAGTCACAGTTGCCCTGGGGCAGACTGACAGAAGCGTGGCTGCCATTTTGCCACCACCAAACATTCATACTCATTCATACACTAGTGTGAGTGACACTGGAGGCAAGGAGGGTAAAGTGTCTTGCCCAAGGACACAACGGACTGACTAGGACAGAGCGGGAATCGAACCGCCAACCCTTCGGTCAATGGACGACCCGCTCTCCCAATTGAGCCATGGCCGTCCCACTTGTACCACTGCTATAATGTTTTGTTGTTGTTGAGGAGTCCTGGAGTTTTTTTTTTGTCCATTTTTTGTCCGTGAGAACCACTTATGGGAACATTTGAACCTGATTATGTCAAAATAAAATTATATCCAGTCATATCTTCACAATTGGAAGTCACAGAAACTTGGGGGTGAGACACGTGCGGAGGGAACTAGGGTGGGGGGCACATGAACAGATCCGATTTTTTTTAAATTAAATTATATTTTAATGCTTATTTCCTGATTGCATGGAGAAAGTAAAATAACTGTAAATGTGCCCCGGTTTGTTGAGTGTATTGAGTTTGTAAAATTAATCTCGCATGCTTCACTCTTGCTACAAAGTGATCGTCACCCCCTGTACCCCGGATTGCTAAAATTCCCACGGTTCGTGAACGCACCTTGCTTCACGTACCCATACACAGCATGTTTGTAGATAAACAGTATATGGTGCTAGGTAGATTTTTATTTATTTGTTTATTTTTTTGAATGGGTGAGATCCAGTGTACATGATGATGGGGTGGGGTAGGGGTCCAGTCACAGGACCCCCCCTCCACACACACACCAAAAAAAAAACGGTGCCCTTCACAATCACGACAATCTAAAATTGGTGACAATGAAAATAAATGTGTTATATTAAAGTCACAAAAAAACAAAAGGAGTCAAACCATAATCACAGAAATGGGCTGATCACAAAATCATAGGAATAAACCACAAATAATTTGGCCCAATCATGGATCAAGGGAAAGTACACACACACACACACACACACACACACACACACACACACACACACACACACACACATGACCGTATAATTAACAGGAAAATGTTGTACAATTGCAACATGAAGTACAATACAAATTTGAGAAGATTTTTGTTAATGATTAAGTCAAATGTAGCTGTAGTTTTAACAGTAAAAGTATGTTAACAAAGCCAGATTTGTATGTGGTAATGATGTGTTTAGAAAATAAGTACTTTATTGATCCCACAGTTAGGAAATTGCTTCATGTTTGTAAGAAAATAAAACTAGAATTTGAAAAACAATGTGATGCCACAATGTTAAAATAACAGCTTTGAAAAAAAGTGATAAAGAAGTAAATGCCATTGATGTCACATTCATTCAGTTTAAAAAAGTAAGTATTCTGAGAATGTAAGGAGGATAGAGCACAGATATTTACATAAATTCCATTAGTATTAATGGCCAAACATCCCATGATGCCAGAGTCCACTACTGATGTGTCCTAAAACAAAGAAATAATAATTAAAAAATTAAAATAAAATAAAAAATATATAAATAAAAAAAAAAAAATAATAATAATAACAATGCAATATTCATATGATCTTGTAAATAATGTGTAATAAAAATTAAATCAAATATGTATCTGCAATATGTAATAAAAGCACATTTTTAGCCCAACTGGTTGTTTAATTTCTTCTTCTTAATTGCACTTCCTAAAAACAGCCTCTAGATGGCAGTCAAAGAGAAGAAATTAAAGAGGACAGAAGAGAACCACTGTTCCTTCCACAAATTTGATTTCTGATTATTTATATTTCCATTTTATTGATTTTCTGATTTATTTATTAAATTATCCATTGATTAACAAATGAAACATTAAATTAAAAACAATGTACTTAAAATTTTAACCAGAAATATTACACTGGTTTAAACGCTGGCTTTGAATCCATCATAAATGTAGATATTTTTCCTCCATCTCATCTCCTGCACACCATCCAGACTAAACTGTGCTAGGACAGACTAAACTGTGCTAGGACAGACTAAACTGTGCTAGGACAGACTAAACTGTGCTAGGACAGACTAAACTGTGCTAGGACAGACTAAACTGTGCTAGGACAGACTAAACTGAGCCAGGGCAGACTAACCTGAGCCAGGACAGACTATTTTCACATTTAAAATATTAAATCTAATGTATAAAATGTTAAATGTACATATGGTAAAAAATACTCAAAGATAAAAAACAAATATTTAAGCACATATAGAGATGAAGATAAAAAAGTTTAAAATGTTAAATACACACACACACACACACACACACACACACACATATATATACATGTGTGGTGATAGGACATACATATTTTTTCATATGTAAAAGTCTTTTTTGTTATATGTTATTATATGAAAAGTGTTGTGTATATATAAAGATTTATTGACTGATTGAAGTTTGATTTAGAATTGTCAGACAAATGTCCGTCACAGAGGACAACAATGAATTTCTGGTTTTCAGGTGAATATATACAAAATGTGTGTAAACCCATAAAGACCCAAACAGTCAAAGAATATTGATCTAAACTGTTTAATATCTGTTCATCCACTAATTCTATCCATTAATTTAAACATTGGTGTAAAACACAGTCTTCTTTTTCTGCTCTTTTTATGATCATCAGATATAACCCATATGGACTTTCAGGGGTTCCATAGTTACTATGGAAACACAATCATCTTCTACAACATTGAGTCACCAGTAAAAACCCATGGAATTGAATCATGATGGTGAAAGGACACACTTGGTTTGTGTTCACTTAATCATACTGTAATGAAAAAGTCACTTTTTCTTCAGTTTTCAGTGTTACTGATCCTTTAATGGTAGGTAAAACAAAGAGGGAATTATATGATTTTCACTTAAAAATGCTAAATACGGAGCATATTATTAGAATAAATACTGATAAACCAGGAAAGAAAGGTTAAAAATAGAAAAAGTGCTGGGTCTTTATGGGTTAATACAGAAACTGAGAAATGCATACTTGTGGTCATTACAGTTTTACTGGACCAACAAATCTAATATTGGCCTTGAACTTTTACACTCTATTGTATATCAGTTTTCTACTTCTGTAGACCTACCAACATGGCAAGTCCTAAAAAACAATGATTGACCTAGTTATTTAATAGAGTAAAAAAAGAAAAAAGAAAAGAAAAGACATAGATTCAAGTTTAAATATTTTATTGTCATTGTTAAAAAAGAAAAGCAAAAAACAATTGTGTTTGAAGCACAACATTCAGTAGTACACTGTACATTTTGCAGTGTTAATTTGGAGACAATGGGACCAAATACACTCTAGAAGAAGTTAAATAAACTCTCTAAGTGTTGATTTAACACTGCAAAATATACTGTGTAGTAGGTTCCCATTTACAGTGTCATAAGGGTAGAAGTAACACCAGTACTAATACTGATACCCCCCCAACTCAAAATAAAGGGCAACAAGTTAATAAGTGCCATCAGTGCTTGATGCCCCCCCTCCCCCTCCACACACACACACACACATGAATAAATATGTGACTTCTGAGCCTCAATAATAACAGTGTAAAAATGAGTTTCCTCAGCAGGATGTTATGCACTCTCCATTAGGGATGGGACATAATTTTTGAATATTGGACAATCATGTTACTACCTGGTCCTGCAGACGTCCCACTACTGTACAGTAAGCTTAGAAAAGTTTGGAGGGATACAACTTTTTTTGTCAACTCATTGAATTGTTAGTTACTCATTTGTCCTGTAGATGGCAGAACAGAGCAGTAGTCATGTAGGGTAAAGTGTGTGTGTGTGTGTGTGTGTGTGTGTGTGTGTGTGTGTGTGTGTGTGTGTGTGTGTGTGTGTGTGTGTTTATTGTCCTGTCTTTATGAGGACATTACAGTCACACCATGGGGACCTCTGTCACCATGGGGACCAAATATCACGTCCCCACAAGATTTAATTATAAATGTAGGTTAAATCTGTGTGAAGTGTGCATATTTATACAAATGGCGTCCCCTATAAACACATGAACTTGTTTTTTTTTCTTTCTGGAAGTCCCCACAAAGCAGGTGTAAAACAAAACATGTATTTTTTCCAAAGGTTTCAAGATGTGTTTACTTTTTTTCAATTTCTTTATTTTAATTCTTATTATATTTTATTATTTCATGTATTTATTTGTTATAATTTTAGTATTTATAATTTTATGTATTTATTTATTTGAAAAAATATGGTTATTTTTTTCCATTTATTTTTTTTCATTATTATTATTATTTCAAAATGTATTTGATCTTTTTTATTGGTTTTAATTTTATTTTATTATTTAATAAATGTATTATTTTTTCATTTAAACGTACTGTATGTATGTATGTATGTATTTATTAAAAGAAAAAAAAGGGTATTTACACTCACTATCCAATGGCTACTTTATATAACAACTTATCATTAAAAACTTGTTCCTCATGACACGTGGAAAAAAACACAAACACAGAGGCTGAGATATTCCAAATAAGAGTTTAATGGCAGCCATTTTTAAAATAATCAATAATGGCTGCCTTATGTAGATCTGGGCAAATACAAACATTGATTTTCTGATTCTGAACAATATAACCTTTCCAAAAAATATACAGTTTACCTCCACCTCCCTCCAAAAAATAAAAAATAAAAATCCAACTAAAGCTAAAATTTGAACATAATGAACCTGACTATCAGTGTGTGTGTGTGTGTGTGTGTGTGTGTTATGTCTGTCATCACCATATGAATCCTTTTGTCACAGAAGTATAGTGTGTGTGTGTGTGTGTGTGTGTGTGTGTGTGTGTGTGTGTGTGTGTGTGTGTGTGTGTGTGTGTGTGTGTATCTTTATTTTGTCAGTTTGTTGTTCAGCTGCAGATAAGAAGAAAATCTAACGAATAAGCTTTGACACACCCTTCAGCCTCACTGTTGATTGTGATAATAGAGCGCTTCACTGTCAACTATCAGGTGTCACCAGCTCCAGCTCCATAAAAGACCTGGTTAATACTGATACTGACAAGCAGCAGGTAGGGCGCGAAAAACACAACATATACCGTCTGTGTACACTGAAAAATGAATCAACTTAAAAACTCTTCTTCAATAGGTCACACATAAAAACATCTAGTTGAGTGAATGAAATGAAATGAAATTAAATTACAATAACCCTAACCTTATGCAATTCAATTTGGTTCAGTCAACTTTTTTTTTTTTATGTTTGACCATAAAAAGTCAAAATTATGAGATAAAAGTCAAAATTTTCAGATAAAAAAAATCAAAATTCTGAGAAAAAAAAGCCAAAATCAGGAGATAAAAAGCCCAAATTAAGAGATAAAAAGTCAAAATTATGAGAAAAAAATTCAAAATGATTAGATTAAAAGTCAAATCATGAGATTAAAAGTCAATATTATGAGATAAAAAGTCAAAATTGAAGAAGACATTTTAAGTTGAATCAATGTTTTACTTTTTTCAGTGTATGTTTGCATTTATTCTATTAATTTTTTTTGCCATGAATGAACATTTTTTTGTTGTAAGATGGCAAAATCAGAAAAGTTTATTTTTTGTAATTCCACCGTGAAAGGTACCAGATCCTGCAGGACTCTGATCAGTACCAGTACCAGTACCAGTACCAGTACCAGTACCAGTACCAGTACTGATCAGACTGAAAATGTGTCTTATTAACATCTACAGCTGCCAACATTAAAAGACATTATATGTGATTAAATGTTTTTTTTCTTTTAAACGTTTTATATTATTTTTAATTGTATCATACTTGTATTGTTTAGTTATTGTGTACTATGTTCTCTATTTATTACATTATTGTCCTATTTAAGTGTCTAATCATGTTTGTCTGTTGTAGATGTTTTTTAGTGTTTTTGTTTTTGTGCATCATGACCAGGTACAACAGATGAAAACGAAAATTCTGTTAATCATGCGTAATTATGTGTTTTATGAAATTATAATGTGCCCTTTCAAATAAACTAAACCTAAACAGGTAACCCATAACATGTTATTTATTTATATCTTTATATAAGTAATACATTTATACATTTTATTTCAGTATAAACATGTAAATATTGTGGAGTTATAGTGTCAGTGCTAGTTTTCATCCACAGTCATCATTACATGAGTAAATAAATACATATATGATCTATGCAGAATAAAGATGTACAGTGGAAAAACATGCAAGGATAAAAAAAAAAATCTAATAATTTTCATTGGTACAGGCATAAAATAATGGGGTAGTGGGTGTAGTCCTCAGCTTTGCATGTATGGTTGAAATTTTTTGCAAAAAGTAGAATTGTATAGGACTCTGGTACTGACCCCCAAGCCTTTTCTGAGAATGTAAAGAGTATAAAGTACATATATTTATATAAATGTAAAGAGTATAAAGTACAGATATTTATATAAATGTAAAGAGTATAAAGTACAGATATTTATATAAATGTAAAGAGTATAAAGTACAGATATTTATATAAATGTAAAGAGTATAAAGTACAGATATTTATATAAATGTAAAGAGTATAAAGTACAGATAGACAAAAATGTAGGAAGTAAAAGTAAAAAGCTTCTAGAAAAATAAGTACTTGAGTAAAGTACAGATACAAAAAATAAATCAACTTACAACAGTAACGAAGTATCAGTACTTAATTACTTCTCACCTCTGCACCACAATAATTGCATGTGAAGTCTTTCTTCTCACAGTATGCATGTTTGGAAGCCACCCTAAAGTTGTGTGTATATGTACTGTGTGTGTGTGTGTGTATGTACTGTGTGTGTGTGTGTGTGTGTGTCAGGCCCCTCAGTTTCCTTGTGTGTAAGAGCACATGGTACCAAGCGCCGCCTTATTACGTTGTGTGAATATACCTTCCTACTGTGTCACTATGCGGCAACTTTTAAACTATAAGGCGCCAAAATTGTGTACACAGACACTGAGTATCATGAGTAAGATAATGACGAAGCCAAAAACACCTCAAACAAAATCTATATATATATATATATATATATATATATATATATATATATATATATTTGTTTGTTTGTTTTTTTTTACCACCAGTTATATAATATATGTTTGAAAAGTGACATAGAAATTCTACAAAAACAGCATTTTTAAACCCTCTGTCAAAGCTGCTCTTTTCCACACATGCAACCTACACTCACTTCTATTTTACACTCACTTCTATTTTACACTCACTTCTATTTTACACTCACTTCTATTTTATCCCTAACTATAATAAAAACCAGACGACAACTTTTGTACATTAAAATAAATGTATTTATTCCCAGCAAGTGCATTATTGTCCTTTCACTCCAAAAGCGCCGCACGAGGTGGCGAGAAAATGACGCATTTAAGACAGCAAAGATTATAATTTTCTACTGAAAATAGAAAAACAGCACAAGCAAAAGTTTGTGGAATAAATGCAGAAGGATAGTCCACACATACTGTATGTCAGAACAGCTGTTGTTCCTTTAGTGTTCTGGAATAGAGTTCTTTTACTTCTTGGCTGCAGCCTTGGCCTTGGCCGCTCTGGGGGCCTTAGCCTTCTTGGGGGTCTTGGGTTTCTTTGCAGCTTTGGTCTTCTTGGGGGTCTTGGCCTTCTTGGGGGTCTTTGCCTTCTTGGGGGTCTTTGGTTTCTTGGCCTTCTTGGGGCTCTTTGGTTTCTTGGCCTTCTTGGGGCTCTTGCTCTTCTTCTTCTTGGGTGACTTCTTGGCTGCAGTGGCTCCTGCTGCAGCTGCTGCAGGTTTCTTTGCGACCTTCTTGACCTTTTTGGCTGCGGGCTTCTTCTTCTTCACCACCTTCTTCTTCTTCGGTGTAGGCTTCTTGTTCAGCTTGAAGGAGCCCTTGTTTTGGACCAGGGTCTTCTTGACCACCAGGCGTTTGATGGCGGTGAGGAGCCTGGCGTTCTTCTTGTCCACATCATATCCTCCAGCTTTCAGAGTTTTCTTCAATGCTGTCAGAGAGACACCGGTGCGAGAAGTGGATGCAGCTACGGCCTTCACTATTAAACTGGCCACTTTGGGTGCTGCTTTCTTCTTGGGAGATTTTGGTGCCGGTCCAGGAGCCGGACCCGGTACAGAAGCTGCTGCAGAAGACATTGTCTGGATCAGCTGAGGTTCAGAGACTGGAGCAGATGGTTTGAGTCTTATCTCCACTCACCCTCTTGACAGCTTTTATCAAGCCTGGATGAGAACCGTTTAGACTGAACCCCCGCCACTTTAGCGCGCCTATCTCGTTTCCCCCCCAAAACTGGATGTAGTTTGTGTTTTCTCCAGCTGCATTATACTGTAAAAATCATGCATAATACATTGGAATTCCAGTTGGTAAGTACAGCATTAACATAAGAATGAGCTAAACTGTCTGTGGTCACATTTTAGTGAAGGAAATCAAACTTTATGTTGCATTTAAAAACAGTTATTTACAGGGTGTAGTTTTATATGCTTGTATATTTTAACCTTTTTAACAACTTTACACCCACCAGTCAATTAAATATAGACTTTTAACATTAAACATTATTGACTAGTATCATGTCTAATATACTGGTTCCAAAATTGCATTTTATTTCAACCGTTTTTGTGATTTTTTTTCACTTAATGCTGGTCAAAGAAACACAGGTGCCTCAGACAGAACAGAAATGGACTCAAAATTTGTATAAAACCAAGAAATAAACCACATAGTACTTTATAAGATCCATAGAAATGGTTTTGGGGTAAGTTTTTTGGTTAAAATATAGGTTTTGTGTGTTCTGTTATATACACTATGTACAATGCTATTGTAAAGTACAGTTCTCTGTGGAGGAGATGGAAGTCCAGATAAACGCACAGGGAGAAATCAGTCACTTTTAGGTGATTTTAAAGTAGAAAACGTATTTATGGACTTTTGTAGAAGAACCTATTTAGTGTTGTGGCATTTTTAAGGACTAATTGCACAATTCTGACCTAGTTTTTTTGATAATTAACGAAGAAAATCAACAGAAATGAATTCAAAATAACATAATATTCAATGTTTCTAACTACATTTTTCAGTCTAAAGTGCTTTAATAACTATAACAATATAATGGTCTTTATTATGAATGAATATAAAGTCATATATACACACACACTTCATGTTGTCACTATTAGAGAGGAATTTCCTCTTGATTCGACCCAACACTCAGCTGCTCTCTGACATTATTCATCTGGAAATGATCCCGAAGCTTGTGACTTGTGGTGCTGATGTGCGTTTTTACGCACTCATTCATCTCCTATGATGCGCGCACAGGGTTGTTATTTGATGGACAGTATAGCTTGTGAAGAATTTGTGTCATGCATTAAAAACTGAGCTGTTGGTGAAGAACTCTCTGGAAGCTTCTGATGTTAGACTGTATTTCTGTGGAAAGATTAAGATTATATATTAAGGGTCAGAAGGACATTTTATATATGTTTGGGAACCCCTGAAACAAACTTAATACGTAGTTTTTAGATCATTGCTGTGGACGTGTATTGAATATACTATATATTTCATACTGTCTTGAACTGTTTAATTATGAAAATGTTTAATAAATTGTTTTAAAAATGGAGCTGAAGAGGAAATCTGAACCTAATGAAATGCTTGTTCTGCCAACACTGAAGGGAAATATGGATAAATACAAAAATATATAATGAAAATCATTGCTTGAATTAGGTGTTTCTAGACCAAAATTAACCCACACTTTTTTACTTCCTTTGACAATGTGTAACCGAAACTTTGTGGAACATTTAGTGGAAAATCAGCTTTTAAATCCTGTCTACTATGTCAGATAAATATAATCCTTCAAGGCATCATTCAAATCAACTTTTGTAATCATTGTATATTGTGAAAAACGAAAACAAATGTTGTGTCAAAGGTTCACATTACACTGTCTCCATTCAACCTGTGCGTAAAGGTCAGAACAAACACTGTTGCCTGGGGAACTGAAGGGCTGTAGGACCTGTTCAGTGACATCGCTTTCCTCCCCAAAGCATGTGACCATGTGATCACTGCAGTCAGACAGATTGACGAACTTGTGACCAGAGCAGAATCAGCAGGAGGAGCAAGAACGGCAGCAGCAGCAGCTCGAGTTTCCACCAGATATAAAGTGAACTGCAGCGATTCCAGACTTTTTTTTTTATCCCATCTTCATCCCTTCCAGCTCCTTCCAGACAACATGGACTGCGGAATTATCACATCCAAAACCGTGCTGCTCTTCCTCAGTTTGATATTTTGGGTAAGTGAAGCCAAATTGGTTTCTCATCTGCTTTGATTTGATTGTTTGAGACTATAAGGAACTGGTTTTAATGTTAAAAATATAAATAAATCTGGACTGTTTGGCAAAGAACAAGGTTATTATAATTGTAATAAGTGTCAGGCTTGTATATTATATTAATTTCAGCTGTGTTCCCCACTCACATGGATGGATTTTTTCTACTCTCCCCATCCTCAATGAGGTTACCACCTGCGTTTTATTGACTCAAGTTATTCTGAACAGGCGTTTCATAAGAACTGTGGATTTTACTGGAATACAGTTCATGCAGGATGTTGCACCATGCCAGACCTTCTGGTAATCACTGACTCAGTCTGACAGTCTGACCAGAGGTTAAATCTGGCATTTTATCAAAGTTTGCTTTTGTATATTGGGTAATTCACCATGTCATTTGCATTATGGCTTTGTTGGCTGACCTATTCTTTTTTTGTCTTTATTATGAGATTAGTTTTGAAAAGCCTGGTTCAAATTGGGTTTGAAAGGATTGTAAACTTTCCTGCTGGTCAGTGGCAGATATCAGTGTAATTGAATTATTGGGACAGCAACAGGCCTGTGTATGTTGTTTAGAGAGGGAAAACACAGTCTATTTTTGTGGTCAAATTACATCTACTTCCTTCCCCCCTTCTGTTGTCTTAATAAAATGGTTTCACACTCCCAGGTGTGTTCATGTTAACAAAATTAGCATGCATGCTTTGTGTTCTTCCTCTTTCTACTGCCATGCTCAGTCAAGTTTGTCTGGTTTAACTCATCAGATGATCAGAACACGCAAAGCTCAGAGAAGAGGGGGAAGTAGTCAAATGGATTTTTAAATAATACATAAATAATATCTGTTTAACACATACAGACCCAAACATTCACTGGCAACCGAAGTCATTCAATATATGTTGTTCAATTAATCCTGTTGTTACATGTAAATAATCTGTATAAAATGCAGTTCAACATCTTTTTATGGTCATCAGATATGACCCATTTTCGATGTTAACAGGCTCCGTAGTGAACACGGAAACAGAATCTTCTACAACATTGATTTGTGGATAAAACCCATGGAGTTGGATCAATAACAATGGATGGAAAGACTTTGTTTATGTTCAGCTAATGACAAATTTTACTGAAAAAGTCACATTTTCCCTCTCATATAACCTTCAATTCTAACCTGGACATCTACATGATCTGTAAAATATTCCTGAACCATTAAATAATAAACAAAAAACTTTTCATTGGTCCTTCTGAATAACCAAAAACAATTATTTTGAAGTATGCATTTAAATTTTGTAACAGATTTGATACATCATGTCTTAATGCTATATTCTGTTTTGTTTTGTTCAAAAATAATATCTGAGCATTAATTGAATTCAATTGAATTGATGCTTAAATATTATTTTTGAACAAACAAAACAGAACATAATGCAAACATGTCTCTCAAACTGGTAAAATGTTTCTTACTTTCTGGTTTGTAGTGTCACTGGAAAAGGCCTGTGTGGTAAATTAATTCCTCCCTCCTGGTGGATTATCTATGTATTGCATGTATCTAATTGTATACCTCAGGAATTTGAAGGGGGGAAAAAAGTTACAGTCATCATGTATCAAATATGTTCGACATTATAGGGTTAAATTCAGGACATTTCCTTATTTGTACTGATTAAATGCAAAAATACAGATGATAATGCTACATAAAGGGTGATAAATCACTTAAGAAAGATTAGATATAGAGAAATTTTATTTAGGAACTGACACAAAAGTAGCACTGGGTCTTTATGGATAAATCAATCTATGAAAATGTCAAACAAATCGAGATTTGTTCTTCCATTAGTCCAGTTATGTCGTGTGTGTGTGCGTCTGTGTGAGGATGAGAAATGTTGTGGCAAACCTCAGCCGACTGTTCAACACAGAATCAGCCAAGATCATATGAGGATACAACTGTGAGCAGCTCAGTGATTCACTGAGGTGGGACATTAAAATAGCAGCATACACTCAATTTCCACATTTTGTTATAAGGGGACTATCCCCACGCACATTTTTGTCACATGTTTCTGTGTTTGCATCAACATTCTCATACTAGAAGCTGACCTCTGGTAGAAACAGATGAGCTACTATGTGATATCTGCAACTTTGCAAGAGGAAAAAAAACATGGACAGTAACCTGGTGAAAGAGAAAAACTTTAACTCGTATTTTTCTGCATGGTAAATATCCCAGTGTTTTAAAAAAAATACATCCGATTTAATACAACAACGGACGGAATAAATTTTAACAAAATAACTTCCAAAATAATTGCCGTTAACAAGAGGTTTTACACGCTCCGTTTCCATTACCCCTGTAAATTCGCAAAATGTAAATATCGCTATAAAAACCGGTAATGGAATTTCGAAAAAAACACTCAAATGTCGATAAAAAGTTTTCACGCTTTCATGGGGTGGTTTTTAAGACGTTTCGATATTCTAATTTCTCGCAGAAGTGCAGTGGAAACACTTTTAACACAAATATGTCACAGGATATGACGTACATGGTCACATGATCTCTTTTCTTGGAATGAAAATGGCAGCTCCAGTCACTGTAACCATGACAACCATTGGTTGCTGGGGCGTGAGAACTACGGCAGTCCTGAACACGTTTTTGGAGTGGTGATCAAGGTGATTCCTACACGAGGCACAGTGTTTAGTTTGATTATCTGTTAGTTTTTGAAAATATAAGTTTATTTATTTTTTTTTTACAGATATATTATCTGTTCTGTAAAGTGTCAAATGCAGCACTGTGTAAAAAGCACTACATACATTTATAATCTAAGTGCGAGTATATTTACACGTAGTATTTCGACTTGACAATATATGGACCATATGTAAAGACACTCATAACCTTAACCAGCTGGTTTGTTTGATATGTTAGTGTATTTAAAGAGTTCGCCAGAGACTTTAACCGAAGAGATAATTAGCCGATTCATTCATGCTAATGCTATTACATGCTAATTCCCGGTTGTCGTTTAAACGCATCTAAAGCGTATTTACACTTAATATTTTTGACCTGACAATGTAGGGATCACATGTACAGACCCTTATAACCTTAACCAGTTGGTTTGTTTGACATGTCTGTGTTTATAAAGAGTTCGGCACGGACTTTTACTGACGAAAGAATTAGCCGATTCATTCATTCTAATACTAGCTCTGAAGGTGACAGCAGTGAAATCTCTTGGGATGATATTTTACGAGAGTTAAGATGCTCCTGCCTCGAACAACCGTCACTGGAAACACGTTGAAAGCGCAAATATACTTTGTTGAAATTTTAGGAATATCGATATTGTTTTGCGAGAAACTGTAATGGGAACTCATGTATTCAATGTTAAATTAAACTGATTCTGTTAATTCAACACAGATAAGGGTAAGATAACTTTGAGTGTTAAAAGAAGTTGGACATAGAACAACTGTGGTAAGTTTTTCTAAATAAACTCTTGATTTTGTTTATTTCATTCCAGTATAATCTGTGTATCATTAAAGTTATGTCATGTTTTCAAATAGTTAAAAATCAACACTCTTTGGAGTCATTTATGTACATCTAGTGTTAATAATAATAAATGTAATTTATATAGCGCTTTTCATGGCACTCAAAGATCCTTTACATACAGTAAGAATAGAACAATAACCAACTCCAATCAAAGTGGGAATGTAAGTTTAACACAAAGTTAGTTCTTAACACTAAACTCTTCAGTGTTGAATGTGAATAACACTATGGGTGTTACTTCTCACATACTGTAAAAGTTGTTTGACACCAATTAGTCTAAAATATTAATTCTTACTAGTGTAAAGTTGATTCTGGAAATGTAACTCTAGGTTCAGTGTACATTTTACACTCTGTCCATAGTAGGGCTGCACAATATTAGAAAAAAGTGAATGTTTTTTTTTTTTTTTAAACCCTGCGATATATGTTATGATACAAAAAAATACTCAGGAGTAAATAACAGCTGTGTGGTGCCGACACAAACGGTCAAACAGATTTCAGTGTCATTCTTCTTGTAGCTGAAATAATTAAATAAAATAAATAAATGAATAGAAGTATATATTAAATTAAGTATATACAAATAAATAAAAATAATACAATCAAAATAATTGCAGGACCTGCGATGTGACTATTGTGCGCATGCTCATTGCGATGCTGAAACAATATATTGTGCAACTCTGATCATGACCATGTGTTCACTGAGGTAGTGCTAAATTAACTCTATAACTGTTAGATTTGAGAAAATGAAAAGATGAAAAAGGTCAGTTTTTCAGAATGCAGCGAGACGACTATGGCTGTTCTCTTTGTTGTCTGATAAAGCTACATCCTGCAAGGTTTAGTCCCCCAGGGTTTTTAATTTTTTTATTTTTTAGAACAGATCCACTAAAACCATGCTTCAGGAAACTTTTCTCAACATTCCAGAGAAATGGCACCGTGTAAGGAACTCTATATGTTGTATAAGCCTCTTTGTGCTGCTTCTTAGGCACAAGATCAGAGTTTTTAGAAAGATTAAGGGGTGAGTTGTGGGGGGTGGGGGGAGGAACTACCCCAGAGAGATCCCGTGACTTTGGAATGATTAAGAGAAGTAAGTCATGAGGCTCAAGTGGAGGATGAATAATTGTTAGGTCACACAAAACACTGGTACTGACAGAAACACATGAATTCATAACTCATGTCATTAAAAGGAAGTGATACTAAAAACTGCAGAGGTGTATGAAAATTAAATGTCACGCAGACGATTAAAGTATTAGTTGATGTTCCGAAATGAGGGAATTCTACTTTAATCTTTATTTTCTTTAGGCATCATATTTTTTTGTGTGTTTTCAAAATATGTGACTGCATCAAACAAATGGATGCTAATTCTTTTTTTTTTTTAGTTTATGGTTTATAAAAAGAATAAAAATTAAATAATTGACAAGGTTTTTGAGCTGAAACATCCAGGTTTGACCTCGACAGAACAGAGCACGTGCAGAAGGGATTATGTGGGTTTGGAGAAGGGAACAATTATACAATTCTGGGCAGATTTCAGTGTATAGGGTGTCCAGGAAAATTTTCCATCACTGTTTATTTTTTTTTGGTTCTGAACATTTTTTTTGGATAATGGATATGTTGAAGTCACGTCACTGTGATGATGTCGCGATTTCAGCTGGAGGGCAGGAAGTAACCATGTAGAATGTAACCAGCTATGGAGGAAACTATTAAAGAGTGTGTTTATTGTATAGATTTAGATCCAGTGCCCAAACATAGATACATACAGTTGGTTAAAAAATGTATTGGACGTGACCCGTATCTTATGATATATGAGTTTTCGACAGAACCCAAAGATTTGCCAACAATTGAAGCTGTGGATATTAACTACCTGGTCCTGTAGACATCCTACTACACCAGCAGCAGATGAAAGTGTATAAAAGTCTGGAGGCATAGAACTGTTAAGAAAAAATATATAATCATAGTAAAATCATATACTCATGTCTACGAGTGGACTTGATGAGAATGAACTTTTCTTTGAGTCTTTTTATTCCTTTTAATATTACAAATAATTTACAATTAGCTCAAATCAGTATTACAGTTTAAAGATTATTTTGAAATTACAAATAGTTTATGTTAAAGCTGTCATTCCATGGTTATTTCATTAATATTACTGTGTTCTCCATTGTTATTGAATACATTGTGTGTTGGTTCTATTTAAAGAAAACGTCCGGATTGTTTTGTTTCCAGCTGTTTTTTCACGGTCGAAAAATGACTTGAGGTTGAACAACAGAGTTTACAGGAACTTCCTCATACATGTCCATGATGTCGTTATGAGGCGTCTCTGATTGGCTCAGAATGCGTGAAGGAACACTCCCCCTCCCCTCTCGCTGTGTATGTATTTAGCTTTACCGAAGTAGTATACAGTTAGGTTTCATGCCGTTGCTTGTTCTGAAAACGTGAAGGGAAAAAACAAGGCTTTATTTCCACAGAGAGCACATGAACCAGTTTGATCCGCCATTTTTTTACCACTTTGTGTAGCAGCTACTGTGGCGCCGTCTTCTCTTTTTAGATGCTAATGCTAATGCTACTTCAGATTCGCTGCCGGGGACGGGCTTAACCGCACATGGGTGACGCTAAAGTCCCTCTGTCATCAGATGGACCGTCTTTTTCTGCGTCCCTCGTCCCTGTTGTTGTTTTCTGTGAATGCGGTATGCAGCCAGTGGAGGTGACAAACCACCTTCAATGGCAGCATGTGTCAGTAACTCGGTGTGACCAATCAGATTTGAAAAGGAGCGTGGAAAAGTGGTTTTCAGCAGAATGACACCTTTAAAGTCAGGAGAGTCAGTCTTGAGTGGCATGGTGACCGGAGCAGCCAAACCACTGGGCTGATGTCCTTCAAACACACATTAAGTAGTTTCTTTGTCGACTCCTCCTCCTCTTGGTTCAGGTCTATTTTGTCCTAAAAGGTGTCGACCATGACACAGCAAAACCTTGCGTTGCTCCTCTTTGTTCCTCCTCAGAGCTGTGTCATGCTGTAAATCCCGTCTCCCGCATGCAAATTCCTCAGCTCTGACCTGTGACTCGTCTCCAAGGCATGATAACATGAAAAAATAATAAAACGTATATATCTGAAAAGAGCCATTTGAACCACAGAAAACACACCACTGGGAGCTGCTCATTATCTTTTAAAATCTCACCAAATGTGTCCCAAACCTTACTTTTTTTGTTAACTTCATGAGTCAGAGATTCACTGAAGTTGCGTTGCTTTAATGGTTTGTCTGTCTGTCTGTCTGTCTGTCTGGGCATATTTCCTCTGTTCTCACTCTTGGGCGGCTGTGGTTCAGTTGGCAGTCATTGAGCGACTCGAAAGGTTGGCGGTTCTGTTCTCATCCCAGCTCTGGCTGTTCACATGTTGAAGTGTCCTTGGGCAAAGACACTGAACCCTGACCTCTCAGTAGGACTGACAGAACCTTAGAACCTACTGGTGTATGAGTGTGTGTGTGAATAGGTGAATGTGAGGCTAATGTAAAGCACTTTGAGCACCGTATGAAGGTGGAAAAGAACTATATAAATGCAGACCATTTACTCTAATGTCACCAATTCTTGACGGATCTTTCTGAAATTTGGCCTGTAGAAGGAAACTGATATAAGGATGAAACGGACCGAGATTAAGGTGAATTGACTCACAACCCGAATATCCTTAATAATATTTTTCAATGACCCTATAATTGCGGATGACCACGGGTGACCGCTCACCCCGGGTCAGCCCGCGCTTTATATATATATATATATTTTGCTGGGTTAAAAAAATCATGTCTGTTCTTTCTAATATCGTGCAGCTTTAGTTAATTAAAAAATGTTTGTATTAATCTATCAAATATATTACAAACAGTATTAAATTGTGCTTTAATTATATGGAGATTAATGTATACATTTGTTCGTAAATTATTGGTTTTCACCCCCCCCCCCCCCCCCCCCCCCCCAAAAAAAAAGACAAAATTAAATCTTGCAACAGAGTCATAATAATAAATCTATCAAATCCACCCAGCACCCATGAAGTGTTATTCTCACTTCGATGCTCAGAGTCAAACTGGTTAAAAAACGCTAACTTTTATTTTTTTCATTCCACAGGTGGCAGGAGCAGCGCTGGCCTACGTGGGCGCTCAGGTGATCCAAAGCTATGACACTTTTGGCAGTTTCATCCAGGACAAGTTCGTCCTTATCCCAGCAGTGATCATTATCGGCATCAGTGTGGTCATGTTCATTTTCGGTCTGGTGGGTTGCTGCTCCACGCTGCGGGAGTCTAAAGTGGGCCTCAGTTTTGTAAGTATATTTCTACATTAGTGTGTGTGTGTGTGTGTGTGTGTGTGTGTGTTGTGTGGTCAAATGCAGTGCTGTTCTTTTTTTTTTTCTTAACTAATTTTTACTTATGGAACATTTTCATTTTAACCCTTTGATGCATGCCTTAGGAGAACCTTGATCAAGATTTTTTCCTAAGTGTTTTTATTCCTCTTTAAGGCTGAAAAAACAATGTGATTTAAAGTCTTTTAATGAACCTATCTTTTTATGGAATTACAAACATGTCCACTCAGCTGGAAAACATGTGTTTAAGCTTTGAAGCAAAGAAACTTGTATTCAAAACACAACATCAATATCAGAACACTGTGAAATAAAATGTTTTAATGCAGTTTTTGTTTAAGAAGAGACTGTTAATTACAATCTAATAATGACAAATGATATATTTCCAAGTAAACGTGTTAGTGCAGATCAAGTATTAAGAACAGACCAGTTACAGTAATGATATGAACTAACACAGAGAATAATTAATAATTTCCATCTGGTGTCCAAATAGGCAGGTTAAAAATTTACAAAGTGAGAAAATAAAAGCACAGATATACCATTAATTATAATTATTAGTAAAACCATTGGTAAAAAATTTAAGAATGTACAAATATAGAAGCAATAATAATCATCATGTTAGTAGAAAGATGAAGAAAACGAAAGGAAAAAAAGTGAAAAAAGATCTAGATAGAACTGTGTATAATATAGAATTTGAGATTATATATGCCAACACATCACAGAACTAAGTAAATCATCCTCCAGAAGAGCTGAATATTTGTCCATTTCCACAAAATGTGTGATCTGAACCCATGTGATGAAAAAGTCTTCAACATTACTGTCGAGTGCTCATCTGTTTACTTTTAATTTGAGGTGTGATGAAATAATGAATTAGATTTTCTCACTCAAATTCAGTGTTATGTTATTGTGTTGCTGGACGTCTGCTGTATTATGGTTACAAATCTGTCATCTCTGAAGGGTTTTTTCTTCTTCTTTTGTTTGGTTTTTACCTTATTTCTTCTCCGTTTCTCCCTCATCGCAGTTTTTTTTGATCATCATGCTGATCTTCGCAGCTGAAGTTGCTGCACTGGTCTTCAGTTTCATCTACAAAGGACAGGTGAGTCACAAAAAGACGTTTCGTTGTTGGAATGAAATGAAAATTAAATTGGATCCTAAATGTGAAATAAAATGCTTATTGTAATATTTATCGTAGACTAGAATAAAAGTTTAAGTCATCGGCCGCCAAGACACACACCACACTTGTCCACATCATGTCTGGGGGGGGGGGTGTTGTCTGCACTGCTGCTCGTATCACTCAGGTTAGCTAGCACATGCCTCTTCTGATGCTGTGTATGATGCTTGTGTTTTTAAATTGGACTTTCATATTGTGCAGGTCACTGTGTCGTTATGTTATGTCAGCCCACCACCCCGTTTTACCTGCAGCAGCCATGTCTCCTCTGTTTTAGGTCTGACTGGTCTGTGTTCAGACGCCAAGGGAGAGAAAGTATAACATGCGACTTGTCGACTCCTCCAATTTAAATTTTTGTACTCCGGGAGTCGATGTGTCAACTAGTCGACTTTTCTGTTAATGCCCTGTGTTAGAAAATTATAATAATACCAGATATAAATGTCGTCGTCCGGGTCGCGGGGGCAGCAGCCCCAGCAGAGAAGCCCAGACTTCCCTCACCCCAGCTACCCCAGTCAGCTCCTCCAGGGGAATCCCGAGGCGTTCCCAGGCCGGCTGAGAGATATAATCCCTCCAGTGTGTCCTTGGTTGACCTCGAGGTCTCCTCCCTGATGGACATGACGGGAACACCTCCCCAGAAAATGCTTATGTTTTGTGTAGCTTACTGTACGACTGCGCCAGTCTGGTCCTGCCGTTGTCGTCATCGTCTCCCGCTTATCCGGGTCCGCGTCGCGGGGGGTAGCAGCCCAAGCAAAGAAGCCCAGACTTCTCTCACCCCAGCCAGCTCCTCTAGGGGAATCCCAAGGTGTTCCCAGGCTCCGAGGTCTCCTCCCGGATGGACATGCCCAGAACACTTCCCTAAGGAGGCGTCTAGGAGGTATCCTCACGAGGTGCCCGAGCCACCTCAACTGGCTCCTCTCAACATGGAGGAGCAGCGGCTCTACTCCGAGTCCCTCCCGGATGTCCGAGCTTCTCACCCTATCTCTAAGGCTGAGCCCCGCCCACCCTGTGAAGGAAACTCATTTCTGCCGCTTGTGCCTGTGATGTCATTATTTGGGTCATGACAATAGGTGAGGGTTGGAACGTAGATCGAGCAGCAAATCGAGAGCTTCTCCTTCTGGCTCTGCTCCTTCTTCACCACAAGTGAAGGATATAAATGTAATGTTTTAAATAAATGTTTGGTTCTGGGGTCTGAGTCTGTGCTCAGAAGACAGAGAAGTCACAGACTGTGAGGAATGTACATGTGGGGTACTGTAAGGACAACAATGGGACACAGAGGAATACTACCCCCCCCCCCCCCCCCCCAACCTACAGTCTGCATGGAGGAGGGGGTCAACTACTTAGGCTACGTCCAGACGAGTTCAAGACGGGTTTAGTTTTTCAAAAAGATATTACGTAAAAATTACATAAAAATCCACGTCAGCATGGGGGCGAAACGCTGCTGAAACGATGCAATGCAATTCACATGGCACGCCACTATGAGTGCTGTAAGCTAGTCCCACCAGATACAAGAGAACAATAGAAGAAGTAGTGGTTAATGCGTCCACATCCTTTCTCTACTGACGCAACACACACGCCAGCCGCAACAACAATAACACTGCTAACACCCGAACCCATTCACCACTGATACTGTTGTCATTGTGTTGTCATGACAATGAATGCTACAGGTGCAAGGCTGCTGTTTTTTCTGGTCATGTGGTCATGACGTGGGTGTGAACACACACGGATACTCGTCCAGATGGATACGGAAACAACACCGTATCCAGATCTTCCCACTCTGGGATCCATTTTCCAAAGAGTTTGTTTTGGGGTATCTGCGAGACGGGTCCCATTTTGACAAAAGGCCAAGCCGTTAAGAAACTACGATGGTTTCATGGGAAGTCGTTTCCATGCAGACAGAGTGTTAATGCGTGTTTGAAGAACAGCTGCTCCTGTCACCATGGCGCTCATGACAGACTGTCTGACAAAACACTTTTGACTTGAACTCTTTGTAACTTTGAAATAATCTTTATTGATTGAACTAATTGTTTGTATTTGTGATATTAAAATGAATGAAAAGACTCAAAGAAAAGTTACTTCTTATCAAGTCTGCTCGTAAGCCATGAGTATATATTTGAATTATGATTTATATGTTTTTTCCTAATACACACACACACACACACACACACACACACACACAACAGATAATAAAATAAATTAAGAGTTCTTCAGATCAGTAGATGCTTTATGCCACCAGTGACATTCGAATAAATCTTCTTTGGAATATTTCTATACTCTGTGACCTCATTAATACATCACATGACTGCTGTGTATTATACTGTTATGTGTTTTTCTTCAGTTATCCAAGGACCTGGAGCGCTCCATGACTACAGTCTTCACAAAGTACGGTGAACAAGAGACCCAGGGTGATACTTCAGCTGTGGACTTCCTGCAGAAAGAGGTTAGTATTAGTCTGAGGTGGTAAAAGTACTCACACGCTGTACTTAAGTCAAGTACAGCTACTTGTGTGGGGGAAAAAAAATACTCTGGTAAAAGTAGAAGTACTGATTCAACTTGTTAAGTAAAAAAAAAATGTCTGAATTGTAATAAAGTAAAAAGTAAATCTGTGTTTTTATTTAAAATTTTTGCCATTAATGAAATCATAAGCAGGAAAATCAGAAAAGTTTAAAAGCGAGTTACTGTGTAGATGAGTTTTGTCAGGTCATGGCACTCAGTTTTTTTGGACATGGACAGGACAATTTGGAAAAATGGGAGGAAAACAGGTCATCATTATGGGGAAAAAAAGGAGTCCTGAGAGATTTTAATAAAACATAATTATAAGATAAAGGTCAAAATTGCAAAAAAAGTACGTGAACAAAGGAACTGAATTTAATTATTAGTTTAAAATAGTTATTTCCAAGCACCAAAAATTATGTTTGTTTCATATCGTTCTTTGTTATTCGGCGATTCTACCTGCTGTGAATGAAACTTTAGAGAGTACAGCTCTTAGTTTGATTTACCTTGACTTAAAATGACCTACATACAGTATATTATTAACCCAGTTAATAATCTCCCAAACCAATGTTACCCACAGACATAACCTTCACCCACACTGGGTTCATATATTCTGTACATTATTGACTGTCGGGTAGAATCATCAAATAACAAAGAACGATGTGAAACAAACATAATTTTTTGGTGCTTGGAAATAACTATTTTAAACTAATAATTAAATTGAGTTGCTTTGTTCACATATTTTTTTAAAAATCTTGTTTTATTTTATTTTACATTTTTAAAACACAACATTCATACAAACCACTCATCATGCAATTTTTTTTATTATTTAATTTGCATAATCGGCCTTTATAATAATATAAACTGAAATATTTCTATGCACTTTAACTATTTACTACAATTACAATTGTTAATAAATCTGATGTCTCCTAATCATGATAGTCTTTGTTTATTAATTACAAACGGGCAACACACTATAATATCTTGTTTTATGCATACCTCTATATCACAGGTGTCAAACATAAGGCCCAGGGGCCAGATTTGGCCCACCAAAGGGTCCAATCTGAATAACATAGGATGAATAACGATGTAAAAATCATTTTAATTAAGGTTCTACATACAGAATATATAGATTTTAATTGGGTCAGAGCAGTGAAATATGATCATAATTACCTATAAATAATGAAAACTGCAGATTTTAATGTAAAAAAAAAGTCAAATTACATGAAAATATTCAATAACCTGAATAAATACTGAAACAAATATGAACCAGCTGAAATATCTGGAGAGAATTGAATGTAATTTAACAACTATTCTGCCTGTTACTAAATGTTTAGTGTATTTGTAATTGAAACTGACTTTTTACTGTTATTATTTTACTGCTCTGGTTCTTTTCAGATCATATTGGGCTAAATGTGGAACTGAACTAACATAACTTTGACACCCCTGCACTATATTATAACTAGTTATTTACTTATTCACATAATGTTCTATGTTATAGTGGATTAAGTAAAATGACGACAGCCAAATATTTTTCTTTTCCTTTAAAGTAATAGTGTTTGTAATAAGAATGAGCCACTGAATAGTAATGACTAAACTTAATCATGCAATTTGAATAATTAAAACAGGCATTAACTGGCCATGATGTATTTGCAGTAGAGTAAAAGATAAATGGGAAAAGAGCAAAGAGTTTAATGTCCAAGTAATAAAATCTAGATGAATGTGGCTGTTGTAGAAATGTGTTCACAGCCCTGATACTATCGGTCATTGTGGAAAATACAGGAAATGACTGCACTCTCAAGGGTAGAAACTAGAGGTTCAGTGTCTTGAAATAGAAGATGATTAAGAAAACAAAAAGATGTGGGGTGGGTGGATTGTTAAGGGGTATTATTTTTGGTTTGGATTGTTTTTGTTAATACTGTAGCAACACAATTTTTTTTGTTGAATTCATATGAAAAAAAAAGTAGTTTTGTAAATTGCTCATGACTGAAAATAGATGTTATTAAGGCTGCAGAAAATTACAAAAAAAATACTGAAATTACATTTTTATTTTTTAACCCTGCGATTTTTCACATTTTGCTTATAATGGCTGTAGCAACTAAACTATAGGTGTTTGGGTTTTACAGACTGCCAGTGACCCAGAATAGATGTGATTACAATTTGTCAAAAGCAGGTCAAACTTAAAAACGCTATCAGAATGACTTAGTCATTCAGCAAACATTACATCAAGGATGCACTGCAGAGTGAAACAAAAAAAAACTATGATGCACGGGACACACTAAAAACACATACTGTAGTGAAAACGCATGATAATAAGTAAAAAAAAAAAAGATAATAAAAAAATCAGTGAGGAAGTATATAAATAAATGTAAAGATAAATAACCACCTGCTTAATTACCTAAAAACAAATAAAAAAAGCTATTTATTTCATAGGAATAAATGTTTTTAAATGAAAGAAAAAACTGTTTGAGACACACACACACACACACACACACACACACACACACACACACACACACACACACACACACAGAGTGTCAGTCAGTTGTACAGCTGTTCTCTTGTATGAAGCTTTGACTATAAGGCCAGCCTCCTCAGTCCTTCATGCATTTTTTTGTGATGGTACACCAGAATGAATGTCCAGGTCAAGGGTCAGGAGGAGGTGGAAAATAAAGAATAGAGGGTGAGGCTTGGAAAAAACCCAAAAAAAACCCAAAATGTACTTATGAGAAGAGAGAGGGCGACACGGGTGCAAGACAGAGATAAGAAAATAAGACAGGAAACATTGGAAGGTATGACTGGACTGTTTTTAATTCACATTAAAAACCTGCTAGGAATGTCCCTACCAAAGTTTAGGCCACATCTACGCCCTTGTCTTGTATTGATTATTGATTATTCATTCAGTATTAACAGCTGTTCTCCGTCTGTCTCTGTGCAGTTGCAGTGCTGTGGCATTTACAATTACACCAGCTGGTCCAACACTACCTGGTTCTCCAGAAATAACAACACAGTGCCGTTGTCCTGCTGTAAAAACAGTAGCACACAGTGCACCGGAAGATTTGATCAACCAGACCTGCTGAATGTCCAGGTAGAACGAGTCAACCTTCAAACACAGTGCCATTGTGTCTTTAATGTCGTATCTCTAACTGTACGATATTCTTAATATTTTCATGTGTCCACACTCTGCTTCCTTATTTCAGGGTTGTGAGCCAAAGGTGGATCGCATCTTTCAGGATGCTATGGGTTACGCCATGCTGGTCATTCTGGCCTTCGCTATTATCAAGGTACTGCAGGGTACTGTTGGACTGTTTAGATAAAGGGTGTCAAACATATTTTAGTTCAGGGGCCACATTAAACCAAATATGATCTCAAATGGCCCAGAGCAGTTAGATAATAACATTGGAGGGGGAAAAAAAGGAAAATTATATGGTAATATTTACATCTTCAATGTTTTAATACTTTAGTTAAATTTAGGGTCAATAAATAAATAAATAAATAAATAAATAAATAAAAAATAAAATATATATATATATATATATATATATATATATATATATATATATATATATATATATATATATATATATGATTTTTTTTTAACCCACAAAGGGTTAAAAATCTAAATAACATGAACAACTTGTCTTGTCTTAAGACAATCTGAGATAAAATATTGTTAAAATGTCTAAATTACAACTAACATCACAATAATAAATACACAAAAATCGTATAATCGAATTTTTTTGTGAAAAGATAGTTTATTATGAATATTTTCGTGCAATTTTAATTTTTTTTACACAAAAAAAATCTACAGTTTTAAATACTTTAGGTTGTTACCATCATATTTTGCTGCTCTAACCCAATTGAGATATAATTGTAAATATTACCTTTATTTTGAACATGTGGAAAATATAAAATCAATACAAATCAAGCAACATGCATAAAAAAAAAACCCAATCAATGATATACGAAGATTGAGAAGTAAAACAAAAGGGGGAAATCTATCTATCCATTCCTTTCTTATATATTCTCTTTATTTCAAACATGTAGAAAATAATAATAAAAAAATAAAAAAAATCAAGCAACATGCATTAAAACATCAATAATGATTTAATCTAATTATCCAGTAAATGTAACTTGAATAAACATGATGTTTACGACACTGATTGTTAATATATTCAGTCCTATTCCTCCTACGGCCCAGATTTGACCCCCGGGCCTTATGTTTGCCACCTGTGTTCTACATGATTGTGTTTTTTGTTTTTTTTTTGCAGTTCTTTGGGATGCTGAGCGTATGTGTGATCACCTGCAGAACTGGCAGCAGGAGAAGCGGCTACCAGTCTCTTTACGCCTGAACCAGCTGCCACCTCCACTTTTTGCACCATTAGATTTACTGATGAAGCTCTATTTAAAAAAAATAAAAAATAATGATGATAAAATAAGCCTTAAACAGATTATACCGGAACATTCCTCCTCATATAAAATTGGTGTCCATTTCACATGTGGCTGTTCTACTATGTGTAAGTCTTTCTATAATCCAGTTTCCACTCGTAGCGATCGGCTTCTGTCACATTTGTGTAAAAGAACGACTCCTGTTACAGGTACCACGAAACCACCTTAAAACTAAAGTCACTAGTAGAAAATGTTTCCTGTCACATTGTTTTTCTGAGGCTTGTTCTGAGTTTGTTGCAGCTGAAGGAAAGTTACTTAAGTCATGTCACTCTGCTGCTGCATCATGTAGATATTATTATTATTATTATTATTATTATTTTCAGTGATGTTACTTTTTGACTCGTACCATAATGAATAACTTTAAAGTTGGACATTTTAAAGGTTTCTGTGATTTATAAATGGAAGGACGGTGGTTAAATGGCCTTATTTAGGGTAGCGTTGCAACATTTATAGGCAACTTAAACCATAGATAAATATATATATATAATATATGTATATCATTTTATGGTCAGTTCACTGTATTAGATTCACAGTTTTACATAGCTGGACTTTGCATTATGTTTCTAAATTAAAAGGTGAATATTTCACAATAATCTAAAGTGGTGTTGGTGTTTCCTCTTTTTATTTTTAGTAACTTCTTTAATGTGCACGTGTTGTATTTTCAGTTTCATCCACAATCACATGATGTGTTTATGTCATAACACCTTTCTGGGTGTGTCACATCCCCACAGCAGTGTTCACATTAAACGTGACCCCGGTGTGTTATCAGTCTCTCACCTCCTGACTCACTGCTGATAAAGAGGCCCAACATGCCACGCACACACACACAGGAGATAGTGGTGTTCAGCTTACACGAGTTAAGCAAAGAGTCTGATAAGAGGAAAAAAAAAGTAAAAATGAGGACATAAAGTCGTCCCCTCAGGTGTAATCGTCATAACCTGTCACTGAGCTGTGACTATAAAGCATAGATCACCCACGGGTGAGAGTGGATGCACTGCTATTTAACACTTTAAGTTCTACAGAAACATATATATTTTGATTTGTTTATTTTGAGCAATTCACACAATATACACAAACATAAGAAAAGATATAATAATATTTACGCCCGAAAAGGAGGGAGAAGAAGAAACACTTATTTAATCCCACCCCCATTCTCATCAATAACTAAACATTCACTCCTGTCCCTTAACCATAAAACAAACAGGCCCAAACTAATTCAGAATCAACTCATTCAACAGTGTCTAAACCCCAGCGTCAAACTGTGAATAGAACCCAGAAACAAAACGCATTAAACGGTTAAACTCTCATCATAACCACAAACCAACAGTGATAATAACAAAGCTAGCATAGCACCAATGCTAAAGAACAACACAGAGCAGTGACGGCATAAATAAACAAAAGGTAAATAACAAACACGTATGAACTAAACAAGGAACAAAGGACAGACATTAATTAATTTAAACAGAATATTAATGTGACAGAATTAACACCCTCCATCTTTATAATGCGACGAAACCATACATTTATACAACAGTTTAAAATGTTTTGAATATTTTGCCATTGTGTGGGACATCCAGACTGTTCCACAGCTTCACTCCACATACAGACACAAAGCCAAAGCCTCTCAAATAAGTACTATATATGTATACAATAATTACTCATCCATTTTGTCTCTTTGGCAGTACCAGTAAAAGTAAAAATGCATGTAAACACAGTTGTGAAAAAAGTTCTTTAAAATTCTACAGACTTTTTGTTATTATGAAATGTATGCATTAAAATATTTTGTGTTTCAAAATATGTGGCTGCATTAAACAAATTGATGGAAATGACTTTTTTTATATGAAAAAAAAAATACAATCTGAACAAAACCTACTCATTGAAAGTTTCAAAATGTTATATCCTGGATATTTTGACCTGAACAGAACAGAGCATGTGCAGAAAGAAGCATGTGGGTTTGGAGAAGGGAATACTTGGAAGATTTCAGTGACTTCAGAATATATACAGTATATGTTTTTTAATGCAGTATATCAAATGCATTGGGTTTTCTGAAACCTTTTTATCCACCACTGTACGTTAACTTGCAGTAACTATCATAGTCCTGCAGGGGGTGCTAGAAAACAACCTAAGTGAGTAGTTGTAGAAGTAAAGGGTACTTATCTACTACTATACCTCCCAAAAACCTGTCCTGTACCTGGTCTACAGAGGAACAAATGGGTATAGATCCACATTCAATCATTTAATTAATTCATATTTCATTAATTATCTATATTACACAGGTTTGTTTTTTTGTTTTTTTTTGTAATCCAGATTGTTGTATGGTTTTTTTTTGACCCAGCTGTCTCTGCCACTCTGTGCTTGTGCTGAGCTTTCAATGTGTTGCTTTGCATTTGGTGAACTGACATGAGCAGATAGAAGTGACCCTGACGACCCTCTGTCCCTCTCATATCTCCTGACTGCATATCTTATTCAGTGCATATCGTCACTGCTGTGGGCTGTGTTGACATTTAGACAGGCCCGTCCTTTTCACAAGGAAACCTCTTGGCACACACTGTTCAATAACCTTGTCAGCTCAGATACCTGCCCCCCCACCCCTTCCACCCCCCACCGCCCACCACCACTCCTGTCTTTTTCCACACCTTCCCCTTTCACTGTTTATCTGTGTTTGTTTGTTTGTTGACTCACCTCTTGTCAAAACCCTGTCTGTGTCTGTTTTACATATGACGTGTGTCCTGCATCTGTCTCCCACTAAAGTCTGGTATTTGTCCTGTTTGCACATGTTTTTATATATTCTTTTTTTTTTTTTTTGGTGATCACCTTTGAAGTTACTTAATGCAGAACCTGAAAATCAATAACAGTAATCAATCAAGGATCAGGGCTGTCTCTTTTTTGTTTGCTTTTAAAGTTTTTGTGAAATATTAACAGCTAATGACATAAGTGTGTCACTGGAAATAATGTAAAAAAAAAATAAAAATCAAAGTGTATTTTTGTCATAATCACAATAACTCATCACACTTAAAATATATAAGATAAAAAGTCATAAATGTGACCTAATAAATGCATAATCATGAGCTCAAGAATCAAAATGAGATGATTTAAAAAGTCACAATTTATGTCTGCCACTGATTTATTTTTTTATTTTGTCTGAAGTGACTTATTTTTCGTACTGTGCAGGTATTTCTATAAATGTCAGGAGTACTTTACACACACAATTAATAGTGTATACACAGAGGACTGTCATTGTTTTTAGACCTACTCCATATAACTTTTTAGCAGCCACTGGGTTTTATGTAAGTCTGTCTTTATGTGTCACTGTGTTATATTTGTTTATTTCTCACTGATATGTGTTATTGTGTTGTCTCTGTCTGAAACATATTGTTTGCTGCCATTTTGACCAGGACGTCCTGGAAGAAGAGACACTTGGTCTCAATGGGACAATCCTGGCTAAATAAAGGATAAATATTGTAGGTAGTATAAAGTACATATATTTCTGAACAAATGTAGATAGTATAAAGTACATATATATGAACAAATGTAGGGAGTATAAAGTACATATATTTTTGAAAAAATGTAGGTAGTAAAAGTACATACATATGAACAAATGTAGGTGTTATAAAGTACATATATATGAACAAATGTAGGTAGTAAAAGTACATACATATGAACAAATGTAGGTATTATAAAGTACATATATATGAACAAATGTAGGTAGTAAAAGTACAAAGTTGGCAGAAAATAAATACTCAAGTGAAGTACATATACCTAAAACATTTCCCACCTCTGGCCTTTATTCACTGAGGTACGGTGTGTTTGTTTGTATAATTTGCTGTTCCCTCTGCACACCCCTGCAGATGTGACCCTCTCTCTTTTTTCCCTTTTGCGTCGTCACCTCTGGAAACACATTCAGCAGAACAAACGCCCTGAGCAACTGAGCCATATGTCGTCACAGGGAAATTTCATCCTGACCTCTAATTTATTTATTTCCTTTCCTACTTAGACAGGGATCTGTTGGAGGAAGGTAACCTGAGGAGGACACACACACACACACACACACACACACACACACACACTGTACTAAAGCAACACAAAGGCAAAGTGCAAGTGTGTAGAAATCAAAAGGCCCTTGTGCAAAAACTCTGATAACTTGTCTAATAATTTTAGTGGCATATATTCTGGGTCTTTTGGTTTTATTTCTATAGATAGAAACTTTAATTAATTTCTTTTGGGGGAAAAATGCTTTTGTTACAGCAGCAGAAAGAAAACCCCACTCAGATAGCCCATCATCACATATAACTCACACAAAAAAAGATATCACTATTGCACATAAAAAGATTACCAGTACCCATAAAAAAGATGACTATTACCTACAAAATATCACTATTGCACATAAAAAGGTGACTATTACATATAAAAAGATCAGTATTACCCACAATATCACTATTGCACACAAAACAATGACTATTACCCATAAAAAGATCAGTATTACCCAAAAAATATCACTATTGCACATAAAAAAGATCAGTATTACCAACAAAAATATCACTATTGCACACAAAACAATGACTATTACCCATAAAAAGATCAGCATTACCCAAAAAATATCACTATTGCACATAAAAAGATCAGTATTACCAACAAAAATATCACTATTGCACATAAAAAGATCAGTATTACCAACAAAATATCACTATTGCACACAAAACAATGACTATTACCCATAAAAAGATCAGCATTACCCAAAAAATATCACTATTGCACATAAAAAGATCAGTATTACCAACAAAAATATCACTATTGCACATAAAAAGATCAGTATTACCAACAAAAATATCACTATTGCACATAAAAAAGATCAGTATTACCAACAAAATATCACTATTGCACACAAAACAATGACTATTACCCATAAAAAGATCAGCATTACCCAAAAAATATCACTATTGCACATAAAAAGATCAGTATTACCAACAAAAATATCACTATTGCACATAAAAAGATCAGTATTACCAACAAAAATATCACTATTGCACATAAAAAAGATCAGTATTACCAACAAAATATCACTATTGCACATAAAACAATGACTATTACCCATAAAACAATGACTATTACCCATAAAAAGATCAGTATTACCCACAAAAATATCACTATTGCACATAAAAAGATAACTATTACCCATAAAAAGATGACTACTGCTCATAAAAAGATGATTATTGCACATTAAAAGATGATTATTGCACATAAAAAGATAACTATTACCCATAAAAAGATGACTATTGCACATAAAAAGATGACTATTGCACATAAAAAGATGATTATTGCACATTAAAAGATGATTATTGCACATAAAAAGATCACTATTACCCATAAAAAGATCAGTATTACCAACAAAAATATCACTATTTCCCATAAAAAGATGACAATTGCTCTTAAAAAGATCATTATTGCACATTAAAAAGATCACTATTGCTCATGCACATTCTTGCACATTGAAGAGTGTAATTGCTGCTGGCAGAAAAGACTTCCGGTAGCATTCAGTCTTACATTTTGGGGGGATCAGTATGTGCTTTATTTTTACATCAAACGGATAATCCTGCTTAACAAAAAACAGATTTCTATTACAGTACAGTATTGTGCAGGAGTCTTAGGCCACCTTTAGCTGTGCTGTTTTTACACTGATACAATAAGTAGAATATCTGTCCTTTAGTTTGTCTATTAAAATACAACAAAAAATAAAGGGAAATGTCATGTACAGGATTAAAAACCTCATGCATAAAAAATATGAACAACTCAACATCTACAGGAAACTGAATATTTAGGGTCATTTCTGTTTTTTATGGTAAAAAGAAACCCAAATAATAAGGAACATTAGACATGTTGAAGGAAACCAGGTGTAAAATACAAAAATATTACTTTAATAAATGTCATAATGTCTGTCTAGAATATTTCAAGAGGAATACAAAGAAAGATCACACTAAATACTAGATCAGGGGTCTCAAACATGTGGCTCAGGGGCCAAATCTGACCCCTGAAAGGGTCCAATCTGGCCACTGGGATAAATTTGTGAAATATGAAAATGATAGTGAACATATTGATAATTTTATTTCATGTTCCACATACAGATCAAAATGAGTCAGATCAGTAAAATACTATAAATATAAATACTATACTATACTATAAATAACCTTTAAAAACTCACAACTCTACATTTTTCTCTTTGTTAATCGAAACATTTTCATGTCATTTTACTGTATTTACAATAAAACAAACTATTATTTCACTAAAACAAGAATAAACTGAACAAATATGAACATTTTGTAATGTCTGTAGTGTTAGTTTAATAATGTTCTGCCTGTTTTTAAATGTTTTGTATATTTGTAGATCCACTAATGAATAATCTGTACGTTGTAAATGTTAAACTGAGACATGATCTTTTAGTTTCTTAAGAAGTGTTGGTTTATACATGTTATTCACATTGTTTTAAAGGTTAAAAGCCTAAAATGTCTGAAAAGGGAGGGTTTCAACGTGGACTTAAAGACAGACAACTAGGTGTAACTAGTACCCTTAGGTCAGTGCTTCTCAAATCTGGTCCTCGTGGTCCAGTGTCCTGTATGTTTTAGATATTTCCTTCTTCTATCACATCTGGTTCAATGATTGATCAGCTTTTCAGAAGTCTGATAATAATGTAATGGTTTAGAGGTGTGATGGTAGAGGGAGATATATTTTTTTTTATTATTTGAATTTTTTATTTTTATTATTATTTTTTTCATTTTAAGGTTTACATTAAATTAATTAATTAGTTTTCTAAACAATTTTAATTTATTCTTATTATTTTTTCATTTTAATTAAACATTTTTTTACATTGGAAAAAGTATGTATTTTAATTTTAAATTTTTTTTTATTCAAAAAAATATACATACACACACACACATATATATATATATATATATATATATATATATATATATATATATATATATATATATATATATATATATATACATATACATATATATATACATACATATATATACATATACATATATATATATACATACATATATATATATATATATATATATATATATATATATATATATATATACATACACATATATATATATATATATATATATATATATATATATATATATATATATATATATATATATATATATATATATATATATATATATATAAGAAGAGGGAGATATCTAAAACATGTAGAACACGAGGCCACAAGGATCACATTTGAGAACCACTGCCTTATGTGCACCTCGGTTAAAGGCAATGTGTGTTACAACATTAGAAATTAGAAAAGCACCCTGAGAGTGCAAGGTGAATGAGCACCAAGGTAGCCCCCCCCCCACCCCGATCACCACCAAAATCGAATCATTTCCAGATCTCCCCATTACCAACCTACCCTGAAAATTTCATCAAAATCTGTCCATAACTTTCTGAGTTATCTTGCTAACAAACAGACAAACAGAACCTAACCTCTATGGCAGAGTTAAATGGAACTAAAGTAAATAAAAACAACTTAAACAGTAGCATCTATAAAACAGTGGATAAAATAAAGGTAAAATAGATAAGTTAAATCAAATAAATAATTCAAACAGCAGCAGCATTGGGTGTGCACTGTGCAGAGATGACAGTCGACCTCTCACAGCCTGAGGGAACAAACTGTTTTATCTGACACTTCTGCACTGGATGCTCCTGAATGTCTTCACTCATGATGGCACGATAGAGAAAAGGCTGTGAGAAGATAAAACTTTGCAAAATGTGAAGACAAAGCACACAAATATACATACAGTACAGTGCAATAACTAAGTGACAACATTAGGTTTGTTTCATATCTCTGTATCCCTTCATTTTTTCCCCTTTTTCTCTCCCACTTATTTATTTTTTTATTTCTCTCTGTAATAGTGACACTCTTTTATTTCTATTTATTTCATGTCACATTTGAATCCTTTATTGTGTATGTATGAAACATAAGCTCATCTACAGTATATGTATGTTTGTGCATATACATGTCACATTTGTAATTAATCTTAATACTTAATTTTACTTATATTTTTTCTTTGTATATGGCCAGTCAGGGTGGGGGTGGGGGTGGGGGTGGGGGGGATAGAACTAATGTTTGATGCCTTAAATATGATGACACCACTGCATTGTGGGTGAGTTTTTGCTTTGTTTCTCTTTTTTTCTCCTTTGCTGTTATTGGAAAATGGCAAAATTTCAAGAAATAAAATGATTAAAAAAACATTTCGGTTTGTTGTTTTAATGAAGTCATGAAATTTGTAATTATTTGTATTGAGATACAATCTGGAAAATGTAAAATATGTAAGTGTTTGAAAACCTGACACACCCTGTACATATGCACTTTGGATGGATGAACTCTTTCACTGTTTGTGTGAATGGAAAAAGTCCAACCTTTTCTGAAACCTGAGATGTTGCACTTTGTAGGTTTTATTGGGTCATTATGGTCGGTTCACTGTTGCCTGTACTTGAAGCCAGAGCGGAAGCCATTTTAACAGAAATATAATGTGCAGTAAACTGTAAATGATTTGTGCAGTAATCTCAACTTGACTTTTCTGCCTCCGTCCATAATAATATACAGACATCCTGCTACACCAGCAGCAGATGAAAACCGAGAAAAGTTTGGAGGCAAAGAACTTTCTGTCAGCGGGTGGGTCCACAACCTCGGTACCAAAAGGCTCAGGGATAATTATCGTTTGGTCTTTGCCAGGGTTAGTGTTTTATTTGTAAAGATGCAACGTCATGATGTATTGCATGTTTGTTTACATTAGTCGCTGCTAGCCGCTAGCACTAGCAACTGATCGGTGTCGCTAGGTAAACCACTCTCAGAGATCAAGTGAAACACATTTGAAGCCCTGGATTATTGTGAAGGAGGATGGAGAAGTGGTCGCTGCAGACATGGATATTAGCATTAGCATTAGCATTAGCAGACTCTGCTCCTCCTGATCGCAAACGCAGATTTAAAATCCACTTTTTCTGGTGTTTTTTTCTGTGAGCTTTTTCCATTTCTCACCTTTGTGAATAGCAATCTTTGGTACTCTAAAAAAAAATTGCTTTTTCTTTTTCTTCTTTCGCATAGAACGATTGACACAGCCATAAACGACACAAAACATTGTCATTTTCCTCAAACTACTTCACTTCCTGCCCTCCATCTGAAAATCGCACGCTGACTATATAGCAATGTGACGTCCCATGAATTCAACCTGATGCTGAGGCTTTGTGAAAACCCCAGGGCAGGTCCTCCGCCATGGTCACCCCAAGGAATTTGAAAGTATTGACCCTCTGCACCACCTCTGAACCTCGGGTTTGTGTTTTAAAGGGTTTCTTATGAAAGTCAACTATCATTTCCTTGGACTTTTTGATGTTCAGGGCCAGATTGGGGCGGCATCCGCAGTAATGCGGGTGCTAAACTGATCCGTTGTGGTGAAGCTCTCGATTTTCGGTTTTTCTACGTTCCGAGCCTCACCTATGGTCATGAGCTTCGGGTCACGACCGCAAGAATGAGATCACGGGTGCAAGCGGCTAAAATGAGTTTCCTTCACAGGGTGGCCGGGCTCAGCCTTAGCGATAGGGTGAGAAGCTCGAACATCTGGGAGGGGTTTCAAGTAGAGCCACTGCTCCTCCATGTCCAGAGGAGCCAGTTGAGGTGGCTTGGGCACCTTGTGAAGATGCCTCCTGGACGCTTCCCTGGGGAGGTGTTCTGGGCATGTCCATCTGGGAGGAGACCTCAGGGCTTGGGAACACCTCGGGATTCCCCTGGAGGAGTCTGGGCTTCTTTGCTTGGGCTGCTGCCCCCGCAACCCCCACCCCAGATAAGCGGGAGACGATGACAACGGCAGGACCAGATTGGCGCAGTCGTACAGTAAACTACACAAAACATAAGCATTTTCTCAACAGAAAACTCACTCTGGTTCGTCGAGGTACTTGACTACCTGCCCTCCATTTGAAAATCGTGTGCTGACTATATAACAATGTGACGTCACCTATTAATAATCAACCTATCATCCTACGACGTTGAATGATTTTCTATTTCCTTCACTTGTCTTTTGATGGCAGACACATAGATAATGAACCACAACACACGCTGTCAAGCCCAGTAGCAGGTGCGACTGACAACATATGCCGGTGGATGTGTGTGTTTCTGAAAATAGCCACCCACCACAAACACGCCGATGTCTCTATTTGTCAGATGCTATCAATGTTAATCACAAAGGGCAGCCAGAAAAGACAAATGAATACACATCAGACACTTAGAGAACAAAGGATCAAATAGAGAAGATGAACAGCAGCAGCTTTATTTGATATTACTCATATTGTTTGGCATTATAGCTTTGATTAAACTATATTTGCTGCTTCACTCCACTGTTTCAACCTCTATTTTTGTCCTTTTCTAGGTTGCTTTTTTTGTTTCTTGTGGTATTTTATAGCTCTAAGTCATATTTTGTGTATTTCCTCTAGGCCTCCAGTAGATTGCAACTGTTCTTTTGTCTCCAGCTTCTATTACTTTGAGGTATTTATTAATGCAACCTATTTCATAATGTTCCTAGGAAATTTGTCAGGTATTAAAGTAACTGATCTCCTCTGGAAAAATGTGATTGTTAAGCTCAGTCACAATGGAGGCCTTTCACAGTATTACGGCAAAGATTTTTTTTTAGTTGATTTGACGCAGCAGGTGAACAATTTGTACACTCCTAATTTGTTAAATACGTGAGAATTAATTTCAAAATGATGATTTTAAGGATGATTTTCCTATCACTGAATAAAACACCTGGAAAAAAAAAAAGACTGTGCTTTGATGCTACATCAGCAAAACTATTTGGCAATTTCCTTTTTGCTGCATTCCATTTGTAAATCCCTGTTATGTTGTTGAAACAAGACAAAAAGGCAGATAAATACACACCTGGAAGATGTAAAGGGAGATCTCCAAGACCAAGATAGGCTATTAAATTAAACCGACGGCACACTGTAAAAAAAAAACAACTAGGTCTTACCAAGTATATTTTTCTCATTTCTAGTCAAAATATATCCTTAAAATTGTTGAGCTGTGTAATCTGATATAAGCAGATGTTTCAAGAAAGGGACAGGGATTATAATAATAAATTTTATTCACAATGTTTCTTTCTAATCATGTAGATTGGAATAAATCAATAAATGAACCAAAAAAAATCTATGTTATTTTAAGTGTGATGAAATATTTTTGTCCAGAAATGACAAAAAATACACTTATATACACAGTATATAAGGTTATATTTGGGAAGTTAATGTCATTTTAAAATGTCTGATGTTACATGTGCTTTTCCAAAAAATTGCAATGAAAATTCCAGTGCTTTTTTTGGCAGGAGGAAGTGAACGCTGGGAAAAAATAGTTGCGATTTTCCTTTTTTGTAATCAAAATGAAGTAATATTTCAAATATTTAGCTACTGGAAAATTAATTAAAAGTCATTGTGATGTGGAAGACAAACGATTATGAGGATAACAAAAATTCAAAAAAATTATTTATTTTCTAAGCATGTTTCTGTGGTTTAATATAAAGGGTGTAAATGATTGTAACATACATTGTTGTTCATAAGAATTCAGTAAATAAATGAAAACAGAAGAATATCGCTAATAATAACAGAATAGGAATTTACAGACAATATTATTTCATTACTACCTGTTCACCTGTATACTTATAGTTAAAGAATATTAACATTTTGAACAAATTCAAGTAACTTTCAACAAATATTACAGTATTTTCAGTATTTAAAATGAATTTCCTGTTTATAATCTATTGCAGGTTGCTTAACTTTTACCATTGATATGTAATAAGTCATAAAAAATTTTAATAGTGTTTTTAAGGACGCATCTTAAATCACATCCAAAGTAACATAACAGAACAAGAATGAATATCATGTTTAACTGTTTTTTAATTTTTAAAAATTTTTTAAGCACAAAAAAAAAACAAAAAAACCCCCGCAAAAATACTTTTCCCGGGAACTAATTACTTTGCTAGTGGAGTAACGCAATTACTTTTTTGGGGAAGTAACTAGTAATTGTAATTAATTACTTCTTCAAAGTAACTTACCCAGCAGTGTACAGTACCAAACCAGCACACATGCACACACACCAACAGTAATATGGAGTTATAACATGTCTACCCAGAGTGACGTCTCCACTGGATTCCCTGAGATGTGGGGATGAATCTGCCACCTCACCCTTATCACAGCCCTGACACTCTTATTTGCAGATCCACTGCTAGATAAACTCTTTACCAGTGTAAGCTGCTTGGATTTTTTTGATCCTCTTGATTACATCTTCTGCTTCGGCATTTTCTCTGTCATTCTCTCAACTCACTAACCTCCGTTTTCATCGAGGCACAAATCTACAGTTGCTTTTTATTGGAAAATACAGCTTCAGCGCCCGACTGTAATTCGGTCTATAATTCACACATATGATGTAGGAGACTTTGATCCACTGCCCCCATGAAAAAACACAAAAGATGTAAATATACAGTATGTCTTCGGCAGTCAGTAGCTGCGTTCCCATTACCCTTGGAAATTCGCAAAATGTAAATATCGCTATAAAAACCTGGTAATGGAAACACCTGAATTTCGAAAAAAAAAAAACACTCAAATATCGCTAAAAACTTTTCACACTTTCATGAGGTGGTTTTTGAGAAGTTTTGACATTCCAATATATCACAAAAGCAAAATGGAAACACTTTTTCCGCAATATATGTCACAGGATGTGACATACATAGTCACATGATCACTTCCCTCAGAGTGAAAATGACAGCAGCAGTCACTATAACCATTAAATTAAATTGAGGCAGAATATTGTTCAAATTGTCCTTATTTTCCTTATGAAATTTCACTTGTTTTGGATTTGGATAATTTATAAAAGTATTTTTACAATTTCATGTTTTTTTGCACTAAAACCATGACAAAAATTTGGAATTGTGATTATTTATAGGTTATTATGTTTTCATTTTACTGGTCCGGCCCATTGGAAGATGAATCAGGCTGAATGTGCCCCCTGAAGAAAATGAGTTTGAGACCCCTGCATTAAAGTGTTAAAAAAAAAACAACAACAACTGAAGAGCAATTTTTCTGGCAGATATTCCAATTTTGATTTCATTGAGAATTTTCTTCAAATCACATTTCAGTGGTTCAGCAACATTTGCTGCCTACCTTAAGCACTGCTCCGTCATCTACTTTGTGCTTTTAGGGAATTACTCGTCAGACTGGGAGTCATTTCCACATTGCACGTTTGAAATGCTTATCTGACACTTAACAAAATACACACATTGTAATCCCTACTGCCTCTACTCTGCGGATTCACACAGCTTGGTGAAAGTCGCTGTCATCATACATCTAATACCATCTAATGAGGCAGAAATAATAGATGTAATGCAGAGCTGTAAGTCTCCAGATGGGCTTCTCACAGTCAGAGCCATAAGATCAGTCAGTCTCTTCATACTGTGGCTTCATTACAGTGTCTGACTCCTGGGTCTTTGTTTCACTTCACTATCTCTACTCTCTGTTAATCCCAGCAGTTGCAGCTCCTCTACATTGTCATTATTCTATTCTCTAGACCTGCCGCCTCTCTACTTCGAACTAGCACAAAACAGAAAAGTGCAGATAACCACAGTCAGTGGGACTTTGTAAATCAGCAAAGCTACAATACAGTCAGAAATCCACATTTGTTTATGCTCTGCTCAAGTTGTTTATGTAACCTTCCACTCATACATTGCAAAAACTTTTCTAGGTTCCTGATTTTTGGAGTTGTAAGTCGTCACAAACTAGAGGTGGAAAATAATAAAGTAAAAGCCCATCGTTACTGTACTTAAGTAGATTTTTTTAGATCTTGTAAAATTGAAAACAAACCAACTAATGTTAAAAGTAAAAAAAAATGCTACCAGCAAACATTCAAACAATGCTCTGCACACTAGAAGGTTAATATGACTTGAGAAAAAATATTAATTTTAAAACCCTATACTTAAAAAACTTTAAAAAGTATGTGTATCTCAAGGAGTAAAGGTGTAAACTTGTGGAACCACCTCAATGATGAAATAAAAGCTGCAAAAAAAATCTGGTTCAATTCAATAAGCTCTATAGAAGTTTCCTTCTGCATAAATACGCAGAGTAAGAAATAAACTGTCCTCTTTACTATCCATACACAACCATATAGGGAGCCTAAGTCACGCGATTCTATTTCCGGTCGATTTCCGGGCCATTGTGCCCAAGTGCCATAAAAAATGAACGCGAGTCAATGGAGAGATAAAATTAATTTTCTGGTCCCGTTTGAAATGTGCTACGGTTTTCACATATGATGTCTGTGAATTTTAAAGATACATTTTCACATTGAGAAAGCACTCACTTTGGACAGGCATCAAAAGTTACGTTAGGTTTTATGTGAGAGTAAGTAATGGACTACAACGTTCGTCTCAGAAATATGACGTCACCACCACGCTTGAT
>CM035791.1:47376273-47463773 GCA_020466265.1 Siphamia tubifer | reverse complement strand
TTACTTTTAATTTGCTCAGGTTACAGTGGAAGTAATACTGCAGACATAAAATGGAAGAAGAAAAAGAAGAATGTTTGAAACTTTTCATTGAAAATAAAGGAGGTTAACCTTTTCCCCATCCCACCAGACACCATTTAAAAACCTAGATGTTTCTCTCCATTCATAACTATACCTTAGTTATTTATCACCATCTGTTATGTCTGGATTTCTCAGAGAAAATCAGGTACTTTCTTGCTGGTTATCTCTGCTAAAATGGCTTAAATCTTTGGATAAAATGATCATGCTCTTTATGGACATATAAGACAATAACTTATGTGAAGAGGGTGACTTCTGGTTAGGGTCAAGTTTTTTGTGCCCCCCTCCCAAAAAAAAATTAACCCTTTGATGCACACAGGTCACTCCAGTGGACACTTCTTCTATAGCTCTTCTCTTGTATATTCATGGGTTTTGTTGTTTTAGTTCCATATCAACTATTTTATACCATTACTGTAACTCAATTCTTCTTAATACCTGATCTGCAGGTATTAAGAACAGTAAATAACAATAACAACAATCAATTGCTTGTTGTTATTAGATAACATTAACCCCTTTGTTGGTCAGCTCAACCGTTTGATAGAGGTAAATTTGAACCCTGATATCTAATCCAAATGTAAGTTCTTTAACACCAAATTTCTTGGGCATTCTCCCCCTTTTGTTAGAAGCATTTAATGCACAAAACACCACTAGGTGGCACTGTCAATTATATATATTCAGGTGATGCTAGTATATATAGACCACCAAGGAAAAAGATCATAACCGTGACAACACCTCTGCTATGATCCTTTCTTTTGGACGCAATATTGCAGGCAAGTTCGATTTTTTTCCCTTCATTTTATTAACTTTTACAGAGTCTATTTTACATAAATAATCATGTTTCAAAAATACTTTGATATCCATATAACGATTTTTTGAAAACATGCTGAACCAAACGGTAGAGATGATTTTAAAAGGTCGTGAAATGCTAATGCTAATCGCTAATGCTAATCGCTAATGCTAATCGCTAATGCTAATCGCTAATGCTAATCGCTAACGCTAATGGTTGATGCTAATCGCTAATGATACAAACACGAAGAGTTCATACATATAATTT
The DNA here is from genome assembly GCA_020466265.1 of Siphamia tubifer. Lineage (NCBI taxonomy): Eukaryota > Metazoa > Chordata > Actinopteri > Kurtiformes > Apogonidae > Siphamia > Siphamia tubifer. Next base: position 47,462,644 of record CM035791.1, on the reverse strand, counting down.
GAACCAAGTTATACATTTTGTTGGTAAGATTGGTGAAGCAATAATGTTTGAGTTTTAATACTTTAGTTAAATTTAGGGTCAGTAAAAACATGTTTTATGTTATATAGTCCCTGTGAGGTGGAAAAAGCAATATTTTTTATTGTGTTTTTTTGCAGTGTGTCCAACAAAGGGTTTACAGTTTCTTCTTAAACAAAAACTCCATTAAAATATTTTATTTCATAGTGTTCTGATATTGTGTTTTAAATAAATATTTCTTTGCTTCAAAAACTTAAACACATGATGTCCAGGTGAGTGGATATTTTTGTAACTATAAAAAATAGGTTAATTAAAAAATTTCAATTACATTGTTTTTTTCCATGCCTAAAGACGAATAAAAACAGTTATGAAAAAAAGATCTTGACTAAGGTTCTCATAATTCATGCATCAAAGGGTTAATAGGGTGAATAGATGTTAACACAAGCTCAGTTCATTCAAAGGTTAGATTAAATATGTTATTAACTGAACATGGAAATTGGTGTGTGTTATTTGTTAAATATGGGTTTCACTGGTGAGTCCGTATTGCAGAAAATGACAGCGTTTCCATGTTCATCATGGAGCTTCTGAACGTCAAAATGGGTCATATCTGATGCGCCTGAAAAACTGAATTATTTTAAAGTGCTGATCGAGCAGCTTGTAAAGTAATTAAACATCTAAAAATGCTTTTAATGGTTGTCTTTGGGGGTCAACAGATTCATACAGATAATATTCTGTGGGGTGAGACTGTGGAACAAGATGGATGTGGAACTAAAACAATGTTCAAACATAATGCAATTTAAAACAAAATATAAAGAATATGTGTTCACGGGATACAGGGATGAAATGGAGAGGAACAGACCACAAGGTGTAAAGGATGCATTTATTTCATATCACTTTTCTTTTTTATTTATGTGCATCAACTGGTCCTTGTTTGACCAGTATATTAATTTTCATTATACAAATAGACATATGTATTATTATTAAACCATCCGTCACTGTCCCGACCTCAACACTTTTAAATCCCTTTTCAAAACAAATTTATTTGAGGCTGCTTTTAATGTTTGATTACTTTTATTCTGTCTGTTTTTAATATGTGATTGCTCTGTTTTTTATCGTTTGTTTTTTTTATTGTAGTTGGACTCTTATTGTTCTATTTTACTTCATGTAAAGTGTCTTTGAGTGCCATGAAAATGCTATACAAATAAAATGTATTATTATTATTATTAATACTATTAATATTATGAAGGTGTTTTGTAGTAGTCGTAGTACTGGTCGCAACTTGGACAACTAAATGTAGTCTAGTCTAGTGCAGGAGAAGGGGTGGGATTAGATAAATTTGGACTTCTTCTCACTCCTTTTTACCTCCTTGGCGGAGGTATTAAATTTGAGTCCATTTGTTTGTATGTTTGACTGTAGGCAGGATTATGCAAAAAGTTCTGAATGGATTTTGATAACATTTACAGGATGTGTTGGGAGTGTCACAAGGAAATAATCATAACATTTTGGCGGTGATCCGGAGAAGATCCTGGATTCTCGATCACTTTTAAATTTTTTCTCCATTTACCGCAATGTAAAATTTCAAAGTGATTCAGAATCCAGGATCTCTTCCGGATCACCACTAAAATGTAATCATTTGTTCCTTCTAACACTCCCCAACACACCCTGAAAATGTTATCAAAATCCGTTCAGCACTTTTTGCACAATCCTGCTGACAGACAACAACACAAACAAACAAACAAACAAACAAACTGACTCAAATGTAATGCCTCCTTGATGGACCTCTTCATTTGAAGGGGGGAGGTCTGCCTTGGCGAAGGTTTGTGCTCTGAGGGTGCTTTTCTATTTGAACATGTTATTGCATTTATTATTGCTTTTATTTTGTTCTTTTTTTGTTTTGTTCAAAATAAACTTCAATCAATCACAATCAATATTAAATCATCATTGGAATTCCATCCACATTAAACCACTGCAGTAGAATAGGTTACTCTGTTATATAATAGTAACTCTGGGCTCTGTGAACACCTAGGCTGTGTTGCTGTGTAACTTTTCTTTCTCTCTATATATGCCTATCACTACTTACTCCCTTCTCTGGTTTCCTCCCCAGCAGCAGCAGCAGCAGCAGATGTTTTGAGCGATGCAGCCAATAGCAGCCTCCTTCTACAGTGACCACAGCCTGATGCTGAAATCCCTACATTCATGAGAAGGCAACAGGAAGCAGATTAGCGAGGGATTTAAATGCAAGAACACATATGCACACAGCCGCTCACATGCACAGGGGACGCTGCAGTTCAAGGGTTTTAATGGCTTTCTAACAGTGAATCTCTGAATGAACTCATCTGACATTTGAATACTGTATCATGGAAGAGGAGGAGGAGCCAACAGAGCCTCACTGAATGTAAATACAATGACCCCCGCCTCCTTTTTTTCCCTGCCCAACACTTTAGATTTTGACTGGTTAAGGAGGATTACAGGCTCGTAATAAGCACAGTGGAGCATGCAAAAACAGACAAGACTGTTTCTATGGATACCCCTGCCACGGGTAGTACTAAAACTCGCTGACTATCTGCACATGAAGAACATACAGCAAGGGATTAGAAGTTCACTCCTGTAACAGGGTACAGTGTCAAATTAAATCTGTAGAGAAGAGAAGACATTCCTTTCAGGAAGAAAACCTAAAAAAAAATAAAATAAAATAAAATACCTTTGAACATGTGGACACTTTAACACCAAGTTTAGACTCCATGCCGAAGTCGGAGAAGTTGTTTGATGTGTGATTTCTTTCCACTTGGTTTTATGTATTTCGATCCCTTCTGAAGTTTTTTCTCTCAGACCTTTCCTTGTACCGAGGAAAGATTATTCAAGAAGTAATAAATATGCCGTGTCGTCATGTTCAGATAACAGGAATAACAAGCTGGGATCAGTAAAAGAGTGGTTTAGTAAGCATCTGCCCACACAAACCCAGAAGAAAAGTTGAAGATGACGCACGAAGAAGCTTCATTTTAGACTTTACAAACCTGAGCATACGTCAAACCTCTATAATTACCACCACCTTCCATCTGACTGGTTGTGACACCTTCACTTTTACGAACTCTCTGAAGAAGGAAAATGAGCAGTGATTAAGGTTTGGGACTCACCAGCACAATGTGACCTTATTTGCATCCATTAGTATTTTTTGTGTGGAGGAGCCTGGACCCTGTGTCTGTCACACTGAGTATACCATGGCTAGACAGGACACCCCCCTCTTTCTGCACGGCTTTGACCTCAGCGGCCACTTTGTTGACCTTCGACCTCTTGGTACCGGCGTCACTGGCCTGGTCCTGTCAGCAGTGGATCAGCGCACTGGACAGCGTGTTGCAATTAAGAAGCTGGTGATGCGTGACAGTGTGACAGTGAAACACGCCCTGCGGGAGGTCAAAATCACCCGGAGGCTGCACCATGAAAATGTAGTGCGTGTTCATGAGGTTTTGGCGCCGTACGGACGCCCGCTGCCCAGGGACCCTACGCAGCTCAGTGCTCTGTACATCGTGCAGGAGTGTATGGAGACTGACCTGGCCCGGCTGCTGGAGCAAGGACCGCTACCAACAGGTGTGGAAAAGAGGGGTTTTTAATCAATCAATGTCTCATTTTGTTCATTTTTCACTAATCTTTGTGCTTATTTTTGTTTTTAGTCATTTTTATTCTTACAATTTTCATTTTTGGGAACTTTATTCTTTAGTTTGTTAACTTTTTTTAACTAACCAGACATCTGTTCATCTCTCTCTCTCTCTCTCTCTCTCTCTGTGTCTCTCTCTCTCTGTCTCTCATTCTCTCTGTCTGTCTCTCTCTCTCTCTATATACATACATACATACATACATGGTGCATGTAGCATAATGTGCCCCCATTATCCTGCAGTTGCAGGTACTGTTAAAGTTCAAATAAATATGATTAGTATGACTATTTTGGTCATATTTGTTCATTTTACTGAATATTTTGTTAATTTGATTTAATAGTTTGTAAATTTTATTTAATATTTTGTCATTTCTGTTCACTTAATTTATTATTTTAGTAATTTTTGTTTGTGGGGAAGAGGACTGTAGTTTCTTTTTAGTGTTTATGCAAAACTGTTGGTATCTTTGTCATAATACATATTTGTCATAATTTCTTATTCTACATGTTTGCTGTTTGTTTTTGTCCATTTTGTGGATTTTTTTGATTCATTTTCTTGATTGTTTGGTTCATTTTTGATCACCTTTAACACCATCCAATAACACTGATCTACAAGTAAAATGCTTCCAGAATCAAGCGAATGAAATATTCCCACATATGTGTTAGTGATAAAGAAAACTCAAGTCTTAAATGCTGGTGGGCTCAAGTTTCCAATATAAGTCTGGGGTCAAAATGTGAAATTCTTAGAATGAACAGTAGAATAGGTTTTAGTCCAAATGAATATTGGTGTCAGATCTACCAGATCTACTTTCAAACACTGTCTGCACATTAAGATCCATTCACTTTACAGGTTCTTTCTAGTGGCTTATTTATAATCCATTGTATACACCGCTTGGTGTCATAACATCTTTAACTGCTCTGAGGAGCCAAACTGACTGAATTATAGTTTTTATAATTTCAGTTTTTAATCTATACTTATTTATTGTTCTTCATTCAATATTTATCCATTGAGGATTATGCTGTCTGTGATTGTTGTTATGTCTGACTATTGCTGATTGTTGCTGTTGTCGCTTTTGTGTATTTTTTATGTCACTAGCAAAGAGAAATTTCCAATTACGTAAAGTTTAATGGACATTAAAGCAGTCTATGTCTACATAAACCACCATATATGTGCAATTTCCCAATTGTGGGATGAATAAAATACTTCTATTCTAATAACACACCATCATATATATATTAAAAACATGAGCTAATCAACAGTAAAGGCATTTGTTTTCTGATTCATCTGCTTAAAGTATGTAAGATTTAATACATTTATGTCTGACGCAGATACTTTATAATAAAACTGTGGAGAAGTGTTATTATTCTAAATATATTTTTAACGTTAACACACTCACCAAAACTTTACTATTCGTCTGATTCAGGACAAAGCCATGTTATTATAAGTACAGCAGGTAAAAGCAGATGCATTGCCTTGGATCTTGACATCTACCATTTACCCTTGACCAGGTCATGCTACGCTGCTGTTCTACCAGCTGCTGAGGGGACTGAAGTTCATCCACTCCGCTAACGTCCTGCACAGAGACCTAAAGCCTGCCAACATATTCATCAACACGGACCAACTGCTGCTCAAGATCGGAGATTTCGGGCTGGCCAGGATAGTTGACCCTCACTACTCTCACAAGGTGAAAATGAGATGCACACAGGGGGTGTACAAAACACACTAACACGTACACACATACTGGGACACACATTTATATTCACATACAGAATATTAACATTACATGCAGATTTCACTTCATATTTAAGCATATTTTTGGTAATCCTATGTAATAACGTAAATATAACAACTTTTCCTTTTTTATATTTAGTTCTTCAGTTTCTTGTTTTTCATATGTGGAAAATAAGTTGAGAAAAATTTCACAACAGATATTTGCCCTGTTTACACGAGAGTTATTATTCTTGTTTAATTCAGAATAAAAGTAAATTCCGCTGTAAGATGACCACGTAAACACCTAATTCCAAAATGGTAATTCCGAATTAAACTTAATTCCAAATAAAGTCACTGCTGGTTTATTCCGATCTTAATTCTGAATTCGATAATTCCTCTGCCATGGAAACAGTTAATTCCTCTTTTAATATTATTCCTGTCATTCTGCAAATGCTCCTGGTTTCGTCGCCATGAAGCACATATTCCGCTGTCGGCATTAGTTTATATATATATATATATATATGTATATATATATATATATATATATATATATATATATATATATATATATATATATATATATATATATATATATATATATATATATATATATATATATATATATATATATATATATATATATATAGGCGGTTAGGCTATCCTTTTGGTACAATAAAGAATAGTTAAAAACCTTTTAATTTGTTGAATGAAAATTGACCAGAATTCCATTCAATATTGTGAGTCAGTGTAAACTATTCGATTGTATTTATGAATAACTGCCTTGATTCCTATGGTTAATTCAGTCGCGCCACTGCTTCGCAATTATCACAGATATAAATGCAAAAATCATGTGTAGTATCTGGTCTAACATGTTGATAGTTGAAATGGATACAAAACAGGAAGTGGATATGATCATTTTCTATCCAGTAGACATCCAGACATTAAGCAGCTGTTCTGTTTTTAATGACTTTCCTGGATCATTTAATGTTAAATAAAATAAAATAAAATAAATAAAGACCAATTAACTAGAGTGAAATACACACGTTTCTATGGAAACCTTTATTTGGAATCAACATGTCTATGTAAACATAAAGAAAATAGCTTTAATTCCAAATTATTTTATTCCAATAGAATTAAAAAACATCAATGAGATCAATAAATGATTAAAACATTTAACACAGTTAAATGGAACAGTTGTAACATATACATATTTTTTGGGGATATATTTTAGATTCTTATACATTTTTTGGGATTTTTTTCTGTACTTCAGAAGCATTTTTGAATATATTTGAATTTTTATCACTTTTTTTTGTTATTTATTTATTTATAGTGGATTTAAGCATGTTTTCTATATTTTTTTCCTGTATTTTATGTGTTTTTTTAGTATATTTTATGGGAAATCTGAGTTCAAGACCCCCTGTCTCCCCCAGAGACAGAACAATTGACCAACATGAAGTGTTTTGATCATAATTAATCAAAATGAATCCAAAGCAACCCTGTGATTAATCTGATTAAACATTTTAATCATTGGAGAGCCCTGTTTTTTGTTTTTTAAAAAAATCTTGATAAGAACCAAGTAATGTGCAACGTGAGCTTTTCTTTCTGTGCCTGTATTATCAGGTTACACTTGTGCATCACTGATGTAGCAGACCTCTGTCTTTAACAATAGACAGGCTCTACTGTCCAAACCCTATTATTAAGACCTTCTTCTTAGACCTGGTGTCAAATGTTTCACCAGTCAGCCCCTGTGATTAAGCAGTCTATTCCAGAAGAAGTCCTCTAAGAGATTTATAGCACAGAGACCCTACAAATATACCCAATATAATCTAAAGTGGGCCAGACCAGTCAAATAATATAAATAACAGCATAAGAACTTATAAATGGTGTCAGCTCCAAAGTTTTCTCTGTTTTTGAGTTTTAAAAAAAGTCAAATTCCACAATGAAATTTTTTTTCTTCCATGAGCTGTACTCAAACATAACACATAAATATGAACAACCTGGAAATTCTTAAGAAAAATAAGTGCAATTTTGACAATATTACACCTTATTTTGTCATTTTTACATGTGCATCACAACTTACAGATCACAGTGGATCTATAAATACACACATTATTGATAATATTCCATATATTTATCTTAAGGAATTTCAGATTGTTCATATTTGTTCAGGTTTTTTCCCATTTTTTTGTTGTAAATGTGTAATTTCACCTTTGTTTTTACACTACAACAAAAAGAAAATTAGCTTTTTGTATTAATTATAGGTTATTAATTCACTGGTCTGATCCACTAAAATGGTTTGAACATATTTGTTTGTTAATATTTTCAGTGTAATTTTTGCATTTCACAAATACACCGACCCTATAGTGGGCTGCTTTTGGCCCCTGGGCCGTATGTTTGACACCTGTGCCCTAAAACATCTCTAGCGTGACTGAGTGAGTCTGTATGTGTGTCCGTGAGTGTGTTTGTGTGTTTTTTTGGGTCTGTGCATGTGGAGACGAGCTCTGGTGAAAGATGATCTTTGTCAACTCAGAGCACGGGACTGGGGATCAGCTGGGTGCAGACACAGGGGGTGCATTCGGAGGGGAGAATGGGGGAGGGAGAGGCGAAAAACAAATGAGGACAAAGGGTAAAAAATATTGAGTCATGAAAGAAAGACGAGAGAGGTGAGGTGAAAAGTACAGAGGTGCAGACGGAGAAACAGAGCAAGAGAGGTGGAGGAAAAGGAGCCAAAAAGAAGAGGGAAGGGAAGGGGGTGGGGTGAGAAAGACAGGAGAGATGAAGGTAGTTTAGGTCGTGCAGGGCAGCAGAAACAACTTGCTGTGCTTCTCAGTCTGTGTGTGTTTTAGTGCATATCAGTACTCTCACACTGTGTACCTACAGCAAGTCCTCACAGTAAAAGAACACTGTGTTCAGACTTCAAATGTCTGTCTGTACAGACAGGCAGACAGACAGACGGATGGATAGATAGATAGATAGATAGATAGATAGATAGATAGATAGATAGATAGATAGATAGATAGATAGATAGATAGATAGATAGATAGATAGATAGATAGATAGATGGTTCATTAAAAAAGTTAAGAAACTACAGAATAAACTTACAAAATAGAAAACTGTAAGAATAGAAATGAGTGAAGACAAAAATCTCTTTCATGTTGCATCATCAGCCTCTATGCATATTACAGTGTCAGTCTTTCAAAATAAGAACACATTAATAAACAATAAGAATCCCAGTTTCACTATAGTTTCAAACTTAACAGCTGACATGGTTTGATTTGCACTGAAGTAAATACTGGCAGATGAGACTGTGTTCCAGTCATTGTGTCCGTCTTTTCTTTATTAGCATAAAATTACATTAATAGGTCTGTGTGTGTATAATATAAAGTGTGTGTGTGTGTGTTTGTGTGTCAGATGATTGAGGGTGCAGTGCTGACACCAAAGCAGATGCCTGCTACAAATGTGCTAGCGCTGTTTTTGTGATTTAATAATGCAGAGCCAAAGGATTACCTTTTGGAACATTATGTCCTAATGGATGTGGTCAGGAGTGGCTTTAGCTGTGATAAATAGAAAAATCAAAAATCAAAATACGGACAGTAGTGTACCTAAATTTATATAACCTAGTTGAATTTTAGACTCTTTAGCTATTTTTCAGAGAATACCATACCATAACATTTTTATTTATAAAAGGGCTTTAAAACAGACACAAAGCGCTGCACACGACAAGACAACAGAAAGGCATAAAACGCAAAACAGAGAAAGGAGAACAAGACAGTAAAATGAATTTAAAAAAATACAATAAAAAGTACTAAAACTACACAGATAAAACAAATGATCATACAATAAATGAACTAAAATCAATGAGTCACTAAGTTGAAATATAAGAATATGAATGATAATACAAAAACACTTCTTTCACTCATAGGTAGTGGTTTGATGAAGCAATTTATCATCAAATAAATGCATTTTCTTATTTTAAATCATAATGACGATAGAAAATATCCAAAGGACACTGATCATAAGTTTACATACACTAGTTCTTCATCCTCTGTGTTGTTCCCTTTAACATCAGTGACAGATGAGAGTCTTTTGTGTCAGATGGTAAAGCTGTACATTCTTTTGAGCAAAACACCTTCAGTTCATTTAAGATTTCTGGTTTTCTTACATGAACTGCATGTTGTTGACACCTCCCCAAAATGGATCAGTGATAATGAGGTCAGCAGATGGAGACTCCGTCACCTTTACTTTCCTTCTACTGTTCAATTAACAGCTCGACTTGGCCTAATGTTTAGGGTCATGGTCGTTTTGGAACGTTCAAGACCAGAGCTGCATAATATATTGTTTGAACATCGACATCACAATGTATGTGTGCGTAATAGTCACATCCCAGGTCCTGCAATTAAAAAAAATAAAAAATAATTATTTGTATATTTTTTTAAGAATTTTTAAAAATGTATTTACTTTTTCATAATTTTTAAAAATGAATGAATTATTTTTGTTTTTACATTTTTGTCTTTTTTTAATTTCTTTGTCTTTTTTATTTATTTGTTTTCTCATTTATTTCTTCATGCATGTATTTGTTTTTTAAATGAATGAATGAATGAATTTTTTTAATTTATTTTATTCATTTATTTTCATGTATTTTTAATTAATTAATTACTTTTGGTTCATCTTTTTATTTGTTTCTCCATGCATATATTTCTTTTTAAAATATTTATTTATCTATTTACTTTTAATTATTAATTTTTAAAAATGATTTCAGCTACAAGAAGGATGATACTGTTTGTGTCGGCACCACACAGCTGTTATTTACTCCTGAGTATTTTTTTTCATATTGCAATATATATATATATATATATATATATATATATATATATATATATATATATATATATATATGTGTGTGTGTGTGTTTTGAAGGGTTGGACAAAAAAAAATCTCAGTGTCGTTTTTTTTTTTCCAAATATCGTGCAGGCCTAACAGTTGGTGACTGCTGTTGTTTTCCAGTTTATCCAAACCATCATGTCCTCACAGTCCACTGAAACCAGGCTGTTTACTGTCTTCAAGCGCACTTCACACTACACAGATATTACAAACATTTACCCAGACAATGGAGGATGACAGAGAGGTTGAGACGAGACAGGAGGATGAAACAGAACACAAAATATTGTTGGTGTTGTTGTTTACACTGGTAGGTCCTCTGTGTCTGCATGTCCTGTCACCTGCTGATGTAAGACTGGATCCACCCTGAAATGATGCACAACAAGAAGAGGAAGGACGAGAGAGATTTCTGAAAAGAAAGGGAAAGGAAGTGAAGGCAGAGTAAGACAACACGGCAAAAAATAAACTTTAACAGATGAGAAGAGAAGGAAGAGAGGTGAGAAAAGAGGTGGTGAAGTCATAAGAAGAGAGAGAGAGAAGGGTGAAGCGTGAAAAAAAGAGATATGGAAGGGAAGGGTGACGTCAAGAAAACACTGAGCCGGGGTGGAGATGAGGTTAAGAGAATGAGATGGAGAGGAAAGTGGGAGGTGATGACAGGGGGGAGGAAGGATGAGATGAAGAAAGAGAGAAGACAAGTGAACCCAACAAACCCTTTGGTAGTGATGATGAGCTGTGACAAAAGCCTGAACCAGTGACCAAACCCAAAACTAAATATAGTAGCAAAGCTCTGTGCTCCAAACTGCTGTACATACAAACACTAACTTTTATCATCAATCAGTATTTCACCCCCCCCCCCCCCCATTGAAAATGACAAAAAACAAGCTTGCTTCATAGTCGGAGGAGGTAGTTATAGCGCCGGAAATTTCACGGAGGAGTCTGGAGAAATTTACAAATCACGAAACAAAATTGGGGATTATGGAGCTTAACAACTATTGTCGCTAGGGCATTAACAGAAATGTCGACTTGTCAACACATCAACTCTCATAGCACAATTTGACTTAAATTTGGAGGAGTCACCAAGTCACATGTTATTCTTCCTCTCCCTCCCCCTCTCTAGCTAACCTGAGTGATTTGAGCAGCATCCGCTAGCTAGCCTGAGTGATTTGAGCAGCATCCGCTAGCTAACCTGAGTGATATGAGCAGCATCCGCTAGCTAGCCTGAGTGATTTGAGCAGCATCCCCTAGCTAGCCTGAGTGATATGAACAGCATCCGCTAGCTAGCCTGAGTGATATGAGCAGCATCCGCTAGCTAACCTGAGTGATATGAGCAGCATCCGCTAGCTAACCTGAGTGATATGAGCAGCATCCGCTAGCTAACCTGAGTGATATGAGCAGCATCCGCTAGCTAACCTGAGTGATATGAGCAGCATCCGCTAGCTAGCCTGAGTGATATGAGCAGCATCCGCTAGCTAACGTGAGTGATATGAGCAGCATCCGCTAGCTAGCCTGAGTGATATGAGCAGCATCCGCCAGCTAACCTGAGTGATATGAGCAGCATCCGCTAGCTAGCCTGAGTGATATGAGCAGCATCCGCTAGCTAGCCTGAGTGATTTGAGCAGCATCCGCTAGCTAGCCTGAGTGATATGAGCAGCATCCGCCAGCTAGCCTGAGTGATATGAGCAGCATCCGCTAGCTAACCTGAGTGATATGAGCAGCATCCGCTAGCTAGCCTGAGTGATATGAGCAGCATCCGCTAGCTAGCCTGAGTGATTTGAGCAGCATCCGCTAGCTAACCTGAGTGATATGAGCAGCATCCGCCAGCTAACCTGAGTGATATGAGCAGCATCCGCTAGCTAGCCTGAGTGATATGAGCAGCATCCGCTAGCTAGCCTGAGTGATTTGAGCAGCATCCGCTAGCTAGCCTGAGTGATATGAGCAGCATCCGCCAGCTAGCCTGAGTGATATGAGCAGCATCCGCTAGCTAACCTGAGTGATATGAGCAGCATCCACTAGCTAGCCTGAGTGATTTGAGCAGCATCCGCTAGCTAACCTGAGTGATATGAGCAGCATCCGCTAGCTAACCTGAGTGATATGAGCAGCATCCGATAGCTAGCCTGAGTGATATGAGCAGCATCCGCTAGCTAACCTGAGTGATTTGAGCAGCATCCGCTAGCTAGCCTGAGTGATTTGAGCAGCATCCGCTAGCTAACCTGAGTGATATGAGCAGCAGTGGGGGGGGTCAAGAAAACATGCACCCACTTTGCAAAGCATGACCTCACAACATTGAGTCGCATGCTAAAATAAAAATAAATCAAGAAAAATAAATGAATAAGTTAATTAATTAAAAAAATTAAAAATATACAAATAAATAAAAACAAATATTTTTTTTTATTGAATCAAAATAATTGCAGGACCTGTCATGTGACTGTTGCGCAGACGTACGTTGTGATGATAAATAACAGATGCTCAAACAACAGATTGCGCAACTCTACTCTGTGCAACTCTACTCTGCATTCTATCTATTTTACAACTTGGAGCAGTGGTTAACACTCAAAGCAAGAAGGTCCCTGGTTCGAATCCCACACCAGACATTTCTCTGTGGAGTTTACATGTTCTCCTCGTGTCTGTGCGAGTTTTCTCCAGGCTCCTCCCACCATCCAAACACATGCACTGATAGGTTAACTGGTTAATCTAAAATTGTCCATAGGTGTGAATGTGAGAGTGATTGTTTGTCTATATATGTTCAGCCCTGAGATGAACTGGAAACTCATACAGGGTGTACCCCGCCTTCACCCATTGCAGCTGGACTAAGCCCCCAGTGACCCCCGTGACCCTAGTGAGGATAAAGCGGGTTCAGATGATGAGATGAGACAAATTTTACAACTTTTTGCTGTTAATTCTCGAGTAATGTTTACAGTGCAGAAAAAAAAGAGCGAGTGTATATTTGTCAGGGCATCTTTAGGCACTCAACATCAGTTTTTGCTCCGTCATCTCCTGGCAAACAGAGGAGACGAGGCAGCACATGGGCAGGAAGCAGAGGAAGAGAGTAAGGTTGTGTGAGGACAAAGTGGGCTTGTGGAGGAGGTAAGGGCAAACATGATAGATGGGTGAGAAAGAGAGGCATGAGTGGAAATGAGTGTGCCACAAGAACACAGTCAGTGCTGTGCAGCTGGATTAGCATTATGCATAATACTGGAAAAGAAGACACTGTGTGACATTTAAAAACACTGTGATGAAGATGAATTCTACTTCAGGCCACAGTGTTGGACGTGATATATAGGTGGAAGTGCAAGTGTAGACAGCCTACAGTGAATAATAGCTGTGAGTCATGACCCAGTCCTGCTGATTGAAACACAGTTCACTACATTTTTTGTCTCATTTTCCAATAATAATCAAGACAGACGTTTTTTGTCACAACATTTTTATTGTTTTTTCATTCTTTTTAACCATTGCACCATTTTCAGTGATACAGCAGAATAGAACCACATAAATAGATCAGTAAATGTATTTATTGATCTATTTATTTATTCATTTATAGGATTTTAAAATAAATCATTAGACATTTATGGAAAAAATATTATAATTACAAGAAATATTTTTAGTATTTTATATAAGTATAAAAAACCCTAAAAATAGATAGATAGATAGATAGATAGATAGATAGATAGATAGATAGATAGATAGATAGATAGATAGATAGATAGATAGATAGATAGATAGATAGATAGATAGATAGATTTACATATAACATTTTGACTTTAGCTTGTAAGAACATCTAGATGATTGAATTAATTAATTAATACCAGGAAGATGCCTGATTTACACTTAAAAAACACAAAATACAGATGATAACATGACAATAAATGGTGATAAATCACTTAGAAAAAGTTACAAATAAAGAAAAAACTTTAGGGCTGTCAAAATGAACACATTAACACAGATTAATCCTTGATCGTGATTAAGATAATAAATTTTTTTAAATGCAATTAAATTGAACTATTGTTTTGTTGAAAAAAAAATAATATATTTATATATATATATAAGGAAAAATGGATGAATGAATACTAATAATTTTGTGATATATTATTACATTCTAACTCTTTCCAGGTACAATACGGCCAAGGGCAACTGGATTCGCATTATGCATAATACTGGAAAAGAAGACGCTTTGTGACATTTAAAAACACTGTGATAAAGATGAATTCTACTTCAGGCCACAGTGTTGGACGTGATATTAAAGGTTAAAGTGCAAGTGTAGACTGTGAGTCATGGCCCAGACCTGCTGATTGAAACACAATTCACTATATTTTTCCACTCATTTTCCAATAATGATCAAGACAGGCTTTTTAAAGAATGAAATAATTTCATTACTGGTTGTACTGGGGGTTTCAGAAAGCTTCACAGATATGCAGAACATACAGCGCCACCTCCTGTCCTATGGCCTTTTCTGTGTTAAGAAGAATATTCTCCTGTTGTGGAACTCCACATTACATACACACTAAGAGAATTAAGGACAGTTAAGATCTATAATACAAGTAGTGGGTTTGGGGGGAGGGGGGAGATGTGATATTGTTTTATTTTTTTTTATCAGATTAGATCAGAATTCACTTTATTGTCCTCTAGAGGAAATTAGTTTTGGGCTTCTGGGTCCTTTGTCTACAGCAGTTATAAAACCTTACATATACTCGCCACACACATTACATCACAGACCAGGACAATAACTGACAGTTTATCAGTCTACTGTGAGGTCAACATTGTTGGTGTATTATTATTGTAGAAAATGTACTTTAGAGGAAAGTGACATGTGAAGGTCCACTTTACAAACACTTACATTAGACCCGTAACCCAACCCATGATTAAATATTCTCTACCCAGAAGCTCAGTGTCTATCTTTATTTTCAGTTTAAACTCACCAGTTTTACTCAGGAACATCTTGCGAGTTCGTGTTTGCACTAAAGGAACTGGTTAAGTGTTGTTTGGAAATCTGTGGGTGTATATAGAGCTCCCTTCAAAATAAAACGATCCGGTTGTGTGGATCAACCATGGATCTCCAGTTTTATTCATAAATATGCTTTTATTTTCTCACTTCCTGTCCACTACCCGTATTAACTTTACCGTACGCCACTGTGCAAATCGTAGCGGAATCTGGGAAAAGTCCCGCCTTAAGCGCTAGGATTGGAGAGGCAGTCTGTCAGTCAAACTAGCTCACCTGCCTACGTTCTTGATTCGAAAAATTAATTCTTAACAGCCTGCGACAGCCACAGTGGAATGAGTTCGCCTTCGTTGCGTCGTTTAAATCCATACTAGATTACGTACATGTACTACTCAGAAAATTAAGAATATCGTGTAAAAAGTTTTTTTTATTTATTCAGGTAACTCAACATAAAAGTTGAAACTAATACATTTATAGACTCATGACATGCACAGTGGGATATATCAAGCATTTATTTGTTATAATTTTGCTAATTATGATTTACATCTTATTAAAACTTCAAACTCAAAAACTCAGAAAATTTGAGTTTTGCTTGAAAGTGAGTTTTCTGAAGCTGTACATCCTAATCAGCAAAATCAAAACAAATAAAAGCTTGCAATATATTGATTTGCACACTATTTGTCTATATAATACGTACATTCCACCGTACAGAAATGCAAGCACCTTTTCAGGATATTCCAATTGTCCGAGTATGTCTCTGAAACAGCTCAGCCAATCAGAAGCAGAGTTTGGCCAACTTTCCCGGATTCCGCCTGCGATTTGCACAGTCTCTTACCGTACCTCAAAAAAATCATCAGATAAAACCTCTGGTTGGACGTTCTAACATGTATACATTTCTGAAAATAAATGCTGTCATTGTTAAGCTACATGGCCACAGATATAAAGAACATAATTACAGATCTGTGGCTGGACCTCAGGCTACTGTTGGTAGCCAGTTTTACAGATTCTGGGTTCTGTGGACCGATTCACTCGGATCTCATACGACACAGACTGATAACTGATTCGAATTGGTTTATGTTTCCACCCCTAATATTTTTAACAGTAGGTGTTAAAGAATGAATTCATGTTTTGTTTGTTTTTTCTATGTTTGATTGTGTGTTTACTATGTTAATACAAAAAAACAAAGCATAGTGTAACCATTCAGGAGATGTTAAATCTGTACCATGATAAGACTTCACAATAAAAACTATCTGATAGAAAGAACAAAATGGATGGATGGATGGATGGATGGATGGATGGATGGATGGATGGATGGATGGATGGATGGATGGATGGATGGATGGATGGATGGGTAGGTAGGTAGATAGATAGATAGATAGATAGATAGATAGATAGATAGATAGATAGATAGATAGATAGATAGATAGATAGATAGATAGATAGATAGATAGATAGATAGATAGATAGATAGATAGATAGATGTACCACTTTCCAGGTGGCTCAGCATAATTTACCTGTTAGGACTACACTCACAAAATCATTTCTGACGTAAGTGTTGACTAATGGAACTCATGTGGGTCAGGAAAAATCCCCCCTCTGCATGGCAGAAGACTAAATGGAGTAATTACGTAAGAGGAAGCTAAGGAAAAAGATAGATGTAAGAGGACACCAAAGCAAAGATGTTAAGGAGGTAAAGAAAAAGAGGTGCTCTAATAAGGGTGTTTGCCTCCTTAATTTATTAATAACAAGAGGTAAGTGTTTATGAGTAAAAAAAAGTGCACTTCCTATTCCTCTATTCTGTTGTATTTATCTGGAAGTTAAGGAGACAACACTGTTATAAATAGAACAGAGGAGACAGGATGCCTGGGAACAGTTCAACAGTAACACTAACTCACTTTTAAAGGTTTTATTTTTGGATACTTTTGACATTTTTCTGATTTATCCTGCTTAAATAAATATTTCATCCATGGCAAAAAAATAGTCTTACTTTTTGCTTTATTACAATTAAGATATAAGTACTTTGTTACTGTATTGAAGTAGATTTTTTTTAGGTATCTGTACTTTACTTGATTATTTTTCTGGAAACATTTTACTTTTACTCCCTACATTTTTGTATAAATATCTGTACTTTATACTCCTTACATTTATACAACTAGAAAAGCACTCTGAGAGCGCAGACCTCCCCCGAGGAACCCCCTCCCCCCTCACCAAAATCTAATCAGATCTCCCCATTACCAATCTACCCTGAAAATTTCATCAGAATTCGTCCATAAGTTTTTTACTTATCTTGTACACAAACAAACAAACAAACAAACATCCAAACCAACCAACCAACGCCGGCAAAAACATAGACATCAACATCAACAAAGGTAATAACAGAAAAAGACAAAGTTAGGAACTGAAGTGTGACAGGTTTGGACTAAATAATGGACTCAGAATGTACATTAATAAGAGATTCAGGATGTTGAACTGGAACAGACTGAACAAGGAGTTATACGATCAAAACTAAAGTAATAAAATAAGCAACAAAATGAAGAAAAACAGCCAAAGTAATCAATAAAATGAACAAAAATGAAGAAGAAATCAACACAATGATAAGTAATATAAACAAAATAAGAAACAAAATATTGAAGAAAAATACATTTTAAAAAAATTTGAAAAATAATCAAAATGCTCAAAAACATGACGTAAAACTAGAAAAGCACTCTGAGAGCGCAGACCTCCCCTTTTCAAATGAAGAAAGGTCGGCCAAGGAGGTTATGTTTTTGCCAGAGTTTGTTTGTTTGTCTGTTTTCTGTCTTTCTGTTAAGATAACTTAAAACGTTATGGATGGATCTTGATGCCATTTACAGGTTAGGTTGGTAATGGGGAGATCTGGAAATGATTAGATTTAGGTTTATTTATTACTGTACATTTATGTACAGTATTTAATTCTGATTTATTTCCAATTTTAATGAATTAATGACATATTTAATTAATTATTCAATGATGTATTTATTTAATTTGGCACTTTTAGTCCTCTATGCTTGAAAGCCGAGGACTGTGTTGTTGTAAATAAGTGTTGTTGTAAATATTCTGACACTAACAAAAATATATAACATATCAACTTTATCTTTATGAGAGGAAACCAAAATAAAGATAATAAGGAGGTGCTCTAATAAAACAAGGACCATGAAATAATTAATTAAATAGTAAAATAATAATGTTTTCTTTCTTTTCTTTTTAACCTCCAATAAATTGGTATTTTAATGAATAAATGGAACATTTAATATACACATTTATGTATTTAATTCCAATGTAATTCCAATTGAAATCAATTAATGACACATTGAATTAATTATTTAATGATGTATTTATTTATTTATTTAATATTAACACGTTTAGGCCTCCATACTTGAAAGCCAAGTACTATAAATAAGTGTTTTTCTCTGACACTAACAAAAATCTGTAACATATTCACCTCACTTTTATTCAAGAGGTAAGTATTTATGAGTAAAAAAATAAAGTGCACTTCCTTTTCCACTGCTCTGGTATTTACTGTGTTGTATTTATCTGGAAGTTAAGGAGACAACACTGTTATAAATAGCACAGAGGAGACAGGATGCCTGGGAACAGTTGAGTATCATGGAGCAACTGAGATTTAATGTGGATAGAGTGAAGCTGTTA
The DNA here is from genome assembly GCA_020466265.1 of Siphamia tubifer. Classification (NCBI taxonomy): domain Eukaryota; kingdom Metazoa; phylum Chordata; class Actinopteri; order Kurtiformes; family Apogonidae; genus Siphamia; species Siphamia tubifer. The sequence goes on along the minus strand of CM035791.1, from coordinate 47,443,795 downwards.
TTGGGAGCTGAGGTGACATATCACTTGATAAGATTTTTAATGAAAGCAACAAGAAAAACCACGTCATTAAAAGCAGAGCTGTTTCTCTTGTGTGAATCCTGTTGCCTGTGGCTCATCTCCTCACACAGTGTCATCCTTATTCACGAGGTGACAAGTTTCAAAAGTTAAAAAAAAAAAAAAAAAAGACTCTAGGTGGTTGTCAGCCGTAATGAGCCAATGTGTTGTTTTACAGCCGAGCATCAAAGCCAGGAACTGAAGGTGAAGATTCAGAGGAAGTATGATTTTCTACTGCGGCATTTATCTGAGGAGCCACTTCTCACAGTCAAACGCTAAATCAAGTTAAATCAAGTTACAATGAAATATACCAGTGTAAAGGTTACGTTTTATTTTATCTTTAGCTGATGTTACAGACTTCACAGTGTTTCTGCTCTGACCCATCACAGGTGGGAAGTTATGAAGTACAAGTACTTTGTTATTGTACTTTACTGTATTTATTTTTCTGGAAACATTTTACTTTTACTTCCTACATTTTTGCATAAATATATGTACTTAATACTCCTTACATTTATATAAATATATGTACTTAATACTTCTTATATTCTCAGAACATTATCACACAACACAACATATTTTCTTTCAAACAGATGTGACTTTTTATCTCTTATTTATGACTTTATCTCAATTTTGCCATTTTATCTTACAATTTTGACTGTTTTTCTCATACTTGTGCATTTTGTATTTCATATTTATTACTTTTTCATCTCAATTTTGACTTTTTATCTCATAATAATGGATTTTTTAAAATCTCATTTTTGTGACTTTTTTTTTTTTTTTTTAATCTCATCATGACTTCTTCTTTTTTTTTTCCTTTTTCCCCTAAATTTCAAAGCTGTCAAGCAAAAAAAAATTGGAGTTGTACATTTGACTGTTTTACTTTCTTACAACTTTGAAATTGTACTTTTTTACTTTCACTTCAGGAAAGGAGTTGAATCCGTACTTCTTCAGCATGTCATTCTACTGCTCTGACCTCACCTTACCTGTTTGTTTCTCTTCTCTCCTGTTTTTCTCTCTCTCTTGTCCATCCTGTCACTTGCTTCTCCAGGGCTATCTATCCGAGGGTCTTGTAACGAAGTGGTATTGTTCCCCACGTCTGCTCTTGTCCCCAAACAACTACACTAAGGCTATAGATATGTGGGCTGCTGGCTGCATACTGGCTGAGATGCTCACTGGACGCATGCTATTTGCAGGTACTTCTTTTGCTTCTCAAGAGTGTTATCGGGACTTTAATCGAACCAGGGTCCTTCTGTCTTTGAGGCACGAGTGCGAACCACTGCACCACCGTGACGCCCAACTAGTGAATCAAATGTTAATAATAATAATAATAATACATTTTATTTGTATAGCACTTGTCATGGCACTCAAAGACGCTTTACATGAAGTAAAAAAAAGAACAATAAGAGTTTGACTAGAATAGGAAAAGAAACAATGAAACAAAAACAAAAAACAATAGAAAATTGAATAAAAGTAATCAAACATTAAAAGCAATCTTGAATAAATTAGACACGTGCTGCCTTTGAAAGTCGGTTGTCATCTCCGCTGGTTGCATACCGCATGGACAGAAAACAACAAGAGGAACGAGGGACGCAGAAAAAGCCGGTCCATCTGACATCAGAGGGACTTTAGCGTCACCCACGTGGGATTAAGACTGTCCCCGGCACCGACTCTGAAGTAGCATTAGCATTAGCATCAACAAGAGAAAATGGAGCCACGGTAGCTGCTGCACAAACTGGGAAAAAAATGGCGGATCAAACTGGTTCATGTGCTCTCTGTGGAAATGAAGCCTTGTTTTTTCCCTTCACGTTTTCAGAACAAGCAATGGCACGAAACCTAGCTGGATGCTACTTGGGTAAAGCTAAATACATACACAGCGAGAGGGGAGGGGGGAATGTTCCTTCACACATTCTGATCCAATCAGAGACGCCTCGTAACCGCGTCATGGACATGTATGAGGAAGTTCCTTTAAACTCTGTTGTTCGTCCTCAAGTCATTTTTCTACTGTGACAAAACAGCTGGAAATAAAACAATCCGGGCATTTTTTAAAAATAGAACCAACACGCATTGTATTCAATAACAATAGAGAACACAGTAATATTAATGAAATAACCATGAAATGACACCTTTAAAAGTGTTGAGGTCGGAACAGTGACAGATGGTTGGGGGAGTGAGTTCCAGAGGTTTGGGGCGGCTACAGAAAAGGCTCTGTCCCCCCAGGTTCGGTGCTTGGTTTTGGGCGGCGGGGCGAGGAAGTGGGACATGAGGCGGTAGGGGGGCACCGCCTGGTGATGGAGGGCTTTATGGGTGAGGAGGAGAATCTTAAATTGTTGTAGAAAATGACTGTTGTTTTCACCTTCACTACAGTACGGAGTCTCTGAACATCAAAACAGGTCATATTTGATGACCGTGAAAAAATGAAAAACTGCTTTTCATATTAATTATTTGTACGTACTGATAGGATTAGTGGCTCAGGAGTTATTAAACATATTAAATCAGGAGATGACTTAGATCACCAGTGGCTGTTTGGGTCTATATGGGTTAATCTCCTGCAGATACACTGTGATTTAACATATTTAGCAGCAATTTTATTGCATAATTATCATTAACTGAAGCCCTGTATGAGTGAGAATCAAGTGTCCAGTGTGAAAGACATGCCTCACAGTGGGAAAGGTTGCATCAAATGAGAGCTGAAGGTTTTCTGTGTGGAGTGTCCTCCACCAAAGACACTTGGTTTTCTTTCTGCTGGCTACTTGTATGCCTGACCAGAATAACAATGATGATGTGTTGTCAAAAGCAGATGTAGTTGTTTTGACAGGCTGATTTGACCTCCACCAACACCATACCAGAAGAGTCACAGCAGGAAAATTAATGACAGACCAATATATTGTACATTGATATATCGGGCCTAAATTTACATGTATTTCTTGCATTGGTATTGACCTATGGCAGTGGCTGATATGCTCTTTTTTTTCCCCTGCAATGATTTACTGACAGCACTTCTGTGTTCTTGCAGATGCTGCTGTCCACACTGAGAAAAACTGACAACATTTTTATTTTGTAATTCAGTACATTTACATGAGTGACACGGCGGTGCAGTGGGTAGCACTCATGTCTCACAGCCAGAAGGTCCTGGGTTCTATTCCAACACCAGTGGGTGGGACTGACCTTTCTGTGTGGAGTTTACATGTCCTCCCCCTGTCTGTCTGGGTTCTCCGGTGTCCTCCCACCATCTGAAGACATGCACTGATAGGTTAATTCATTCCTCTGAAATTACCCATAGGTGTGAATGTGAGACTAACTTTGTCTCTACAGCAGGCATGTCCAAACTATTCCACAAAGACACTTCTAAAACCCCAGAACCTACCTTTTTGAACCTGCATTTACAGAGGAGGAGTTGCGACCTTTGAAGCAGAGAACACTGGAAGATCCCGTTACTCCAAGCCAGGGGTCTCCAAACTATTCCACAAAGGGCCGGTGTGGCTGCAGGTTTTTGTTCCAATCAACCAAGAGTTCACAGTTTGACCAATCGACTCTCTGAAGACAGAGATCAGTTAATTAATTGATTCAAGTCTGGTGCGCTGCTGCTTGGTTGGAACAAAAGCCTGCAGTCGCACCAGCCCTTTGTGGCCTAGTTTGGAAACCCCTGCTCCAAGCGATCCAGATGTGTGAAGCAGAGCAAATGCAAACTGGTGTCAGTGTGGAGACTGTGTTGTGCTGACTGGGGTGAAATATTTCCATCGATGCAGACGAGTACTACAAATGAGTGACTGACAGTCCTTGGTGTGTGCCGGCTGTGTTTCTCCACACCGAAAAATTGTTCCCATACACAAATGAGTAAGACGAGTCCTTTGCCCCATCATTCACCCTTGAAGTAAATGCCCAGCACGCGGAAAGTAATGAGGAGACAAAATCAAGGACATTAATTCACTTTCGACGAGATACTTATTTGGTGACGCAAGAATGCAGTTAATGTAGGAATCCAACCTGTGGTGGTTTCCACACACTTATCTAGGTCTGAGAACAGTGGGGAAACACTGAATTTGGCCTGAGGGGGGTTGTATCCCTTTAAGAAAACAAGTGCAATTTTAACAATTTTCTTTTGGTCATTTGCACATGTGCAGAACTACTTATATTTCAATTACAAATACACAAAACATTTAGTAAAAGGCAGAATAGTTGTAAAATTACACTCAATTCTCTTCAGATATTTCAGGTGGTTCATATTTGTTCAGGTTTTTTGTAAAAGGATGGTTGGTTAATAGAAAGATTTTCCTGTAATTTGACTTTTTAACTTTAAAATCTGCAGTTTTCATTATTTAATTATGAACATGTTTTACTGCTCTGACCCAGTGTAGTTCTAATTATTCTGTATGTAGAACCTGAATTAAAATCATTTTTACACCGTTAATATCTTCATTGTTATTCATCCTACGGGCCAAACTGGATCCTTTGGCAGGCGGGACTTGGCCATTATGTTTGACACTTGTGCATTAGACATTACAACAGTTTATTGTGTTTTTATTGAGCTACTACAGTTTACAACATGGATCTACAGTACGTTTTTTATTGACCGCAGGGAAAGCAATGTGTTCTTATCTTCTTTTACTGCTGTTGGCTTGTTCCTTCAAGTGGTGAATGTGTTAATATAGCTCCATCTGGTGGTGGAGATAAACTTTTACTCCACTTTGAATCACATGGGGTAAATAAATAAATAAATAAATGCTGCACAACCATGTGTGGGCTGCAGTATGTAAACACTTTGAGTCATGCCATTACTGTTCATGTCACAATATTTAGTCTACATACATCTGAAGTGACAACAATGACTTATGTGATTTCCATCCAAAAAGCCCAGACACATTTTTTTAAGACTGGGATTTTTCTCTGCTAATTTTAGGACAACTTTTTTTTTTTTTTTAAATCTATTTTTGTTACACAAAGGAGAGGCTGCTCAAGAAATTGCTCTGGGAAAGAAAATTCCCAGGTGAACTAAAGCAATCTACCAGCTCTGACACATCTGGAAGGTGTGAATAAAAGTGCAACATATTTGAAATGTCAAGGTTTTTTTGTTTTTTTGCATTTACTGACGATAAATTGGGAGAACTAATATATAACAGAATAGCCTTTATTGTCTTTTTGTGTCGAAGGAAATCAGGAGTGCAAGTCCAGAGCTGCAAAAATAAAAATTGAGGGACTATAAATTTACAAAAACTAAAAAAAAAAAAAAAAAGATTGGAAAATATAATTTTAAAGAGTACAATTTAACAAAGAATAAAGTAACATAAGAAGAGAGCTTAGTACAGGGGTGTCAAAGACATATTTGTTTAGAGGCCACATTCAGCTAAAGTTGATCAGAAGTGGGTCGCACCAGTAAAATAAAAATATGAAAAGATGTAAATAATAATCAACCCCAAACCGTTGTCCATGTTTTAGAGGGAAAAAAGTTAATTTACATGATGAAAATGTTTTCATCTATAAACCATCCTTTCAAACAGTGTGAATAGCATGAACAAACTGAAATAAATGTGTAATTTTAACATTATTAGACTTTCCTTTGTCATTTACATGTGTATTTTATATCTTACAAATACGCAAAACATTTAATAATTGGTAGAATATTATTATTAAAATTGTTCTTACTTCTCTGAAGACATATAATTTACAGTTGTTCATATTTGTTCCGGTTTTTCAGAGTTCTTGTGAAATGATGCTTTGTTTTTGTGTAACTAAATGAAAAAAAAAATGACAGTATTTGTAGGTTATTTCATTCGAGTGAATTGGCCTGAATGTGGAATCTCAACTAAAATGATTAATATTAGTGTACTTTTTACATTTCATAAATTCATCCAACAGGCCAGACCGGACCCTTTGATGGGCCAGATTTGGCCCCTGGGCCACATGTTTGACACCTGTGGCTTAGAAGAATAAAATGTTTTAAATACACTAGATAAAATATAAATAAGTGTCATTTACACTATTAACATGAATAACAGTATGTATTTGTATTTCAATTAACAGCATGTATTTCCGATAAAGTCATTATGTATGTGCTATATGTGTCGATATGTAAAAATAGTGCATTTATTTTTGATAAATATTGAATAAATATTGCAGATAGAATATTATTGCATGTTTATACTGATACTTATGGAGCTGATTCTGCAGATGTACTGAGGGAATCAGTAGAAAAGGAGGAAAACCAGTGTTATTACTTGATTATTACGATTAGAGGACTCATTTGTGCAGTTGATGTGCATTGTCGTGTCCTGTTTGATTATAACTGGTGAACTCTTCTCTAATGGTTACAAGTCTAATCCTGTTTATGGGTCTGTTTGTGTTCTAATTGGTCCTGGTTCTTCTCCCAGGAGCCCATGAGCTGGAGCAGATGCAGCTGATTCTTAACTCGGTGCCGGTGCTGAGGGAGGAGGACAGACATGACTTGCTACAGGTGATGACTCAATACTGTGATGACCTTCGTCTGTGACCTCATCTTTTAAATATGGAACTGACCTCTTTATTATATAATAGAGGTCAAAAATAGGGCGCTGGTGATGAACCTGCAGAGGTGGTCAAAGTACTCCCATTCTGTACTTAAGTAGAAGTACAGCTACTTATGTGGAAAAATACTCTGGTAAAAGTAGAACTACGGATTAAACTCCTTTACTTCAGTAAAAGTGAAAAAGCACAGTTCTCATTTGTAATAAGGTAAAAAAAAAACGTACAAAGTAAAACTGTATATTTTTTTTTGCTATGGATGAAATAATACTTATTTAAGCCAGAAAAAACTGAAAAAAAATCAAAAATATCCAAAAATAAAGCCTTTAAAAGTGAGTTACTGTGTAAGTGATGTGTTTCATTGGGTCATGGCACTCATTTTGTACACAGGATATTGAGGAAACATTAAAAAGTCATAAAAAGGAGATAAAAAAAATTATGATAAATAGTCAAAATTATGATTAAAAAGTCAAAATGATGAGATAAGAAATGGATAATTGTGAGATAAAAAGTTAAAATTATTATATAGTAAGTCACAATTTCGGATTTACTCCTTACTTTTCATACTGTCACATTTTTGTAGTTTGAAAATCGGATTATAATAATAATGGATTGGATTTATATAGCGCTGTTTTGGCCACTCAAAGCGCTTCATGTTAGTAACCTATTATTCATTCGCTCTCACATGCATACATAAACTTCATATGTAGTGACAGCTGTCCTGGGGCAGACTGAAAGAAGCGTGGCAGCTATTTTGCACCTCTGGTATCTTGCCCAAGGACACAACTAGCCGCTCTGACCGACTTGGGATTCGAACCACCAACCCTTCAGTTACTGGACGACCCGCTCTACCAACTGAGCCATGACCGGCCCATAACCTTTTGTAAATGTAAAGAGTATAAAATACAGATATTTACACAAAAATGTATAGAGTAAAAGTTAAATGTTGCCAGAAAAACAAATACTCACTAAAGTACAGATACCTAAAAAGTGTACTTAAGTACAGTAAAAGAAGTACTTCTACTTAATAATAATGGATTAGATTTATATAGCGCTTTTCAAGGCACCCAAAGCGCTTCACATGAGTGTTCCATTATTCATTCACTCTCACATGCTCCCTCTGGTGATGGTAAACTCCATATGTAGTCACAGTTGCCCTGAGGCAGACTGACAGAAGCGTGGCTGCCATTTCGTGCCTACGGCCCCTCTGACCACCACCCAACATTCATACCCATTCATACACCAGTGTGAGTGACACTGGAGGCAAGGAGGGTAAAGTGTCTTGCCCAAGGACACAACGGACTGACTAGGACAGAGCGGGAATCGAACCGCCAACCCTTCGGTCAATGGACAACCCGCTCTCCCAACTGAGCTTCCGTTACTTCCACCTCTATGAGCTAATTAGCACTAAAGTCATTTATTTTCTGATTCATCTGATTAAAGTATGTAAGATTTAACACATTTAATGACAGAAGATACTTTCTAATAAAATTGTAGGGCAGTGTATCAAAACAGAACAAATAAACAAAAAAAACAGGACTTTTTCTGCTAAATATATCATTCACTAAACACGACAACAAGTATCTATGACCAGTGTTTGTTGCAGAACTACAAAGTAGAAGATGACGGTGTTTTCACATTCACTATGGCTGCTCTGAACTTCCAAATGGGTCATATATGATGTCACTGAAAAGCTGACAAACCACTTTAACCTGAATTATTTCAAGTTATTGATAGGATTCATGGTTCAAAAAGTTATTAAACATTTTAGATCAGTAGATGCATTTAGTTTGTTTGGCTGTTTAGGTCTATTTATATCTACAAACATAAAAAAAATGAATGGTTCTGCTGGTTGTTTTTAGGTGATGCCTTCATATGTCAGTCATGGATGGAGAGTCAAGAAACCATTCTCTGAACTGTTGCCTGAAGTAGATGCTCAAGGTGAGTGAAGGTCGAGACAAAGGAGATACATCAGGCACTTTTAAGAAAAGAGGGTAAAAGAAATGGAAATTTTCAGAACAGAGAACAGCAAGTGGCAGCGTCTCTGAATAATTTAATAGATGAGAATAGAAATCTGTCTTTGTTTTGTTTTTTTTACACCCTACTCTTTGTCCCTCTCCCCCTCAGCTGTGGATTTCCTTGAGCGAATCTTGACTTTCCACCCTATGGATCGGCTCACGGCTGAGGCGGCACTGTCCCACCCCTTCCTCCAGCAGTACTCCTGTCCAGAGGATGAGCCCACATCGTCGCATCCCTTCCGCATTGAGGACGAGCTAGAGGACAGTCTGATCACTGAGCAGAGCCTCAGTAACAGCAACAGTCAGGCCTCGAGTATCCACTGGGACAGGTGGGCACTTTTATGCATATTTAGTGGTCATCAAATCACATAGAAGGGATTTAAACCACATGTTATGAATACAGCAAAATAGGGAAATGTTTGACAAAGCATAAATCTAACACAACCATTTACATTATGTATGCTGAACAAAATGACACTGCATGTTCATTTGTTCTGCACATTTCAAACACAAACTAGAAAAGCACTCTTGAGAGCACAGACCTCCGCCAAGGTAGACACCCCCCACTCCGATCACCCCCAAAATGAAATCAGTTCTTCCTGTTCACATTTCCAACATATCCTGAAAATTTCACCAACATCCGTCCATAAGTTTTCGAGTTATCTTGCACACAGACAAACAGACAAACGCCGCCAAAAACATAACCTCCTTGGCGAAGGTAACAATGTTCTTTAAATAAAAGGAACATCTAGAGGCATAAGTATAGTAAAATTATAGAAGTATAATCAGAAGAGAATACATAAAACAATAGAAAAGAATAAAACAATTTTCTAAATCTATATCAAAGTTCTTACAGACTGGCTTCCAAACTTACATCAAAATAGGAAGAAATTCAAAATAGCAATATGCTAAGAAAAATCTGTGAGTTATAGAGATTATTTATAGTCTCATGAAAAAAAGAAATGTTTAAAAAATCATTTAAAAATGTCTATATTTGGGGCATGTCTTATTTCTACTGGCAGTTTGTTACAGTTTATTGGAACATAGCAGTTAAAACACTGCTTCTCCATGTTTAGACTTTAGACTGGATTTAACTCACTGATCTGATCTGAATGATTTAAGGAATCCTACTCTCTTTATAGTCCCTGAACATACCACTAATGTATTCTGGGTCTAAAGCATTCAGTGATTTGTAGACTAGGAACATTTATTCTGACCAGCTGCATGCTGCAGATTTTAGACCTGGCAGCAGCTTTTCAGAATGAGCTGCAGCTGTTCACTGCTCTTTTTTGGAAATCCAGTTATAACATCATTAACATAATGATGGTGAAACTGTGGATGAGCTTCCCTTGGTTCTTCTTTGAGACAGAAATTTCTATTTTGATTATATTTTACAGTTGATAGCACTGCTCTACTTTTTTTGTTTAGAAAATATCTTCTTCAGACATTAAATGTACTAAATCTTAACATACTTTAACCAGATGAATTAGAAAACAAATGACTTTAGCGCTGGTTAGTTCATGTTTTTAATAAATATAATGGTGTGTTATTCCACATATATGCTGGTTTATGTACATGTATACAATGGATTAGTAAAGTGAATGGATCATAATGTGCAGACAGTGTTTTGAAGTAGATCTGACACCAATATTCCTTTGGACTGAAACCTATTCTCTTATTCATTCTAATAATTTCACATTTTCACCCCAGACTTATCTTGGAAACTTGAGCCAACCAGCATTTTAAGACTTGAGTTTTCTTTATCACTAACACACATATGGGAACATTTCATTAGCTTGATTCTAGAAGCATTTTAAGTGTAGACTAGTGTATTTTATCTTATCTGCACTATCCCCATTCATTACATGTATGGGTCTAGTCATGCTTCATAGTCAGGGGAGGCGGGGCTAAAAGGTTGTCTTTCAAATCTCTCTGTATGCAATAGGACAGTACTACAACCAATCAGCGTAATCTTTAGGATGACATAGTTTGAGCACCGGAAAGTTCACGGAGGAGTCTGGAGAAAGTTAGGAATGACTAAACAAAATGGTGGATTTTGGAGCTTAACGACTGTTGTCACTTATGTAAAAAGAAATTAAAGATTGCTGACGTTTTCTCACATTCTTCACTCATCTTTGATAAAAGCAAATCACCGCTCAGTTGGCAGCCATCTATTGTCATTGTTGTTCTTCTTCTATGGTTGTTTCCAGTTGTTTCTCTCCGAAGCGTCGCACCTCTGTCATCACTTTGTTAGGCCCGCCCTCTGACTCTATACTTCACTGTGATTCGTTGGCCAGTTTCAGGGAAATCTAGCCAAAAGTTACATTGAGTATAAGTAGACTACTACGGCAGCAAATTAGATTTGCTGTGCGGGTAGGCACACCAAGCTCCATGGTTATTATGTAAATATAAATAAGACCTAAACCTGACCTTTCTGTCTTCCTTCAGGTATGAGAACAGTTTATCAACAGATATATGTTGGCAGCACTCTGGTGGCAAATGTCGCTGCATGCCTCCTGGACACATCACCTCAGATATGGGAGACACCACTGAAGACGAGGAGGTGCAGAGAGACCCTCGAGCCAATTCCACTTCTCTGTTAGAAGAAGCACAGGTTGGAATTTTGTCCTATTTGTTATTTTGCAAAGTAGTGTTTAAAATCATGTTTCATATTTCATGACTCCATAGTGGTACACCCACTGTGGGTGCTCATATATGTGTAGTGGCAGTATTTCCACTGTTAATACTTATATTTGTAGTAGTAGTATTGGTTGGTGGTTGTGCCAGCACCAGCTAATCTACTTCTTGATCATTCTGGTTTAGTTATCTGTGCATCAACTGCATTTTCCCTCTATTGCTAACCTGACTGGTCAAGGCAGACAGCTATCCTGATTCTGCTCAAACTTTCTGCATGTTAAAAAGAAGTTTAATGTTGTCACTGTCACCAGTCACAAATGTTTACTCCCGGAGGATTCTGTTACGTTTCTGTAAATTGGCTTGAGCATCCTCTTCTAACTGCTTCTAAATGTAAAGTATCATGAGAAAATCTATGTATAAATTTGATTTAAAAGTAAGTAATTACCATATAAAGATGGTTTTGCATTATCATCGTCACACTGTAGTGTTTATTTATATTACCCCGCCCCCTGAAGGGGAGGCAAGGGGTACTTTTTTGGTTCGGTTTATTTGTTTGTTTGTATTGTTAACACTCTAACAGGAAAATTATTGGTTGAACTCATACCAAATTGGGTTTATAGACTTCCAGTGACCCAGAGTACATAGTACGTTTTGGGAAAAGTAGGTCAAAGTTTAAAAAATGTGATGAATTTTTAAAAGCTTTTTCCCCCCATTTACTTGCAATGGCTGAAAATTCACATGGCTGTAGCAACTGAACTAAAGGTTGAATTCATACCAAATTGACTTTATAGATTACCAAGGACACAAAATAGATGTGGTTACAATTAAAAGTTAGCCTAGCAGTGCTATCCCCATTCATTACATGTATGGGTCTAGTTGTGCTTCATAGTCAGGGGAGGCGGGGCTAAAAGGTTGTCTTTCAAATCCCTCTGTATGCAATAGGACGGTACTACAACCAATCAGCGTAATCTTTAGGATGACGTATTTCGACGCTGGAAAGAATCCGGGGAAAGTTACAAATGACTAAACAAATTTGGAGATGATGGAACTTAACGACTGTTGTCGCTTCTGTGAAAATAATTTAAAGATTGCTGACGTTCTCTCACAGTCTTCACTCATCTTTCATAGAAAGGAAATCACCATTGGTTGTTCTTCTTCTATGGTTGTTTCCGGTTGTTTGTCTCTGAATCATTGCAGGGTTACTTTGTTATGCCCGCCCTCTGAGTCTATACTTCACTGTGATTCGTCGGCCAGTTTCAGGGAAATCTAACTAAAAGTTACAATGAGCAAAACTAAACTACTACTGTAGCACATTTGCTGCCGATAGGGGTTCTAGTGTGGCTAGGCTAGTTAAAAGTATGACAAAGCTTAGAATTGTACAATGAGGATAGGAGTATATAACTTTTTACTTCATCCTACTCATTCTTTTAGCATGTTTAACTTGTGTGTGTGTGTGTGTGTGTGTGTGTGTGTATTTTTCCTTTTGTTTAGTTATTGATCCTTTGTCATTATTGATGTTTTCTTGCTTGATTTGTATTGATTTCACTTTCAACATGTTTGAAACAAAGATTTCAAATATCCAAAACCAATCCTTTCATCACCATGTCTCTTGGTATAGGTTGACCCACGCAAGTATTCCCACAGTAGCTCAGCTGAACGCTTCCTGGAAAACTCTCACTCGTCTCTGGATCGGGCTTCTGGTTTCGGGTTTGGAGAACTGGACTGCGGCCGCTCCTGCGACTACAAAGTGGGTTCTCCTTCATATCTGGATAAAATAGCCTGGAGGGAGGGGAAGCCACAGCACTACTCTGAGCCTAAGCTGATCCTGGATCTGTCCCATTGGAAGCGTAACACGAGCAGCCTCCCTGTTCCCGTGGAACCCATTGGTGGCAGCATGGAGGACCTGGGGGACATGCAGGAGGAGAAAGCAGAAGAAGACGAAGAAGAAAAAGAAGAAGAAGAGGAAACTGCAGATTTATTCCAGGAGATTTCTCGCTGGGTAGAAAGCACACATGCTCGCCTCCATTCCCCGAGCCCCACCCCTTCGTTCGAGCCCCGTTCACCCACCTGCTACACCTCCTCTCCCCCTCTGCCTCTCTCTCCGACAGACCAGCCCACCCCAGTCTTCCACTACACCGAGGTCGTTCGTCCGCCCTCGGCCGACTACGACGAGTTCAGCCTGCTCCCGCCGGTCACATCTTCCTCCAATTCTCTCCCTTCTCTTCTCCCGTCATCTCCCACCTGTCCCATTCCTCCCCAGTCCCCTATAACAGAGTCTCCACCTCCCTCACCTCTTTTCCCTCCCCCACATCCTTCCCCTCCTTCGTCCACTTCATCTGTTTCTCAGCCAGTAAATGACGGTTCCTTTGAGCCGCTGCCCGTCAAACAAAAAGAGCGATTGTTTGACCTGGATGTGTTCATCTCTAGAGCGCTGAAACTGTGCAGACAGAATAAAGAAAAGGGAGACGGGAAAAAAGGAAAAGACGGAGGGTGGAGGGAGGAAACAAAACAGCCAAACATCCACAAAAGGGTGCCCAGGCTTCCAGAGCACAGGACTCCACCTCCACAGACTCCCAACTCCTGATGCTCAAGTTAAAGCACTGAGATCACTGTAACACAGCTCATAGTGTTGTCCACAGTGACGCACGTCCATGGTTAGAAAATGGTTTATGCTGCTTGAACCTTAATTTTAGCAGCTGTTCTCTTCTGCTGCAATGACATGACTTCAAGCTTTACTTAAAGGGATTATCTGGAGTAAAATTCATTTTTGCTCAATTTTCAGATTATTGGGAGTTCATATATATATATATAGTTGACATCAAAATCACACCATTCGGATGTACATTGAGAAATTTAGATTCTTCTGTTTTGAGCCAAACTGTGTTAGCATGGAAGTGATTAGGGCATGTCTTCGCCGACACAAAACACTATTTTTAGACCTCTTCGAAAGTTCTAAACAACATCACACTTACATGGTAGTAAGTAGAGGGTCCCGAAAGACAAACTGAAGTGTCGTGAGGTCTTCATGTTGTCAGGTAGGTTCAAAATTAGTGTGTCCAGAGTTACTTATCTCAAGCCAATACCTTTCTGGATGCAGAAGACGTCTTTAGGAGGAAGTCCGAAATAGTCGATTGTCATGTGCAGAGTTACACGCTCTGGAAATTCACAATTTTGTTGCATTCTTTTTTAAAAATAACAACCTGTTAGTAGGCTAAGCTTTGCTTTTTCATACAGCTTCATTTCAATTTCTAATCAAATACTGGACTATGTTTTTACAAAAGAATGCAACGAAATCCTGAATTTCCAGAGCGTGTAACTGCACATGACAATCGACTGTTTCGGACTTTCTCCCAAAGACGTCTTCTGCATCTGGAACAGTACTGCCTTGAGATAAGTAACTTTGAACCTATCTAACGACATGAAGACGTCAGGACTCGACTTACTACCACATAAGTGTGATGTTGTTTAGAACTTTAGAAGAGGTCTAAAAATAGTGTTTCGTGTCAATGTAAATTTCTCAATGTAGATCAGAATGGTGTCATTTTGATGTCAACTATATGCATGTATTCTCCTTCATCTAAAATTGAGCTAAAATTGATGTTACTCTGGATAATCCCTTTAATTTTAGCAGCTGTTCTCTTCTGCTGCAATGACATGACTTCAACCTTTACTTAAAGAAGCAGTCCTTCAGCTTTGTCAAGAGGTGCTCTCAGGCAATAAGAGACCATCACCAATTTCAGTCAAATATAACTGACCAATGCTTACCTTTGAAAATACCATCAATTTATTTCAGATGAAAATACAGCTCTGAGGGGAAAAAAATAAGAGACCTCTGCAAAATTATCATTTTCTCAGATTTTATCACTTACATGTATGTGTTGGAGTAAAATAACCATCTTTGTTTTCAGACTCAAATAATGCAAATAAAACCAGTTCATATTGATTTTTTTTTTAACTTTATTTCAAACATTTAAAATACAATTAAGTAAACAATACAACAGAAAATAATTTGCCAATTGTGTCAAAAACAAACAATAATAGAAATTAAACTGAACTATTCCACAAAACAAATGTAGTTCTGTTCTGACTGACCATAAATAATCCAAATGAGTAAGAAAGAAACCACTTTACAAAAGAGTATGGGACGGTCATGGCTCAGTTGGTAGGGTGGGTTGTCTAATAACTGAAAGGTTGGTGGTTCGAATCCCCTCTGTCCTCGTCGGTCTGTTGTGTCCTTGTTGTTGTGTCACCCCCCTTGTCTCCAGTGTCACTCACACTGGTGTATGAATATTTCCCCACGGCACCTGTGGCTACATTTATAGTTTACCACCACCAGAGGGAAAATGTGAGAGTGAATGAATAGTGGGTTACTAATGTAAAGCGCCTTTAATGTCCCAAAAAGCCCTATATAAATCAAATCCATTATCATTAATAAATGGAATAGGATGAAGCCATGCTAATCCAGTCCTATCCCAATTTTTCCTCACATATAAATGATTAACTAATCATTCATTAGTTCCCTGACAAACATTTTACTTTCAACCAGTGTTTCACTTTTGTTCCTCCCGAATATATTTAGAAAAAAAAAAAAAAAACGTTTTATACAACTTCTTGAATTGCAAAATACTTGTACTTTTTTGATATTTTCCTCAAGTCAATTTCCCAAAATAATAAAAAATATGAACGAGTAACTGGGGAAAGGTTCAGAAGTAAATCCTTGGTGGAATAATCCTGGTTTTCAGTGACAGTTTATAATTGTTTTGTCTCTTCTCCATTTCTGTTGGGTGACTTTATGCAGCTCCTGGCAGAGAAATTCAAAATATTCAGTAATGTTGGGTGGTTTGTGAAAATCCATGTTCCTGCAGAAGTTTTCAAAGTGGGTTCAGGTCTGCAGATAGGGTTGGAAATGACAGGGTCTGCATCTGCTGCTACCTTCATACACACTTTTATTAATCTAGCTGAGTCCAGGAGTGTTGACCCGAACCTTCTCAGAGCAGAAGTCCAGTAGTTTTCATTATGCACTTTAGCATTCACATTACTTTTTTCGATACTAATAGCACGTTTTTTGCCTATTGTAAGACGGTAGTGATGGCCACAGTAGTGACATTTATACTTCTCCTTCTTATATAAAACACAAACCAGATGTTTATTCATTAGAATTATGTGTGTTTGTGTTGGAATTGAACAGACGGAGGAATGGAATGGCTGTCATTTAAGACATGCTAAATTCAGAGAAAATTTCAGTGGTCTCTTACATTTTTCCAGAGCTGTATATGACTAGTTCATACTTGGACATTCACGCTTTGTTAACAACAGTCTGAAAATAGGTCAAACTTTCACTTGGAAGTGAGTCATAAATTAGGTGTTCAGTAACAGTCAACTGAAGTCACATAGTTCGGTCTTATTTCCTCCTCATGATCCCTTGCTGTCAATTTGTCATAAACTTTTCTGAATGTCAGGGTGTCTTCCAGTGGTGATGCTCACCAAATAATGACAGCAAATCAGCAAATGCTAACTCCAGGTTTCGTTGAATGTATTAACTGAAAAATAATCAGTCAAAATTATGCTACTATGAACTGTACGGATTCATGCTGTTGCTATTCCAATGACAATTCCCAGCTCCATCAGTGCAACACGCTTTGTAAAACTTGTACAAAACAGTGGTTATATTTAATTCTATAGTATATTTCTAAAGACTATTGTTATTAATATTCTTGTGTCTAAACTATTCTTCGTTGAATGCTAGAGCACAACTTTTTTTTTGTTTTGTTTCATAGAGTGACTTGTGTTTTCTTTCAATGTGGAATGCTATATAGTAATAATTTATGATTATTCTGCAGATGCTCTAGTTAGATGTAAACTGTTTTGAGTTCATATCTGGTTTTCCTTAAACACCAAACCAACTTGTTGTACAAACACTATCCTGTAGCTAGCCAAATGTCTTTTTTTTGTCTCACTTCAATGCAATTTTACAGAAAGCTTTCATGCAAACAATTGTAGCCTATATTTTATAGGTTGTAGATCCCTCAAAAAACTTTGTAGGGATATGATTTCTAATTAAGAATTTACAATGCTGCCCATAACCATTTTAATATGGAAGAGAAAACATATTTTTAAGACACTTTTCTATCCAGAAAAGTTATAGAAGAGACATTAAGAATGTTGTTAGTTTGGGGCAATGTTTCCCCACTGAATTAACCAAATCAGGTGATGGGTGTTTGTCAGATCTAAGTGATGATTGGTTAAAACCTGCCTCATACATTCTCAATTAACTAGCATCTGACATTCACCTCACTTTCACAATACTAAACATGAGATGACATCTAACTCATTCTCATAAGCAGTTACCAAAACTAACACAGTTAACCCATAAAGACCCAGTGGTGCTTTTGTGGCAGTTCCAAAATGAATTTATCTTCTATATGTAGCCTTTTTATAGTCATTTATCACAAATTATTTCAATATTATCCCCTGTATTTTACATTTTTCAGTGTAAATTGTGTCCTTTTCTATTTTTAATTCACTTATTGTGTAGACATTCATGAAAACTCAGAGCAAATCCAAAGGTTACTATATCAGAAATAGAGAAAAACCTAAGAAATACTGACTTTTTGTGGAAAAAAATATCAATAACTGAATGTAAAAATAAGTGTATCCCTTGACTGTTATTTATCAAACTCCATGGGTTTTATTGGTGCTTCTAAACATCCATATGGGTCATATCTGATGATAAACTGCATTTTACACCAATTTTTTCACATGTATTAATAGGATTAATGGATTAGTAGGTGTTAGACAGTTCAGATCAGTAGATGGTTTTAATGACCAGTGGTTGTTTGGGTCTTTATGGGTTAATGTATCCCATGTTTTGAGCAAATTAGCTGACAACGTAGAAAAAACAGGATTTACAACTTCTCATTTCTTTGTGTGTTTGTAATTCTCTGCTGCAGCTCCACTTCGGGTTTGGTCAGATTTATAGTAGATTTATATTAAACACTGCCAGGTCAGCAACAGCACCTCAAAAACAACTAATGGTTTGTTCAGCCATCATTCAGTGGAACATTTATCTATTCTGACAAGACCAACTTTCACTTGAATAGCTAGTGTGACAAGAGCGTGTACCTCAGTAAGATGATGTCCGCCCTCTCACGATGTAGCATATGTGTCCTTTTCTTTGCATTATCCCAGCTGTAAATGTGAAGCTGTAAAAAGAATTACATATGTTTTCCATTCACACTCTTTTACAGATGCTGTTGAAGTTGCTCTAAAATGGTTGACATCTATAATGCTGCATTCGCTCCTTTTCTAACCACTGTGGTGAACACACACAGATAGTGAGCAGATTATCACTTGCACAACATGGTATGACTCTGGGATCCAGCCATACATGACAAGCTAACAAAGAGCTAACCCAGGTATTTTCTTTAATATTCACAACAAACACCAAGCACACTGTTGAGACGCATTTTGTAATAAATGTCTAAAATGTAATGACTTTTTCCATTTCATTTTGTAATAAACTGCCGCATTTTGTAATAAGTTTTGCCCCGTTATATAATAAGTTATTATATTGTGAGATTATTACAACATGCACTTGCAACTTATTTATTCTCTAGAAAATTTAATAACATGGTGCATTACGTAATAACAATTCTAATGCATAGTTTATTTGTTTGTTAATTGTATTTTACTTTAATTTGGGCATGCATTTTAGGCTGAATTTGCCAGAAAACCCCCTTGGAGCTTAAGAGGTTAAATAACATAAGTGTCTTCTGCTTGTTTACAGAGCTGCTGTGACCAGATAATTTATCCACTAGCATTCATTTTAAACAAATTGCCTAAAAAGGTTAAACAAACAAAAAAAATTCTACTTCCAAAATATAACCATAATTTCAAATTGTCCTAATGTTTAATATGTTTAATTACCAGCCAAGCCATAAACCATTTAGAATGTTTCCCAAACAGTTCCTTGAGTTTTAATGCCACACCACTAAAGCACCTGCTGCTGCAAAATGGAATAATTTATTACATAATGTGGCAAAATTTATTACAAAATGAAATGAAAAAGTTATTACATTTTGGACGTTTATTACAAAATGCACCGTTATTACAAAATGTGGCTCAACACACACTCAGTGTCGCTAGCACATTTGTGAAATACAGGTTTTTGTCAGTAGCACCAAATAAAACACTAGTTCTGTTTATGATTAAAACACATACTTCAGTGACTGTACCTGGGTTGGTTTGCTGGGCTAACTGACCGTCAGATGTGTTTGTTCAGAAAAACGAACTAAGAAAAACTAAATTTGTGTCAAGTTTTCTGACCATAAGCCATTTATGTTGCAGTTAATTAACTAAAAATAAACTTGGTTTTGAAATGATACAGGCCTAAGGATTAGATTCTGCAACATCTTCCTCAACAGGTAACCGAAGCCAGCAATAACATCATTGACAGATAACACAAATATTATATGTGCGGTTACTGAGCTGAAGTTATTTTTTTTAATGTATGAAGCAATTTAGAAAATGTGCCTCAGTACACCTTGGATGCTTCCAGCTTGTTGAATGTAACCTGTCCTCTCTCCTCTGCATGACTTTCAATATATTATTCAAATATCTTAAGCTTTGTTGTTTTTATTAAATGTGTCACTATGTGAAGCGGTTCTAATCCTGTGGGCTTTGTGTTCTTTTTGTACTCACACTTTAAAGGATGCCTCAGCTTTTCATTAGAGCAAATTAATGCTGTAAGATTTTTCAAAGCTCAGTATTGATTGATAATAGACTTATCTGTTTTTTGCAGTTTTCCGTTTTTGCTTAAAAATAAATAATAAAAGTGTTTTAAAATTACAACTTCAGATCGTGGCTTTTTATTTTAGAATATTCATTTTACAACAATAAATGGTGTGTTTATGTAGGAACAAAAATATAGAGTTCACTTAGTTTTATTGGAGGTAGAACATCTGATCTTGACTAATCTGTTTGACTCAAAGTCATTGTCAACTATTTCAGCCTCTTGCAACATTAGTGGCCAACCGATTTACACTGAAACACTCCTCGTTCCTGGTGTCCATTTCAGAAATATTCTGATGAAATGCTCCAATGTGCCGCTCCCTTTCATCACCATAATTGGTAGAAAATAAATGACAGAGAATGAATTTTGAGCAACATTTGGCAATCCAGTGAATTGGGGCTCTTTTTTCTACTCAGAACATTTTTCATCACCTGCACAAAAGAATACTAAGCTGTTAATTTTAGAGAGTGGAGCTTTGAGGGGCATACAGATCCACCAATGAGTTCTCCACCTTGGGGTCTTATTATAATGTCAGGAAAAATTCACAGAATTTTGATATTTAGGTCAAATAAGGTATTTTTCCTTCCAGCAGCCAAGTCATTGTTGTGTGGGGTGGACAGTGAGACGGAACAGACCTAAAAAATAAAATAGAATGAGTAAATAAATAAATACATCTTTGTGTACATCTTAATAACAAATTGTACTGGACCCTAAATACAGATTCATTCTATTGAAAAGAATAAAATTGACATTTTTTTCCCTGAAGAGGTTCATGTCTTTTGTCTCCTGCCCAGAGTCACTGCACATGTTTTCCCATTTGGTTGAGGTCACTACACTCTTTTTTTTTTGCTGGTGGGACAGCACACAGTGGAAGAACTGCACTGTCATTGACTGATGTTCTGTGACGCTGCACTTTCATTGGCTCATGTTCTTCAGAGTTTTGCTCTCATTGGCTAACATTCTGTGATGTTACGAGGTCACTGATGTTGTTCCTAGTATCTGCTGGAGATTATTTTTATGATTATTTGCACTGCTTTACTTCCTTTTTGCACCTTTTTGTACTTTTTCTGTGAACTCCTGTAACTGTGAATTTCTCCTGTGTGAGATCAATAAAGTATCATCTTATCTTTTGAATATCCAAAATAAAGTCATCTTAGTCTGTAGAAATAAAATGGTAAGAAATCATTGAGAAGGGGGGGGGGTACTAGAAAAAAGTCACCAGATAATTAATCTATCTATCTATCTATCTATCTATCTATCTATCTATCTATCTATCTATCTATCTATCTATCTATCTATCTATCTATCTATCTATCTATCTATCTATCTATCTATCTATCTATCTATCTATCTATCTATCTATCTATCTATCTATCTATCTATCTATCTATCTATCTATCTATCTATCTATCTATCTATCTCAAAAAAAGGTGCTTTATTGGCATGAAAAATGTCTCTCTCTCTCTCTCTCTCTCTCTCTCTCTCTCCCTACCTACCTTCCTTCCTACCTACCAAGTAAGGTCATGTCAGAAATGCCACAGTGTATATTTACAATAACTACGGTAAATCCTATCCGTCTGTACTTACGGTAAACCTACAGTATAAGGGAATCCCGGCCTGTGATTGGTCAACTGAGTCTCACTCAGCGCTCGTGAGTGTCTCCTCTTCACCGCTGCACTCACTGCATCTTAAGCAGGCAGCTGCTGTCAAGTGACAAACTAAGAGGTGAAACCCTATTACGTCCTAAATACCAGAGGAATATGCTTTGTAAACCGTAAGCTTTTCAGAGGACGGAACAACAGTATTACTTTATCTCAGGGTGAGTAAGTTGAGCCGACAGTAACTTCAATTTTTGTGCCAAGAATTAAACGACATCCACGGGAACTGAATGAATGACAGCGTGCGACTGATGAGGATTTAAAAATGTTACGTGTTGAGAGTCAGTTTCAAGAAAATATACCAGTATCGACTACCACTACCTCGGTAGGCTTAGATATGTCGTTTGCAGCTTATATCCTGAAACAGTCTGTGAAGTATCCGCATCGCCGGGTCTGTTTAACTTCTTGGCTAGCAGAGTGTTAGCCTGTAGCTGATGGTAGCGGCTGTCTATTTATGGTTGTTTGTCAGAATGCTAAGCTAAGTAATTAGCTTACTGTTCTCTCAATTTGCTGTAACAGTTGCTTTTAGGCACGGTCACTGATTTTTATTTTATTTTATTTTATTTTATGAAAACACAGCTGTTATATCACAACACGTGTAATGGCAACCCCTGCCCCCACTTCCATCTTTAATAACAGACGTAGTCATGGTGAAAGTACCTTTCTATTATAGCAGGTACCGTTACTCAGTAATAACATACACCTAGCTAACATGCTATATCATTTTGTTAAAAATAGCGTTCATTCATTAAGTATACAGCACATGTAATGAAATGACAAGTGTACTTAAATAATGATAATAGATAAAATTGAATATTTCCTTTTATTTTAAAAACTTTGTCATTTTCAATGTTTTACGAGTAACACTGACATGGGTCATTTTACAGCACAATAACTACTTCCTTCTCTTTAAGTTCAGTTTTTAGTAATAGTTTCCTACTTTTACCAAAGCAAGGTTATAAACACATTGTACCTGTGGTTGAGGGTTTTTTTTGTTTGTTTAAGGATCTAAATCAGGGGTCGCAAATATGCGGCTCGGGGGCCAAATGCGGCCGCCAATGGTTCCAGTGCGGCCCGAGCATAATAACCTATTAAATTACTCAATATTTTCTACTCTGTTTTTAAAATTTTTGCCTAGAAATGACAACAACTTCAAATTTTTGTCATTGTTTAACTGCCAAAATAATATAAAATTATGAAAATACTTACATTTACAAACTATCCTGTAACAATAAAATGTGAATAACCTGAACAAACTTGAAATGTCTAAAGAAAATTAGACATAATTTTAACCATTTTTTGCTTCTGTTATTAAGAGTTTAGTGTCTTTGTATAACTGATCCATAATAAAACACACAGACTAATGGTATATTGAGGCAGGAATTTGCTAAAATTCCCCTTATTTTCCTTATGAAATATATCTTGTTTTGTGTTTGGATAATCTATAAAACTATTTTCATAATTTAATATTTTGTCTTGGGTTTTTTTTTGCAGTAAAACAATGACAAAAATGTGTAGTTGTGATTATTTATAGGTTATTATGTTTTCATTTTACTGGTCCCCTTTGGAGATCGAATGTGGCCCCTGAAGAAAATGAGTTTGAGACCCCTGATCTAAATCCTTGTTTCACCAGTACAGGGGTGTTAGATTAATTTAATTCAAGTGCCCCATACAGCCCAATATGATCTTAAAAAGTAAACCAATAAAATAAACTCATAATATTCTCGACTGTTAATACCATAACTGTATATTTTTCAATGGACTCTGGTTCTCACTCACCAGACAATGGCTACAAATACAGGAACACGATCAACAAGTATGTGTGTGTGAGAGACACACCTGTCATTAAAGACACACCAACCTTTTTGTGAATAGAAACAATGCTTGCTTGTCATTTTGAGGAATCGTAATTACACTATCACTCCAAATTGCCACTGAAACTATGAGGACAGTGTTGCTCTGTACTAATGCACTTTGATCCTAATATATCCAGTCAATCAGACCATAAAAAGAAGAAATATAAGCTTTTGTGTAGGTGGGTTGGTACTGTATTGTGTACACAGTGAAGATGAGTGGTTTTATTTTTGTCAGTGAAGTATTCAGCAGTACCTCTTCCAGACTATAATGAAGGGCTTCAGTCTGGCGAGACTGTACTGTTTATCATTGAGAGAAATATCCATTATCTGTTAGCGCACTAGGCTTTAATTTCAGAAGAGTATTTATTGTCCTGTCAGCTGCATTTATTATCACTCATTTCAGTATGCTGTATTTTTGATTCATGGCTGTATTTACATTGAAGGAATCACATGGGAAATATGAGACAAGTCAGATTTTATCATCATTTAGGATTGCTATGTTATGTATCCAAATTGTGCAATTACAACGGTTGTCTCAACACTGATGCAAAGCTTTCTAGTATGTTTTCCTGTGCCAGAATCCCTCTACTAATTGGCAGTCAGTTAGCTTCAAACAAGCGATTACAGACAATATTGGGGGTGATTCCCTGGAGTTTATGTAGTGATTAATACTGTAGTGAAATGAACAAGTACTCAGTGTTTCTTTTATATCAAACATTGGACTAAAGCGAGCTCTGTTATTGAAGCCAACAAAGTGATAAAAAATTCAAAGGGTTTTATCAAGGCAAAATCATTGTCTGAATATGAAATGAAAACAGCCGTAAATGATCAACTGCCTGTTGATCATTTGGTAACTGGTTTCTAGGTTATGTTTGTTAGACAGGAGCAGTTATTTGTGAGCGAAACTCGGTCATCTGGTTGTGAATGTATCATGTCTGATCAATTTTTTATTTTTTTTTAAATGCGTATAAACAAACTTTAGTGCCTCATTGAAGCCTTTTTTAACACCACATTCGGTAGTGGAAAATATTCAAGGTTATATTATGTATTAGTATATCGTAAAACAACAAATGCAATTGCTATGTCTGTGATGTGAGTGAGGGGACATGAAAACTGACAGTGCAGATGGGTGCTCCTATGCTGCATTAACTTAAACCACCTGAGCACAGATACACAATAATCCAGGACATAACATCATATAGAGCAGGGGTCACAAACATGCGGCCCGGGGGCCAAATGCGGCCCGCCAGTGGTTCCAATGTAGCCCTTTGGGATGAAGAGAATAATAATCTATGACTCCATATTTTCTTCTTAGTTTTTTCTTTGCCTATAAATGGTGACAATTTTCAATTTTGTTATTGTTTTACTGCAAAAAATAATATAAAATTCTGAAAATATTTACATTCACAAACTATCATATAACAATCAAATGTCAATAACCTCAACAAATAGGAACAACCTGAAATATCTAAAGAAAATTAGACACAATTTGAACCATTTTCTGCTTCCATTATTAAGAGTTTAGTGTCTTTGTAAAATTGATCCATAACAAAACACATGGAGAAATGATAAATTGAGGCAGAATATTGTTAAAATTGTCTTTATTTTCCTTATGAAGTTTCACTTGTTTTGGATTTGGATAATTTATAAAACAATTTTTACACTTTCATGTTTATTGCACTAAAACAATGACAAAAATTTGGAATTGTGATTATTTATAGGTTATTATGTTTTCATTTTACTGGTCCGGCCAATTGGAAGTTGAATCAGGTTGAATGTGGCCACTGAAGAAAATGAGTTTGAGACCCTGATTTAGAGGCTTTCTGTTTTTCATGACTTTGCCTTTTAAAGGGCATATGTTTTATTTAAAATTCTTTTCAGCAGGTGATCACTGAGGACTATAGTTACAAACATATATTGCATTTCAAAGCAGTTTCCTCTGGTGAGCTGCCAGCCATGGTCACAAAAGTTCACAAACTAAAATAGAAACTACATGTAGTAATGCTCAGAGGTGTTATAAGTACTCACATTCTTTACTTAAGTAGAAGTACAACTACTTGTGTGAAAAAATACTCTGATAAAAGTAGAAGTACTGATTCAACTCCTTTACTTAAGTAAAAGTAAAAAAGTACAACTTCTGAATTGTAATAAAGTACAAAAGAAGAAAGTAAAACCTTTTTTAATAACTGTTTTTGCCATGAATGCAGTAATACTTATTTAACCAGGGAAAATCTGAAAAGTTTCTAAGTATCTAAAGTATATAAAAGCCTTTAAAAGTGACTTACTGTGTAGCTAATGTGTTTGATCAGGTCAGTTACTCAGTTTTGTGGATATGGGCAGGACATTTAGGAAAAATGAAAAGAAAAAAAGTCACAATTAAGATAAAAAAAAGTCATCATAATATTTAACAAAAATTATAAATATGAGATAAAAAAAATCTGAAGATAAAATGTTAAAATTGTGAAATAAAAAGTCAAAATTGTGAGATAAGTCGTATAACTAATGTATAAAGTCACAGCTTCCCTCCACATATTTTCCCTCTGAAGTGACTTATTTTTCCTACTGTCACGTCTGTTTAGTTTGAAAAAGTAACAAGTCTATTCTGACAATGTAAAGAGTAGAAAGTACACATATTTATGCAAAAATGTAGGGAGTAAAAGTAAAACGTTGCTAGAAAAATAAATATTCAAGCAAAGTGCAGATACCTAAAAAAAATCTACCTAAGTACAATAATGAAGTACTTTTACTTATTTACTTTCCACCTCTGGTAATGATTATATCACTAATGCTCATGTTGCTGTTCCCCATCAAAGCTGCTGACAGTTCCAGTTTCATTTCCTCTTAGTCAGTGCATAACATTTAATGTCGTTCATCATCATTTTCAGTTACATTGTTAAGATTGATTTAGTCTGTGCAAACAATTAAATATTGGCTTCACAGTAATGTACACTGCCTAGAAAAAAACAAATATTTTAGCTGTAATTGCTTGCTCAGATGTTTCAGTGATGTAAATGAGATGGACAAGTCTGTCGTCGTATGTGGTAAATAAACAGGAAGTTTTTCAGACGGCAGTATTTTCATACAGTGCAGATATAATAATAATAATAATACATTCAATTTATATAGCGCTTTTCTAGGCACTCAAAGACGCTTTACATGGTAGCGATAAAAACAATTTTAATGCCTATAATAAGTTAATAGAAAATAATGGGTTAAGAAGTTAAAAGCAAGAAGAAAACAAAAACAAAACAAGAAGAAACACAAAAAGGAGAGCGTAGGTTTAGGTAGGGAAGGCAAGTCTAAAAAGGTGGGTCTTGAGAGTAGTTTTGAATATACAGAGGGTGGGGGCAGATCTGATCTGTATGGGCAGTGAGTTCCACAGTGAGGGGGCTGCCACTGAAAAAGCAGTTATCACAGTTTTGTGTTGAACTTTTTCCTGGCGTAAGTCACACTAGCAGGACTAAAGCTGCTCTTAATCGTCTCCAACCAGTTTCTTCCTGCTCTGATCACATCACCGTATTGCAGTGAATCATGGGTCACATGCATGACATAGCGCTTACAATAAAGATACCATTCAAGACTGCAAACAGAAGCTGAATGTAGGGTAGGGGCCCTGTGTGAAGAAGTGTAACAATGGTAGTCATACGACAGAGACATTCAAAACATTCTGTGAGCTTGTTTGTTCAGTCACAAATTATTAGAAATCACATGGATACAGGCTTTGTACGTCTTATAATCTTTACTCATCTGTAGACTGATTAAGCTTGCTTCTGCTCTTGTCGAACTCATTGGTGAAAGGATTAAGATAATCTTTGTGAGACATGTTTCTCAGATCACGCACTAAACCAGGGCTGCAGCCAGATGAATAACTATCCATGACTGTCAGTATTTTGGACTGTGAGAATGGGTGAAGGCATGCAGTGTGTCTGTACGCTGGCAGTGCACATTGATGATAAAGCTGAATATTGTACCAACGTTTGACAAGTGCTCATGGGTGTCATAAGTATAAAGGTCACAGGAGGGTTAGGATTCAGCCTTTCATGCAATAACTCTAACTGGAAACTTCATAGAAATAATTAAAAAACAAAAATATCAAAAACAATCTCTATACTTTATAAATTGAAGGACATCATTAATAAAAAGAAATCAAATAAAATCACTCCTGACTCTATATAACTCTTTAGTTCTTCTGTATTTAACGTACTGTAGTGTAGTCTGGGGCAACACATACAAAACAATTATCAACCCAATCTTCATCCTTCAAAAGAAAACACTCAGAAAAGTCAACCTGGCTGAATATTACACCCCCACAACCCCACTATTTATCACCAATCAAACCCTGACATTTGCAGATCTGGTAAACCTCAACATAGCAACAACAATGTTTAAATTCTATAATGGGATGCTTCCTCCCTTAAACTTAAACAGAACATCTCTATCCCATCATTTAAAAAAGGCTTTAAATCAATGATAATTGGCAATTATATAAAAAATCTCTTTGTTTTTTTGTTTTTTTCTTCTTCACTGTTCTCACTATATTTCTACCTGTATTATTAAACATCATGTATCAGCTTTGAAAATTGTATTTAATTAAATTTTTTTTCAGTCTTTCTTACTTTCATTGTATATGTCAAATTTCAATAAGGTGGACACAAAAAGCTTCAGCTTTAGCTCAAAGCCTTTTCGGTCTGTTTATACCTATTGTATATCTGCTTCTGTTCCCAATTGTTCTGTATTGTTTTTGACCGAAATAAATAAATTCAAACAAAACAAACAAT
Organism: Siphamia tubifer; assembly: GCA_020466265.1. Taxonomy (NCBI): domain Eukaryota; kingdom Metazoa; phylum Chordata; class Actinopteri; order Kurtiformes; family Apogonidae; genus Siphamia; species Siphamia tubifer. The sequence continues at coordinate 47,415,508 of CM035791.1, read as the reverse complement.
CTATTTACACCATGAAGAAAATATCACATATACTAGCTTATATGAAAATTAAAAAGCTTCTTTTTGTCTTACTGTGGGATACCTTTGTAGTACAATTTTATGATTATTATGACCTCTAAAGTATTTAAGTATCACTAGCAGTTTAAATTAACATCTCAGCCTTGAGAAATTAATACCTGCTCTTAATAATCCACATTTTTTTTCCTCAGCAGCTTTCCACCCTCAGAACATCATGTTATCCCGACTGAGGACAACTCTGTCCCTGAGGCCTTGTGTCTCTGCCTGCAGATGGGCACACACCAAAGAAAAGGGGAAGCCCCTCATGCTCAACCCTCGTACCAATAAGGTGAGTGGACTGTGTGTTTGTAAAGACAGTATGTGACGCTACTGTTTTAACTATTTATTTTTTCTGTTATCGCTTGTCAACTTGATGTAAATTAGTTATTTTATGAAAAGTAAATAGTATTCAGAGTATATATATTTAATAGATTTCAATAAATATGATATGAATATGATGTCAACGCCTGATCCAGATAATGTCTTCACACTCTGTTGTCTTCTTTAGGTGAAAGTATTTCTATTTCTATCTCAGAATAATAATGATAGAGCTGTTGTAGTGAGAGAGTTGGAGACTGACAGAGGTTTGGAACAATCATAAGACATACTTTTTTGGAGAAGCTAATTGATCCTTGGGAAAATATTTTAACAGAGCAACACATGTCATCAAATATAGTCTTAAAAAAAATGTCTTCCCCATTTATTTGCTTCGTGACCATTAAGGAGCCACATCTTCATTAAAACAGGGTCCATTATTTCCTTATATTTACATACTAGTGAAACTTAGAAAGCTCATTTGACCACACAAGAGAATTAAGCTCAGTTACAACGTTTGTGCAAGATTATTTTGTTTACACTGAGTAATGTGTTTGCACAAGATAATGGAAACTTAATTATTTTAATTAATAATCGGAGTTAATAATATATGGGATTGTAATTGGCATGCATACATGGTAATAAGAGAAGTGGATTTTAAAATAAAATGTAGGAGATGTGGAATTTTTTATTTTTTTTATGCTATCTGTTATTTTTCTGCTCTTCAGAATCAGTAACTTTCTGTCTTATGTCAATACTGGGGCCAACTTATGTCAGGACTAATAATATGTTCATAATCTAACAGTAAATCAGACAAATGCATTATCCACTTCCAGTGTCATTTTAATGAATCTAATACACATGTTCTGTTTTATTTATACACAGTGTATTAAATGGAGGAATTGCTTTAAATGTTGCAGTTGAATGGATCTAATTATTGCAGAAATACATTATTGTATTTTGACTCTGGCTCATGTTAATGTAACTTCACCAGGTTTTTTCTCATTCTTTATAAAGTTTCTAAAATGCAATACTTTCATTCATTGGATATTTGTACACACACACACACACACACACACACACACACACACACACACACACAGAGCACCTGTTGTATCTTATGAGAAGGACTTTGGACTTCTTTTGCATTTATAAAAATGTTGTACAAATAAACCATGGCCATGTAAGTAAAAACACACTCATTAGTGTTAAATCACCTCTGAAATACGAGACTTAATCTCACAATTTAAGATAATCTCGTTCAGTTCCGTAAATGCCAATAACATTTCTGACCGCAAAGTGACATTTGTAACATGAGAGGAGACCCTCTGGAGAAACATGGAGGTGTTGCTCAGTGAAAGCCATGCTCAACTAAAACTAGACTACCCATATTGTGCTAAAAATAACTATTCCTGGCTCCATGTAAACCAGCAGCAGTGTGTTTATGCTCACACTAACACTGGCTACATGTCCAATACACCACTATCCCAACTGGCTTTTCTACTGTACTCTCTATTATCTGTGTGAGTGTAGTGTAATCAGCCTAAGTATCCAAACCTTATGCTTTTCCCTTCCTGACAGTCACATTAGGACAAAGGCAAGGCAGGTTTATAGAGCATATTTCATATACAAGACAATTCAAAGTGTTTTACATAAAAACATTACAGCAGGGAGCAGTGAAAGTATAGGCATGGAAAAGACAAAACATAAGGAGATAAAAAAAAAATAAACACACTCTGACGAAGGTGGAAGCAACACACCGAATGATGTCAGGTGAGAAATACAGACACGTATGTCTGAGATAGATGAAAGACTAACTTAATTTAACAGTAAGACAATAATGAACATTCTACAGTTAAAACTTGAACAAATAAAAACTTTAAAAGAGAGTGCAGATCTAAACTAATGAATAAATGTTATTCAAATTGTGAGGGACCAAACCAAGGACGAGGAGACACAAGACGAATTAAAATGAAGACTGGGTTTATTTTCCCAAAAAATTATATCAATTTAAACAAATATAGGCTGGGGCCCAAAAAAACTGTGAACAGAAAACAACCAGACTTAAATCAAAAGGACAAGTAACACAACTAAGCCCCCATCACCAAACACACAAAGGAATATATAGTGTCTGATCAGACCAACTGAACACATGAGGGGAATACAAACAGTGACACAATGACAAAAACAATAACTAATATTACAAACACCAAAAATACTTAATTAGTCAAAATAAACATAATCTACTAAAACTCAAAAGCTAAGTAAATTAATAATTCAAACTGAAATACTTAATCCAAACTGAAGTAGATCCTTTCAAATCACCCCCCTGAAGTGGCAGCAGATGGGCTGCCCCAATTAGCTGCTCCTCCTATATAAAGGCTGTGTGTGGGGGGCGTGGCTTCTTTCTTCAGCCAGACACCATCTTCACCAGCTGCCCCTCTACACTGGTAACTCAAAAACAACCAACTGTACCAAAAGTTAACTAAATGGGTGCACTCCAAACAGAACTAATGTGTACTGTAAAACAATCCATCAAAAATAAAAATGTACAAACAAATGTGCGTGAATTTATTTGTGTATTTTAAAGCTAATGTAACTGAATAAATACAAAAACTATAAAGTGTAGGTGCAGAGGGTTAGAGACTTATGGTGTGGACGCAGCTGTGTCCATCACAAAATGCAGCTGAGAACAGTTTGGTTTTTAACCTGGATTTAAATGAACTTAGTGTCTCATCTAACCTGAGGCTTTCTGGGAGATTGTTCCTAACACTGAAGCTGTGTCTGGTTCTGACTCTGGGAACTGATTAAAGACCAGATCCAGATGAGCTGAGGAGTCTGGTGGATTCATACTGGGTCAGGAGGTCACTCATGTGTTTAGGTTCTAACCCATATAGAGCTTTATAGACCAGCAGTAGAACGTTAAAGTCTATCCTCTGATGGACAGGCAGCCAGTGGAAGGACCTCAGAATTGGACTAATGTCCATTTTTCTGGTCTTAGTGAGGACTCTAGTAGTTCTGACTGAGCTGCAGTTGTCTCATGGGTTTTTAGGTCGACCTGTAAAACACTACTACAATAATCAATCTGACTGAAGTTAAATGCATGGACTAGTTTTTCCAGATCCTCCTGAGACATCACTTGTTTTTTTTTATCCTTGATGTTCTTAAGGGTTAGGGTTCAGACCTTGGTATGTTTGGTCTAAGTCCGTCAGTGTACATTGTGTTGTTATGACACATGATGCATAAACATTAGCTGAGGTTGTAGTTATACAAAAAAGCATTTCTTTTTGAAACAACATATAGCATATTTTGTGCTATTTTTAGTTACATTTTTTTTCATTTGTTTTATATAGGATTTATTTCACCTTAAGGACAATTTGTTATATACATATTAACTTTTAATTGGACTTAAAAGCAAAATTATTGTATTTATTTACATTTTAATGTATATTTAAATACGGTGTCTATCACAGTTTAATAGGAATACAAAGTCAACTAGTATAGCACACCCATATAATTAGGATATAGATGTATTTAACTGTTTATAGATGAAGACTCTGTTAGCATATTGAGATTTCTTCATAGGTTTTCACATTTATAAGTTTACAACATGTTGCATCATGTGACGAATGACAGAAACTGAATTGTAGAACTGAGCGAAGGGAAATGCTCCATCAGCATGACTCAGCATTTTGTCAAGGGGAGCCCCCAGCCTTCATCACTCAGCCCCTCCCCTCCCCTTTGCCAGCCCCAAACATCATGGTTTCCAGGTGTCATGTCCATATTTCATTCAAGGCAGAGAGCTACAAAACCTACAGGCATACATTCCAGAAAAGCCTTTTGTGTTCCTCTCTCGCCTCCCTACATACATTATTTTAATAGATGGGGTGTTTCTGCTCAGAGTGTTCACTATTGGCTTCTTTAGGGCAACTCCCCCACACATTGCTTAGTACTTTCATCTTGTCGCTGTTACTTAACCATCTTTTCTCCTGTGAAGAGTCGGCTGGTCATTCTACTGAACTCTAGCAGCAATATAAAACTCCTACTACTGTACACACACATGAACATGGTGCCAGTGACGTCTGTAGACTACACTCAGTATATTCATTTTTAAAACAAATTAGTATTGATTTGTCATTTCCTGATGTACGTTAACAATATAATTTAATTTAAGGGAAATATGCAGGGTCTTTTAAGTCCTGCAGTTGAATGGATATGTTAAGATATTAATACTTGCAAGAAATAATACACAGTGATTTAATATTTTGCCAAATATTAATGAAGCATAAAACATCATAGGAGTGCAACATTATAGCACAATGAGCTGTAAAATGCTTTTTTTAAGCGAATTTGGAGAAATGATAAATACAGTGTATTTGGTAAAAATTTTACAAATACTTTATGTAATTAAGTAAACATATTTAACTCTACTAAAATTATATTTACAGCCTAAGCGGTTGGTTAACATTAACCTCTTTGAGTCTTCTCATTGTCTTTTCATTATTTTAATATCACAATCATAGTTTACAATCAGTTACAGTATTACAAACTATTTCAGATTACTTTTAAGATTACACAGTCACAAGTCACAAAAGTCCAGTCTGAGTCGTTGAGCATCCATGCGACACTAAAGCTCCCCCCACTCAGACACACAGTTTTTAACACCTTCCCGTCGGCCCCTCCTCCTTCAGGGTGTCCTCGATCCTCTGTCCTCAAGGGTTGGGCGTCGCATCTTCTTTTGGCTTCTATGCGGTGGGGGTTGTCCCTTCCCCCCACCGGGCCTTGGGTCATCTTAAACTGTGCTGACCCATCTGTGGAGCACAGGCTTAAACTCCAAGAATGTTACATTTATGCATGAATATTTTATATTCCTGGTTCCATGGTAATGTTCTAACACAACAGTAACCTTTCTTTGTCTTGACTCACATGTTTGTTCTTTTTGTCTCTCTTTAGGGCATGGCCTTCTCTTTACAGGAGCGGCAGATTTTGGGAATACATGGGCTCTTGCCTCCCAAAGTAGAGACTCAGGACACTCAAGCCATGCGTTTTCAGAATAATCTGAAGAAACTGACAGACCCCTTAGAAAAGTAAGACTATAATTTGTTCATACAACACCTCAGCGTGTCCGATAGTTTTGATCTTAATAGTTATAATGAACTGGTATAACTATATGCATGTGTTATGAACACAGCAGCAAATCACAGCATCAAAAGTAAAAAAAAAAACAAAAAAAACATTGAAATAAGAATCATAAAGAAGTCTAATCAAATGAGGTTTTGTTCCCTTGAAGGTGAAGAACACTTAAAAGTTCAAAATTGTGAATATTTAATTTGCAGATCTTTTGCCTCCTCAAAGAAAAATCTAAAAATAACTTATCAACACCTTGTAATACAGACTATTAACTAGAAAAGCACTCGGCAGATCACCCCCCCCCCTTCTGAAAGACACACATGTACCCCTCCCTCTCCTCCACTGATCACCTTCCAAACTTTAATCAGTTGTTCCTTTTGCCAGTATCAACATTTACTGAATATTTTAGCTAAATCTGTCCATAACTTTTTGAGTTCTCTTTCTAACAATCACATAAACATGGGTGAAAACATAACTCCCTGTTTCTTGGTGAAGTCATAATGTTTTAACAGTGATGTTGTGTATAACATGTACTATTTTGGAGTCGTGTCTTGTCATTTCATGTAGCCAGAAAAAAAGGAAAATGATTAATTATCCACAGCATTGGGAAAAAAAACCGCATTGCTTCTTAGAATATAAAAGTAGATAACCCCATTCTTTACATTTTTTCCATTCTTTATATTCTTTATATTTTGTGTGTAATCAAATCTTAATGTATTTCTTATTTATTTTATTGAAATGTTATAATGTATGTATAATCAGTTTACAGTGTACTTCTGTAAGTGTATAATTTTGTGCAATCAAATGTTAATGTATTTCTTATTTCATCCTTGTTTTAAAATTGTATTTACATTTTTCATCAATGTGAAGCACTTTGGGCTACAGTTTTGTATGAAAGGTGCTATATAAATACATTTTATTATTATATTATTATGATAACAAATCATAAAAATGCAGAAAATAAAATGTAACACTCAGGTACATGCTTCAGAATGTTTAAAACTACTTATTTCTTCATTCTTAACTTGCTTCCATTTTGTTGCCTACAGATATGTCTACTTAATGGGCATCCAAGAAAGAAATGAGAGACTCTTTTATAGAGTGTTAATGGAAGACATCGAAGAACTGATGCCAATAGTCTACACTCCCACAGTAGGACTGGCCTGTACACAGTATGGACACATTTTCAGAAGGCCCAAGTAAGACCAAGTAAATTCATCCAAAATAATGTTGAGCATGTCTTTAACCTCACTTTAACACATTCTAAATCACTGTCCCACATGCATGATGTCGATATATTTTGCCACTTATTATTAATTTTGTCCATTTAGAGGTTTGTTCATCTCCATACGAGACAGAGGACACGTTCGCTCCATCGTAGACAACTGGCCAGAAACCAGTGTGGCTGTGAGTCCTCACACTTTAACATTTTTAGTCTTTGAGTCATATTGACACATTCCACACATTTCTCTCATAGCAGTTCACATATGCCCTTTTACAGCATCTCTACCTCATAACTTTTCCTGCCCTTGTTTTTTTTTTTTTTCTAATAAGGCTGTAGTGGTGACTGATGGAGAGCGTATTTTAGGATTGGGTGACCTGGGTGTTTACGGCATGGGCATCCCAGTAGGGAAACTGTGCCTTTACACTGCCTGTGCAGGGATCAGACCTGAGAAGTGTCTGCCTGTGGTGATAGATGTCGGTACAGACAATGAGGTAGTGTATGAGTGGTATGAGGAATGTTATGAAAGTGGAAGCCATGTTATCTTTTTTTTTTTTTATAATGTTTGCCTCTTATTTCCAACCCAGACTCTCCTCAAAGATCCTCTGTACATGGGCCTGTACCAGAAACGGGACCGCTCCCAAGCGTACGATGATTTGATCGATGAGTTCATGGAAGCAGTGGTGGACAAATATGGACAGGACACACTGATCCAATTTGAAGACTTTGGGAACCACAATGCCTTCCGCTTCCTTCGGAAGTACAGGGAGAGATACTGCACATTCAATGATGATATCCAAGGTCCATAAACAAACACTCACACACAGATCACTGTAAAACCACTGTGGTAATTACATTAAGAGCAAAAGGACAGCAATTTTTTAAACATCTGTATAATTTATATGTATATCAGTATTCACCTCTTAACTCATCTCTTAATGCAGTTAAGAAACCTCACAATTTAATTGAAATTAGATTAAGATTAAATTGACATGGCACAATTGCATACTTTTTTTAGCCCCAGATGATGAAGATAAATAGGGAATAATTTTACCCATCTGACCTTAGAGAAACATTGACTTTGTTTTGTATATATAATTACATTTTTCTGTGTTTTTTACTTTTCCAGGCACTGCATCTGTAGCTCTTGCTGGTTTGTTAGCGGCGCAGAGAGCTGTTGGCAAACCCATCACTGAACATCGGGTGCTCTTCCTGGGAGCTGGAGAGGTAAACCTAGTATTCCTTCATCCATGGGAAATGAAAGAAATCTGTGGTTTGGCTGATGAAAACCCTCATGTTGAAGATTTAAAAAGCAAAACATTTTATCTTAAGAGTAACACTACCCCTTGCTGGTTGTGTGTGGTACTACAGATAAATTAAAAAACAGCCGACTTCTCAAAACACCTTTGAAACACATGTGTAAAACAACAATACAGGAACTACTCATGCATCTTCTCTACAAATAGAGTTAGTGTTACAGTCAAAGTGTTCTCTAATACCACACGTCAAATGTGTTTAATGGGGTCGTTTCTCTACAGGCTGCTCTTGGTATTGCCAATCTGATTGTCATGGCCATGATGGAGTCAGGGATGACACAAGCAGAGGCCAGAAATAAGATCTGGATGTATGACAAACATGGGTTACTAGTAAAGGTTAGTGTTTGTGCATGACACTTTAGTTATTAGGTTTATTTTTTACCTTTTGATGGTTTGACTGTATTTTTATTAATCATTTCATGTGGGTCTAGGATAGACCCCAGGAGACTGACGCTAACCAGGAGGCATTTGTCCACGACAGTCCAGGAAATGTACAGAGCTTCCTGGATGCTGTCAACACCATCAAACCCACAGCTATCATAGGTGGGACATTTAATCATTTTATGTATTCAGTAAAAAAATGTCTTAATCAAATTTTAAATGTCTGGATTGTTTTTCTGTAGTTTAACTAAAATAAATCATACATACAGTTGCAGAAAAAAAAATTAGACAATCAAAAGTCATCAAAATCAACAGTTATGCAATTAAGTACTCACTCCTGTGTGTATGACGTGACTAAAAGGTGCTTTATAAATAAATCTTATTATTATAATGCTGCTTATTATTTTTGTTCCTTCTATTTATTAACCTATTTTATATTTTATTGTCTTTTAACAATGTATATCTGTACAGCACTTTGAGCTGCATTGTTTTGGATGAAAGGTGCTCTATAAATAAAGATTATTATTATTATTAAAATGGACAGAAAATGAAAACATAAAATGAATAACAATGCTGTTTATGCCAGTACAATGTCATAGCTTTTGATGTAAGAACTTAAATGTTTTTGGTTATTATCAAGAAAACATGGAAAATGGATAGATATCGTCTCTGAAATTCAATTCTTATAACAGTAGGTTATTACATTTCTCCAGGTACTCAGGTTTCCTCCCACCATCCAAAGACCTGCACTAATAGGTTAATCTATATTGTCCAAAGGTGTGAATGTGAGTGATTGTGTGTTTATACATGTTCAGCCCTGAGATAAACTGGAGACTTGTTTAGGGTGTACCCCGCCTCCACCCATTGTACCTGGGCTAGGCCCCCAGTGACCCTAGTGAGGATAAAATGGTTTCAGACGATGAGATGAGCTCATGATAATGACAAAAAGAGCTCATATCTACATTTAGATATGAGCTGGGCATTAAAATGAACAAGAAATTGAAGAAAATAATGGTGGTCTCATTATTTTTCCCACAACTGTCCATGTGTTTCTGGGCTATTGTTTCTGTGGTTTTATGCACTGCTTTGAGTCGTGATGATGGTACAAGGCAACAATGTCTTTTCTCGTTCTCTTTCAGGCGTTGCAGGCGCTGGACGACTGTTCACTCACGATGTCCTCAAATCCATGGGAACTCTGAATGAGCGGCCAATCATCTTTGCCCTCAGTAATCCAACCACTAAAGCAGAGTGCACAGCGGAGGACGCCTACACACTGACTGATGTACAGCATTTTCCCTGTTTTCTCTCTTGGTCTTTGTGTTTTCTGATTGACTGAGTCAGACATTAAAGGGATTATCCAGAGTAAAAATAAGTTTAGTTCATTTTTTAGATGATTGGGAGTACATTCATATAGTTGACATCAAAATCACACCATTCAGATGTACATTGAGACATTTAGATTTTTGTCATTTTGAGCCAAACTGTGTTAACATGGAAGTGATTAGGGAATGTCTTTAGGATTTTGATGCATTCTTTTTTAAACGCAACAACCTGTTAGTAGGCTAAGCTCAGCTGTTGCATACGGCTTCATTTGAATTTCTAATGAAATACTAGACTATGTTTTTAAAAAGGATGCAACAATATTGTGAATTTCCAGAGCATCTAACTCTGCACTCTGCAATCGACTACTTCGGACTTCCTCCTAGACTTAGACTGCTTTCTTGAAAATTTGTCTTTGGTAGTGACATAAAAAGACACAGCAACAATAGGCACAGATAAAAATAATCATAGACAGCATAATACTCACTAAATTAAAAAAAATCACAGATGTCATAATACTCAATAAATAAATGTTGAATAAATTCTAGAATAAAAACTACAATTGTAAAACCTATAATTCAGTTCATTTGGCTCCTCAGAGCAGTTAAAATATTTTAAGACATCATACTAGAAACGTCTTGTGCTTCAACAAAGGTACTGGCTTGTCATCAGTACCTCTGGACACACTATCTGATGACATGAAGACCTCAGGACACGTGAGTTTACCGTTAGGGACCCTCTACTTACTACCACATAAGTGTGATGTTGTTTAGAACTTTAGAAGAGGTCTAAAAATAGTGTTTCATTTGGCTCAAAACGGCAAAATCGAAATCTCTCAATGTAGATCTAAATGGTGTGATTTTCATGTCAGTTATATGCATCTACTCCCAATCATCTAAAAACTTTGCTGAACTGAATTTTACTCTGGATAATTCCTTTAAGCATTTAAAAACGTCCTGCTTCACCTAATTGTAGCCATGTCCATCATTCTTTACTACAGGGTAGATGTCTTTTTGCCAGTGGCAGTCCATTCGGTGCGGTGACCCTGAACGATGGCAGAGTGTTCACTCCTGGACAAGGGAATAATGCTTACATCTTCCCAGGTAAAAAGACACATAATATGATTATTCAGAGTAAATATGACCTGAAATGATTGAACTCCATGCTGTGTGTTGCAGGTGTGGCCTTGGCTGTCATCTTGAGTGGAGTCAGACATATTAGTGACACAGTTTTCTTAGAAGCTGCAAAGGTCTGGATCATCTTCATGATATCTCAGCATCAAACCTGTCTCTTCCGCTCCCTCAGCCCTATCCTGCTCTATGTTGCTAAATATCATACGTACATTTCCTGTATGTCTTCTTCTAACCGCTCTGTAATGTTTGATGTCTCCTGTTCCTCTCTTTCTAGACTCTGGCATAACATCTAACAGATGAGGAGCTTTTAGAAAAATGCTGATCCTGCTTTGCACTTTGTCCATCTGTGTTGCTCCCTGCACTGACCTGCATTTTGCCCTTTACAGTGCAGTTAATGTTGAAAATTGCAAGACATATATATATATATATATATATATATATATATATATATATATATATATATATATATATATATATTTCCCATCTATATTTAAAGTTCTTTCCTTTGCATGGTTGTAATATAGATTGTCATGTTACTTCCTAAATGCATTTTTCATTATCTTCCCAGTTGCATCCATGATAGTTAAAACTGTGCACTCGCTTGAATCTGTTAAATTCCACCTTGAACCTTAAAGTTTTCCTTCTCTCTTACTAGACTCTTGCAGAGCAGTTGACAGATGAAGAGCTTGCAGAGGGCAGACTCTACCCTCCTCTCTCCAACATCAGAGAGGTCTCTGTCCAGATGGCCATCAAGGTACGTCTTCCAACTTAAAGGCTCATATTTGGTTAAAACATTTATCTTTTCAATAGACTCCTTGAGGCTCATAAGAATCTTAATTATGCTTTTCTATATTTAGCCTCTTAAATGACTTGGCATTAGACACAGTAGGTCACACTTGTCCTGTAACTTAAAGTGAGGCTAACTTCTGTTGACATTGGCGCCTTTGCTATTTCTGTTTCATGCTGCTTATTGTGAATCAGTACTGAACTGTCTGTTTGTCACTTAGGTGATGGAGTTCGTCTATGCCAAAGGCATGGCATTCCGTTACCCTGAGCCTGTGGACAAGAACGCTTTTGTACGTTCTACTGTGTGGAACACCGAGTACGACTCTTTCCTACCAGACACCTACGACTGGCCCGGTGTTTGCTTTAGGCCCCAAAAGTAACGAGCAGTAGAACAAACTAATCACTCACAGTTCCATGTCATAATTTTCCACTTAACCTTTTCCTGCAGATCTTTTGAGACAATGAAGGTGCAGATGTGTTTTCTTTCAAAGGTTTGCCTCTTGCATTATACCAGTCTTATTAGATCTGCAGAAAGCTAGAATGGAAAGGAGCACTAAAATGAGAAGGAAATTTGAATGGGATTTTTTTTTTTTTTTTTTTTTTTTTTACATCATATCTAGTATTTAATCACCTTTGAACGACAGAAACCAGCTCCACCTGGTGGCGGAAAATGGTAATGTGGAAATCTGGTTTCTGCTAGACAACATAACACAACACAAAAGTCAGATTCACACCCATGATTATAGCTGCTCTAAGTGCTTTCCAATTTGGAAGCAAATCAAGTAGCAACAATTAGAACATAAAGTTGATTCATTCACTTTGTAATAGAAATATTTGAAACACTCCTGTAAGTTAAACAAGAAGGCAGACATGACTCCATTACTGCTTTTCTGTGTGTTTTATTCCTTAGTTGTTTTTTTTTTTTATAATATTATATTGAATAGTAATATATTACCTATTTGTTAATGCCACAAAAGATAATTTTGCTTGAATTTTGCCACAATAGTTTTTTTCTTACACAAGCACATCCATATGAACTGATGCTAAACCCATTCCCATTTTCCACATCAAGTGGGTGCGGTGCTTTGAAGGCCTGGTGTCCAAAGTATGATTAAAGGTTTATCGACCATGTTTATGTCAGGCCAAAACCATCAGCATTTGAGCAGAAGATTGAAGTGCTTTGGTCTGTATAAAAAAACTCCGACTGGGAACAATACAACTCAGGGGAGAACTGAAATAGTGTGCAATGAAAGACTTCATTATGGAAAAGGATAATGAGATTTGATGAAGGGAAAGTAATTTAAAAAGAACAACCTCTAAATCACTGAAGGACTACTGCAGCCATGAAGAACAAACAACTGTCCACTCCAGTATTTTTGTATTAATAGCATTGACATTTTTTATTTATTTCTCAGAACTTATTTTTGTATTGTTCTGAGAAGTGTATTTAGATGTTTTGTTATAAATGCATTAGAAAGCCTCTCATTAACACTCCCTTTGTGGGTAGCACATATGTAATTTAGATCTTCCCACATAAAATAATTAAGGATGCATTGTATAGTGTCAGCTATTTGGAAAAATGTTTTCTTCTTCTTTATTTCAGTTAGCTTTTATGCAGTACAATACATGCTTTCCTGGACACAGAATGTCTGCTGAAAAAAAAAAAACCTTCATTGTGTTGAGGTTGGTATGTTGGTCTCACTTTCTCATTGGACCATAAACATAGCCTATATATATTCTTTATTCTGTTATTTTACAACAGATAATATCAGCATTAGATTAAATATAACACCAATGGATATAATAAATAAAATGTTCCTATTTTAATAAATGTGGCAGGATTACAATTATTTTTTTAGACATTATTAATACAATCTTATAAAGTATTTATAACTGTGTGATTTTTTGCCTCAGGATATTGACTTATGGGCTTTTAAACACCTGCACTGAAGTGCCTGTGCAATATTCACTGTTCATTCATATATACTCCATGCTCCGTAATGTAACCTCATAACATGCTACAAGAAACACGGCAAAATAAAGAAAAAAAAATTGCTGTCGTTAATATTGTACAACCTTTAGAATCAATGTAGTATTTAAAGTGCTCTACTACGTTTTCTCCACATAACTTTTTAAGTTATTCTGTCATTGCACACAAACCCCATTAAATGTTAGCTTGTGTCTGTCCAGCAATCACAGTTACTGAATCAGTGCCATTGTCTTCTGTGCTGTGTTGTTTACTGTACTATAAAATATGGTGTTATGAGTTTCTAAAATCTGTATGCACACCTTAGGTATCCATAAAGGTTTCCTCCCATTTTAAAACATATAAATATATATATTATATTCTCATGCCATTGTGTTTGTTTGTTCCACAGTACTATTTGACTTGAGTCTGTATGCACAGCAGCATGTTTGTGCTGCTTTATAAAGGTTTCCCTGCTGGTAAATGGTAAATAAATCAGTTTTATACTGTCTTTTTTGTGTCTTTAGTTTTATGTTGAAGATTAAGGAAGTGATTTTATTTATTTTTCTTCAGGGTCAAATTGTTTAGTGAAGTACCAAATTTCACATTGCAGATAATACACTATGACCAGTTTCAGAATAGCCATTCATTCATTCAAGTTTTTTGGCCATTTTTGGAGAAAATTACTCGTACTTTTTGACCAATGGAAGGTGCTGATGATTAATGATAAAGCCAGAAACACTTGATGGAATTTAAACCATCTCAAATATTTTAGTATATATGAAAACCCGCCCAAAATGACTGCATATGTAAAAAAAAAATAATAACCACCAAACCTGATTCCTGCAAAATAACATCCAACACCTTCAGGTATAGTTTTCAATGTTTTGCCAAGTGTGTAGTGTCTAGTTTAGGAACATGCGTAAAAATCTGGTTGAATTAAATACATTTGGATGATATGGTTTAGCTACATGTAAGAACAGCTATGAAATATAACACAACCCTTTTTCGGTTTCAACAGTTACATTTTTAACAATTCGCTTCCAAAAATCCACGGAAATATTGAAAGAAAATACAGAACATTTTAGAAATCCGATATTTTGGAACGCCTCATTGTCGCTTCTCTGACGTCATCATCGTTTGACTGTGTGTACTTCACTCTGTCATGGCGTCTTCCATAGTGTGTTAGCGTCACGCGTTATCTGAAGTTTTCTTCAAAGTTTGTGGAAGATTACCATGGATATGACCTTCCTGGGGACCGGGTCGGCGTACCCGTCTCCTCACCGCGGTGCCTCGGCCCTAGTGCTGAGGACGGACGGGGACTGCTGGCTGTTTGACTGCGGAGAAGGGACCCAGACACAGCTGATGAAGAGCCAGATCCGAGCCGGTGAGACTGGGAGCCCCCCTGGGTAGAAGGGGAAGGGAAAGTTCTGAAGGAGCCCCTCATGTCAGTAAACGAAAACCTATTTATGTATTATTGCAATTGTTTTATAGTGTTTTCACTGGAACACGTTGCTATTTTCTTTGGATTTATTCAGTAAAAATGTAAAAGCACACAAATACAGGTGTGTGTGTATATATGTGAGTGTGTGTGTGTGTGTGTATGTATGTATGTATGTGTATGTATGTGTGTGTGTGTGTATGTGTATGTTTGTTTGTGTGTGTGTGTGTGTGTGTATGTTTGTATGTGTGTGTGTGTGTGTGTGTGTGTGTGTGTATGTATGTATGTGTGTGTGTGTATGTGTATGTTTGTGTGTGTGTATGTTTGTATGTGTGTGTGTGTGTGTGTGTGTGTGTGTGTGTGTGTGTATATGGGAAGACAGTGGTGGTGATAGATGTAGCAGTCCCCAGTGATAGCAACATCAGAAAGAAAGAACATGAGAAGCTTGAGAAATACCAAGGGCTGAAAGAGGAGTTAGAGAAAATGTGGAGTGTGAAGGCAACAGTGGTACCAGTAGTGATCGGAGCATTAGGGGCAGTGACCCCCAAGCTGGGAGAATGGCTCCAGCAGATACCAGGAACAACATCAGAGATCTCTGTACAAAAGAGCGCATTGCTAGGAACAGCTAAGATCCTGCACAGAACCCTCAGGCTCCCAGACCTCTGGTAGAGGACCCGAGTCTGAATTGACATAGAAAACCAGGATTACACAATAAAGTGATGGCCCTTATTTCTATTGTGGTCCAAGGATCACCATGTATACAGGCAAAAGTATAAATAACACAGATATAAAGAAGGACCAAAATTGAAAGAATAAAAAGATGAATGAGAATAATAATTAAATATAAAGACAAAGTTATTAAGAAATAAATGGAAAATTGTTGAACAAATAATAAGAAAAATAAATAGGTGTAAATAAACTAATAGCACTTAATAGAAGAATCACATGAAACTAATAGTAAAAAAAAAAGTACTATTTTGTATATTTTTTATAGCTATCTACACAGAACATATTTTGTCATACATCTCCACCTATTATACATTAGAAACCTGTTTCTGTCACTGAAGAAAAGCCAAACAGTAAGTCATAATGACACTGGTCTACAAGTAAAATGCTTCTAGAATAAAACTAATGCAATTTTACCACATACGTGTATGTGTTACTGATTTAGTTCAAGTTTCCAAGTCTTGGGTCAAAATGTGAAATTCTCATTTTCACTTTTTATTGTATTCTTTTGAGGTCGAATTACCAAGATTTTCATCTCCCACTTGCATGGGGACCACCTCTTCGGTCTACCCGGTCTGCTCTGCACTGTGAGTCTCAGCACTAATCCAGACCCCCAGTCACAGCAGAACCAGCCCTGCTTGGACATTTATGGGCCCCGGGGCCTCAGACACTTTCTCAGGGTCACACTCGGCCTCACAGGGTCACAGCTGCTCTTCCCTTATGCAGGTAAGTGTGAAATGAACAGCCCAGAATCTAACCATCTTCACCAGATACTAAAAATAATCTTCATCTCACAACAAACATTTCCATGTCTTCGTGTCACAGTTACTTTGGATATACATATTCTTAATTTATCATTAATACTGACTTTTTTTCCAAAATATATCAGACAAAAGTCGACTCATAGAAGAAAAAATAAAAACCAAAAACATGAAAGCATTTTGAAAATCTGCTCACTTGTTTTTATTGACCATATAATTCTTCCTTAAGTGATACCAGCGCCCTGGGTCCGTTTTTGAACAGCATTAATATGAATTATGCACAATTTTACACATGGAAGTGTAAGGTTTAATATGAGATCTGTGGCCATGGATGACAAGTTCCACTGGTCTTTTACTTCCATGCATAAAACAGGAAAAAAACTAATTATATGTTAAACCATTAACATCGATACAAAGATTTCACATTAACGACAGGTTTGCATCTTATGCCAAATGCAAGGATTTAATTCTGTTAGTATGTATGCAGAATGAAGTGTTTCAAATCTCACATGGTCAATTCAAAACAAGCTTTAAGAATTCCTCACTGTCATTCAGTGCATCATCTGGGTCTTGTAATGGTTCATTCTGTCTTCCAAAGATAGATTCTTTTTAATAGACAGGTGCAGTGTTTGTTTACCCGCTTGACTAGTTTCAGCTACTTCCTGTAGCCTTCATCAGAAGCATCACATGATGTTGTTGTGAGCTTCTTATAGACCATATAAGGTGTATGCGCTGGGCCCATGTGGAAGACTAAATGTGCTCTTGGACTAACTAACTATGACTTCTGTTAAAATCCTGAAGCAAATTTTACGATTAATTTTCAGTTTGTCACACGTGTGAAATCTTTGTACTGATGGTCCTGTGTTAACGTAATTACTTTTAAAGACCAGATTTTCAAAAGTCAGATTCAGATATAGTCAAATTGCTTTGTTTCCACAAACTTGTACAATAACACTAATTAACATTCTGTAACTGCACAACACTGGACATAAACAAACAAAAAAAACTATCACTCTTGTGTATTATTGTTTTGTTTGTTGTAATTCCACACAGTGCTTTCCTGTACTGCCTGTTGTCATGTCATCGTATTCAGTTCACGTTATGTAATCTGACATATTTACTCCAAATATTGTTTTAGTACATGAGTTGGAGCCCACACCTGACCAGTGTCCAGAGGAAGGGCAGCTCAGTCTTGAGGTTTGTGACTAATTTAAATGGCATCATTTAAATGTGAATCATTGTCAGTGATTGTAACCTCACCTCCACCTTTGGTTCAGTTTGTTTGTCTGTCTGGTTGTCACTAACTTTACACAAAAACTACTGGGCTGATTTTCATGACATTTCCAGGAAAAGTGTATGGTGCAGAAAAGATCCCATTAAATTTTGATGAATGTAGGTCAAAGATCAAGGTCACCAAAAATGTTTTTCCACAATGATAAGAGATAGGGCATATCAGGAAGTTCCTTTTCATTCCTGTTTACTCACATTTGCATATAGTATCTTATTTTTGTTGATGTGCATTTACATCCGATCGATCATGATTAGAAATGGTCGTAACTCTAAAAAGAGTGGTAATAAACACTCAATTACTATTATTCACAGATAGGAAACCACATATAGACTCCAAAATGGCATCCATTAAGAGCTGAAATGTTTGTGAGGGGCCGTGGTTGTGGGTCTAGCACCACCAGTTTATTCTGTGTCCATGTGTTCCAACATGATTCTCCAGTACTGTTGATCTGTCAGAGGTTTTTTATACCAGTATCCAAAGCATTGTTTTGAACAGTATCTTAGTTTTTGCTTTACTTCATATCTTGCATGTCTTAATGCCATTTTGTTCTGGGGTTAGTTTGGTTTTTCCCTTGTTAATTTTACAGCATTTTAGATATTTAATGTCAGTAAAGTTTTATAATATTGTCATTTTTCAGATGACAGCGGAGCACGGTCCTCTGCACCCACAGGAGCGGTTAGGCAGAACAATTTCCCTGGACGAACCCAGTGACTGTTATCGCCTTTTTGAGGACAAGAAGTTTGTGGTCAGCGCCTTCAGGTTGTTCCACCGCATCCCCTCCTTTGGGTTTTGCGTCCAGGAACATGATCGACCTGGAAGACTTAAGACTGAAGTACTGAAGGAACTAGGTACTTTGTGTCTTTCATGTTTTGTTTTTCCTCTGAACTAAAGCTAAGTGCAGAAATAATTACTGTACAAAGTGATCAGTCTTAACCCGTTTCTTAACTTGTGTTTGTCTCAGGTGTCAAACGAGGTCCACTTTATGGACGTCTGAAAATGGGAGAGTCTGTAACTCTGGACAGCGGCCGTGTAGTGTTGCCTAGTGAGGTACTAGAAGCAGATATTCCTGGGAGGAAAGTGTGCATTTTCGGGGACTGTAGCTCTGTTCTTGGAGAGGGACCACTGAGGCTGTGCAGTGGAGCAGACATTTTGGTCCACGAGGCCACCCTGGGGAATGAGCACAGAGAGAAAGCAGTGGACCACGGACACAGTACGCCTGAAATGGCAGCAGCAGTGGCACGGTCATGCAGTGCACATAGGCTGGTACTGTACCACTTCAGCCAAAGGTACAAACCCTGCACCCTGCAGAAGGACGGGGACGAAGACGATGTTTCAGAGCTGAAGAAACAGGCCGAAGACGCTCTACAGGGAACTGAGACAGAAGTGACGCTGGCGGAGGACTTTCATACCCTGTCTATCCCTCTTAAAAGGCCAAGATAGTTCAGTTTTTCAGGGGATCTGATTTGACTTGAGTAAAATAAATAAAAACATTTTAATGCATACTAAACAACTGAAGGCTAACTTTCACCGAAAGACAATAAGTTGTTACATTATGAACTCTTGTCTTTAAATTTGCTCTTGAATTTTAGAACAGTAGCTATGTTTACTTGATGTTTTTAATTCCAGTTATTTATTCAGAATAAAGTAATTTGGAATTTAAATTATTTTTTTCTTTTGTTTTTCCACGGAAATGTTAATTGCAAATAAAGGTTTACATGGAAACAGGTGTCTTCTGCTATAGTTAATAGAGACTGTCCATACATACAGTATAGTAGCTCACCTCTGTTCCCCTGAATAGAGGTAAGATCTGAAGCCTGAGCCCGACTCGAATTTCGGGCCGGGTCTGGCCTAAAATGTCAATCATTACGTTCGGGTCGGGTTCGGGTCGCCGACTTAAAAAATATATATAAATATATGTTTATAAAAATGTATACTAAAATGATGTGTGAATACTAAACTAAGGAATGCTTGTTATAAATGAAATAATTTGGATCAAACAGACAAGGCGCTGTTATCATAAATCCTCCTGTTTCTTTAAAAAGTTGACAGACTTTGTTCTTTTTCTGTCAAATGCCTGGAAAAGGCTCAACTGTCTTTTCAACATTTTATTGCCAGACCAAACCGCAATCAAGGTGGTCGGCTGTATAATATGTAGAAGCGCCAGAATTCAAAATCACCAGGTGACAGATGACGTAAATGACAATCATTGGTTCGAATTTCACAGAACTGGACTGAACCATTTAGTAAGAGGGGGTGTTTAAATGGCAATATGATGAAAAACTAAAGAAAAAATTTATGGAAATCGACAACCGTGTTTAATTCGCTCATTATAGATGATAAAAAAAAATGTTTAGTCTTATTATAACAGTCTAAAGAGTGAAAGATTATTAAAAATAAAATGTATATTATCAGCCATGGGCGGCCCGTTGATAACCATTTGGGTGCCCTAAGCACAAATGCTCTGTGGTGCCCCCCCCCCACCCCCCCCCCCACCCCCACCCAACCTCAAAAAAAAAAAAATTGAATTTTCAAAAATTTTGAATTTCTCATTGCAATTTGTTTATTTAAATAACACTGTCAACAAACATGAGAAATCTAAAAAGGTGCATGTAAAAACTGTAAACACAGACCAAACAACACTGTAAACACAGAACAAACAACACTGTAAACACAGAACAAACAACACTGTAAACACAGAACAAACAACTGTAAACACAGAACAAACAACACTGTAAACACAGAGCAAACACAGAACAAAGAGCCTGGCAATAAAGTGCAAAAATAATAGTTGAACAATAAAAATTGTCAATAAAGAAACTTAAATAAGAAAAATAAGAATGAGAACACAAAAGGCACTTTCCTTAATTAACTATGTTACACATTTTTTACAATTATCAGATGCCGTAGAGAGGTACACGCCTGCATTTCTTTGTTGCAAAATCAGCTTCTGAGCCACGTCCCTGTGGCATACAGAGCCATAGTTGGGTTAATATATATATTTATTTTGTTTTGTTATAATTTGAGAATGGTATGTGTAGGTCAATATGCAGTAGCCAACTCCGACCAGCAGAGGGCGCGTTGGTGACACTGGTCAAGGGCACGGGTTGTCTCGTGAGACAACAAGAGAACACGCGAGAGGTTGTTCTGTGTACATACTACGGTGCCGCAGTGTCAGTTGATTGCCGTTGTTTTTTTTTTTCTTTTTATCCCTTACAGAACAAAATAGAAGAAACGTTTTCAAAAATTAAATGTGTAGTGGAGGGCCATGTCCTTTTGACTCACACAACATCCACATTGATGCTGATAACAGCCAGACCACTGAAACGTTCCTGGCCCGTTGATGAACGCATGTACGTTTTAATGAGTTTGAGCTTTGAAAAGCTTCGCTCAGCAGAGACAACCGTGACCGGTAGAGTCAGTGCCTCCAAGGCAGACGTCTGTGGTGGAAGCTGAGGAAGGTTGATGATTTCCTGCATCATCTCCTCTTCTATTTTTTCCTCTTCTCAGCTCCAGACTCTTGCTGTCGTTTCGAGGCCATATTCGCACAGCACAGGTGTTCACCAAATTGCGAATGAGGCATAACCAAAAAGACCACTGGGAGGGGAGGGGGCACCATGAGACTGGAGAGAGGGGCACGAAGCAGATTCACTCCTTTTCTCGGGAAAATTGGTTTATGTTGTTTTTGTATTGTTTAAACATATTAGCGCATATTATTAATATGGTTTACACTTTTTCCCCCCACGACCCTGATTTCTTTTGGTGCCCTGCCGGCACCAAAGTGCCCTACGCAGTGCGCGTTATGTGCGTCTGCGGAGCTACGGCTCTGCATGGGCCCCTATCAGTGCTCAGGTCCTTAGAATCGGTCCCACTTTTCACCGCCTGGCAGCGCCCCAATAGGGAGCCTCAGTGACGCGATTCTATTTCCGGGCCATTGTGCCTAAGTGTGAATTTTAAAATTACTTTTATCCCTCCATTGACTCGCGTTCATTTTTTATGGCAGACATCATATGTGAAAACCGTAGCACATTTCAAACGGGACCAGAAAATTACTTTTATTCCTCCATTGACCGGCGTCTACGGTTTTCACGTATGATGTCAGTGAATTTTAAAGATACATTTTCACATTGAGAAAGCACTCACTTTGGACAGGCATCAAAAGTTACGTTAGGTTTTATTTTTATTTTTTACGTTAGGTTTTATGTGAGAGTAAGTAATGGACTACAACGCTCGTCTCACAAATATGACGTCACCACCAAGCTTCACCATCAAACTCTTTGAAAATGGCTGTGACTTTGGCGAGCTTCACCTCCTTCTTTCAGGACGAAGGCAAGAGCATCAAACGTGGAGAAAACCACTTTAAATCGGGGCATGTGGAAAGTGGCAGCTACTCCGGGGGAGAGATAGTTGGTCGAGTGAGAGCCAGCATGCGGGACAAGCTCTCGTCAGCTGGGAAGCGGTAGAGGGAACATGTGGAAATGGTGTTGTGATTACACCGGGTCACAAAGCACACAGGCATTTTCAAATGAAAAATAGAAAAGGCGGGGTACGGTTTAGAAAAGTTTGCAGGGAAAGATTCTGCTGTGACGTCAGCTATGCGACGTCTGATATGTAGTCCAAACAGAGTCCAAATTATTACATATTTTTACACGCTAATAAATCACAAAACATGTATCAAAGAAACTCCAAACGCACATCATTGGTTATGATTTTAATTGAAGTACAGCAAATGTGTGATTCAGGACATAACGTAAATATAATTATTTTCTCCTCATCCACTCTCATGTTACATTTTTCCGAACTTAGGCCCAGTGGACCGACCGGAAGGGGCGGAGACTTAGGCTCCCTATTCCCACAGCTCGGATCTGTTTTGATTCTGTTAACGACTGTGACACGCGTCATTCCAGAGTGTCACAGCCCGATGTCGGTCTCTATCTGGCATGGGTGAGTAAAACAGGTGCGACAGTAACATGGATCTGCTGGTGTCCAAGTGGATCTGGCCCTGAATCAGATGCTGTCTGGTGAGTCCTCACAAATAAAATATGAAATTTCGGGCTATATATATATATATATTACATATTTGACATATTCTGTCAAAATGGTCATTCTGTCACATTGGGCTCCCAAGTGCTTCTGAACATACACATGACCACCAAGCATTTACACTGAAAAACCTGTCAATTCAGTCGTCCCCAGGCAGATGTGTAATTGACTTAGACACTGGACATAAGTAATACTTTGAAAAATAATATTTGATCATGTGTCATGATGAGTGAGGTGAAGAGAGGAGTGCTGAAGGGAAAAATAATTTAATACAAACAGAACAAAACCAGGACAAAACCAAAACAAGACCAAACAAAACCTGGGGGTAGATTAGCCAGAGTTCATGGTGTGAAAAATGTACAGGTTATCGAGCACAGGTTATGGAGGTGACAATGCTGAATGGTTCCATACTGACAACTGCCAGCCTCACTGTTTCTATAGTTGCAGATCAGCAACAGCTTGCAGCTGCACAGTACGGGTCAGGTGCTCTGAAGAGCAGTGGGGCAAAGGTCACTGGAGGAAAGGTCGTGACATCATGCCTTTGACCAGTCACCATATAAACAAACGATAGATTGGATATTATATATACAATATATATATACAATATATATATATATATATATATATATATATATATACACACAATAATAATAAAAAAAAACCCTTCACCTCAAAAACCATCTATATTTTAATTGAACTGCTCTTTGGTTCATATTCATTAAATTTTATTCATCTCACTTTGGGTTTTTTCAGTCGATAAATACCAACCATCTGTTTGCGTCCAGATAAGCCTGTAGATGCATTTTACCTGAACAACCCACACATCTTTAAAACCCATATAAAAACAACCTCTGGATGAGATGATGAGTTCAGCCCTCAGAATACATTTGTGAATTGCAAAAATAGACATGAAGATAATAATTAAGAATCACTTTAGTTCAGGTTCAACATTAAGACCAATTCAATCTGAAAATGGGTCAGACCAGTAAAATATTATCAGAATCTGTAAATAATTATTTTTGTAAATGTAAATATTTTCACATATTTACACTCAAAGAAAGTATAATTTAACAAATTGAACAAATATGAAGAACCTGGAGTATTTCAAGAGAAATCATTGCATTTTTAAGAATAATCTACCTGATATAATCACTTTAGTTTATTTCCCACATTCAGACCCATGCTGCTGTGAAGAGAAAATCCCAACTAAAAGAGATTTTATTTACAAAGAAAAACAAGCATATTTTCAAAATAAAACCATCCATCAGCATATTTACCTTAAACACATAAGAGAAACACTTCAATTCCTGTTTATTTGTGTCCCTTTCATTTATTTCTGTATTTATTCATGAGTCTTTCTAGAACAGCTGCTGCCACCTGATGTTCAACATTATGTATTTCAGAATCACAACCCTCTCCAAACTATAAAAATAATCTGACAGGGATTAATAAAATCATCTTGAGCCTTTATATTTCTGGTATTTGTGTAATGTTTAACGAATATTTCTTCATTGGGTCGATTTTGCAGTGTGAAACCATGATCCGGGTCACAACATTCTCCTTCACACCTTTACTCTGAAAGGACACAGAAAGAGATTTTATTTACAAAGAAAAACACAAGCATATTTTCAAAATAAAACCATCCATCAGCATATTTACCTTGAACACATAAGAGAAACACTTAAATTCCTGTTTATTTGTGTCCCTTTCATTTATTTCTGTATTTATTCATGAGTCTTTCTAGAGCAGCTGCTGCCACCTGCTGGTCACATAAATCTTTACATCTCACATTAAGGTGGTTTTAAGTCATTACCTTCGCTGTTAACCCAGAGGTGTTCCTCATTCACAGCAGTGGGTCGTCATCAGTCTTCAGCAGAAGTTGATAATGAGCTGATCATTTGAACCAGGTGTGTTGGAGTAGGGTGGCATCTGAAACATCTGAAACATGGAGGACAGTGAGTCCTGAGGACCAGGGTTGAAGACCTCTGCCTTCAGTGACAATAACCGGTAAATAACAGGGTTTTCTGAAAAAGATCAACAGCTCAAGCTGGTTCACATACGTATCATTCTTTTTGGTGGTTGTTGACTGTGGTTGTTCTGCCTCCTCCTTACTTTTTAATTGGTCAGTAAGAGAATTATGATGCTAACGAGTGTAGAGCTGTTTTAAAAATTCAACTATACTGTCTCTCTTTGCATGTTGTTTTTTTTTTTTTTTTTAAATCGCTGAAGTTGAATGGTTGTGAACAGGTGGTTTTGAGATTCTTCGTTTGTGGTGTAGTGAAGACAGGATGAGTGTTGGTGTTTATGCTAGCAGGTCGTCTGTGAATATATTAACACCGCACGGACGGACGGACGGACGGACGGACGGACGGACGGACGGACGGACACACACACACAGAATCACAGCGGTGTTTCATCAGCTGATGATTACAAAAAAAAATTCACTCAACACAGAATAACATATTTGCACTAATTACACAACAGATTTAAACTAAATACTCAGTTCAGTTTCAGAACTTCTCAAATATTCACTTCATTTTTATTTTTTTAATCATCCTGTTTATTGTATTGCTGAGTGCAACTCTTGAATATTAAGTTCAAGTTTTGTTTTGTACAAAATACACTTTGCTTTTAGAATTGTTTTTTTATTTCTGATGTAATATTGAATTGAATATTTGTTTTTAATATGTTTATGCATGCTAATTGTTGTGCACCAAATATTATTACAGTGAAGAAAATGTGTTTTATTGCCGCAATTAAGATAATAGTTTGTTTTTTTGTTGTTTTTTTGCAGTTCATAATCTGAATAATGTTAGTAGTCAATGACTAGTTGATTACTGAAATAGTTATTTGTTTCACAGTCCTAATTATTATTATTGTCATCATCATTACTGCTACTGCTTTTATTTATTATTCCCAGCATTTCTAATGTGCAATTACCAGTTTTTACAATTGTTGATGCTTTGTGTATTATGTCTTATGAATAAAATTGAACGTTGTGCCCCAGGATGAAGCACGATGCCCCCATATTGCTCCGAGATCAGTTTGTTGAAAATGTGGATGACCCAAACTTGACATAGTTGGTGTGTGTGTGTGTGTGTGTGTGTGTGTGTGTGTGTGTGTGTGTGTGTGTGTGTGTGTGTGTGTGTATGGGGGGGGGGTTAGTTGACCATCCACTCACCACGTCCATCACTGTCCATGAACCACACCCACTACATCCACTAACAATGTCCACTAACAATGCCCACCACTGTGCACTAACCATGTCCACGACACACGGAAACCATGCGCACAACACGCTGACCCCGCCCACGACGCACGCTATACCCGGCCATGTCACGCAAACCACATCCACGCGCCGCCAAATACCGCCCACGTCACGCGCCGGTAAAACCCCGCCCACGTGACACGCCGATAAAACCCCGCCCACGTGACGCATCGGAAAACCCCGCCCACGTCACGCATCAAAAAACCTCACCCACGTGATGCGCCGACAAAACCCCGCCCACGTGACGCAAAACCCCGCCCACGTGACGCGACACAAAACCCCGCCCACGTGACGCAAACCCCGCCCACGTGATGCAAAACCCCGCCCACGTGACGCAAACCCCGCCCACGTGACGCAAACCCCGCCCACGTGACGCAAACCCCGCCCACGTGACGCGATGCAAAACCCCCGCCCACGTGACGCAAACCCCCCACGTGACGCGCCAACATACCCCGCCCACGTGACGCGCCGGAAAACCCCGCCCACGTGATGCAAACCCCGCCCACGTGACGCGACGCAAAACCCACGCCCACGTGACGCGCCGACAAAACCCCGCCCACGTGACGCGCCGGAAAACCCCGCCCACGTGACGCAAACCCTGCCCACGCGACGCAAAAACCCGCCCACGCGACCAAAACCCCGCCCACGCGATGCAAACCCCGCCCACGTGACGCATCGGAAAACCCCGCCCACGTGACGCATCGGAAAACCTCGCCGACGTGACGCGCCGACAAAAACCCGCCGACAAAAACCCCGCCCACGTGACGCAAAACCCCGCCCACGTGACGCGCCGAAAAACCCCGCCCACGTGACGCAAAACCCCGCCCACGTGACGCGCCGAAAAACCCCGCCCACGCGGACAAAACCCCGCCCACGTGACGCGCCGTAAAACCCCGCCCACGCGGACAAAACCCCGCCCACGTGACGCGCCGTAAAACCCCGCCCACGCGGACAAAACCCCGCCCACGTGACGCGCCGTAAAACCCCGCCCACGCGGACAAAACCCCGCCCACGTGACGCGCCGTAAAACCCCCGCCCACGCGGACAAAACCCCGCCCACGTGACGCGCCGTAAAACCCCGCCCACGCGGACAAAACCCCGCCCACGTGACGCGCCGTAAAACCCCGCCCACGCGGACAAAACCCCGCCCACGTGACGCGCCGTAAAACCCCGCCCACGCGGACAAAACCCCGCCCACGTGACGCGACGTTTGTTGGATTTTGTGTTTTTAGTGTTAGTTGTTTGTTGGATTTTGTGTTTTTTAGTGTTAGTTGTTTGTTGGATTTTGTGTTTTTTAGTGTTAGTTGTTTGTTGGATTTTGTGTTTTTTAGTGTTAGTTGTTTGTTGGATTTTGTGTTTTTTAGTGTTAGTTGTTTGTTGGATTTTGTGTTTTTTAGTGTTAGTTGTTTGTTGGATTTTGTGTTTTTTAGTGTTAGTTGTTTGTTGGATTTTGTGTTTTTTAGTGTTAGTTGTTTGTTGGATTTTGTGTTTTTTAGTGTTAGTTGTTTGTTGGATTTTGTGTTTTTTAGTGTTAGTTGTTTGTTGGATTTTGTGTTTTTTAGTGTTAGTTGTTTGTTGGATTTTGTGTTTTTTAGTGTTAGTTGTTTGTTGGATTTTGTGTTTTTTAGTGTTAGTTGTTTGTTGGATTTTGTGTTTTTTAGTGTTAGTTGTTTGTTGGATTTTGTGTTTTTTAGTGTTAGTTGTTTGTTGGATTTTGTGTTTTTTAGTGTTAGTTGTTTGTTGGATTTTGTGTTTTTTAGTGTTAGTTGTTTGTTGGATTTTGTGTTTTTTAGTGTTAGTTGTTTGTTGGATTTTGTGTTTTTTAGTGTTAGTTGTTTGTTGGATTTTGTGTTTTTTAGTGTTAGTTGTTTGTTGGATTTTGTGTTTTTTAGTGTTAGTTGTTTGTTGGATTTTGTGTTTTTTAGTGTTAGTTGTTTGTTGGATTTTGTGTTTTTTAGTGTTAGTTGTTTGTTGGATTTTGTGTTTTTTAGTGTTAGTTGTTTGTTGGATTTTGTGTTTTTTAGTGTTAGTTGTTTGTTGGATTTTGTGTTTTTTAGTGTTAGTTGTTTGTTGGATTTTGTGTTTTTTAGTGTTAGTTGTTTGTTGGATTTTGTGTTTTTTAGTGTTAGTTGTTTGTTGGATTTTGTGTTTTTTAGTGTTAGTTGTTTGTTGGATTTTGTGTTTTTTAGTGTTAGTTGTTTGTTGGATTTTGTGTTTTTTAGTGTTAGTTGTTTGTTGGATTTTGTGTTTTTTAGTGTTAGTTGTTTGTTGGATTTTGTGTTTTTTAGTGTTAGTTGTTTGTTGGATTTTGTGTTTTTTAGTGTTAGTTGTTTGTTGGATTTTGTGTTTTTTAGTGTTAGTTGTTTGTTGGATTTTGTGTTTTTTAGTGTTAGTTGTTTGTTGGATTTTGTGTTTTTTAGTGTTAGTTGTTTGTTGGATTTTGTGTTTTTTAGTGTTAGTTGTTTGTTGGATTTTGTGTTTTTTAGTGTTAGTTGTTTGTTGGATTTTGTGTTTTTTAGTGTTAGTTGTTTGTTGGATTTTGTGTTTTTTAGTGTTAGTTGTTTGTTGGATTTTGTGTTTTTTAGTGTTAGTTGTTTGTTGGATTTTGTGTTTTTTAGTGTTAGTTGTTTGTTGGATTTTGTGTTTTTTAGTGTTAGTTGTTTGTTGGATTTTGTGTTTTTTAGTGTTAGTTGTTTGTTGGATTTTGTGTTTTTTAGTGTTAGTTGTTTGTTGGATTTTGTGTTTTTTAGTGTTAGTTGTTTGTTGGATTTTGTGTTTTTTAGTGTTAGTTGTTTGTTGGATTTTGTGTTTTTTTAGTGTTAGTTGTTTGTTGGATTTTGTGTTTTTTAGTGTTAGTTGTTTGTTGGATTTTGTGTTTTTTAGTGTTAGTTGTTTGTTGGATTTTGTGTTTTTTAGTGTTAGTTGTTTGTTGGATTTTGTGTTTTTTAGTGTTAGTTGTTTGTTGGATTTTGTGTTTTTTAGTGTTAGTTGTTTGTTGGATTTTGTGTTTTTTAGTGTTAGTTGTTTGTTGGATTTTGTGTTTTTTAGTGTTAGTTGTTTGTTGGATTTTGTGTTTTTTAGTGTTAGTTGTTTGTTGGATTTTGTGTTTTTTAGTGTTAGTTGTTTGTTGGATTTTGTGTTTTTTAGTGTTAGTTGTTTGTTGGATTTTGTGTTTTTTAGTGTTAGTTGTTTGTTGGATTTTGTGTTTTTTAGTGTTAGTTGTTTGTTGGATTTTGTGTTTTTTAGTGTTAGTTGTTTGTTGGATTTTGTGTTTTTTAGTGTTAGTTGTTTGTTGGATTTTGTGTTTTTTAGTGTTAGTTGTTTGTTGGATTTTGTGTTTTTTAGTGTTAGTTGTTTGTTGGATTTTGTGTTTTTTAGTGTTAGTTGTTTGTTGGATTTTGTGTTTTTTAGTGTTAGTTGTTTGTTGGATTTTGTGTTTTTTAGTGTTAGTTGTTTGTTGGATTTTGTGTTTTTTAGTGTTAGTTGTTTGTTGGATTTTGTGTTTTTTAGTGTTAGTTGTTTGTTGGATTTTGTGTTTTTTAGTGTTAGTTGTTTGTTGGATTTTGTGTTTTTTAGTGTTAGTTGTTTGTTGGATTTTGTGTTTTTTAGTGTTAGTTGTTTGTTGGATTTTGTGTTTTTTAGTGTTAGTTGTTTGTTGGATTTTGTGTTTTTTAGTGTTAGTTGTTTGTTGGATTTTGTGTTTTTTAGTGTTAGTTGTTTGTTGGATTTTGTGTTTTTTAGTGTTAGTTGTTTGTTGGATTTTGTGTTTTTTAGTGTTAGTTGTTTGTTGGATTTTGTGTTTTTTAGTGTTAGTTGTTTGTTGGATTTTGTGTTTTTTAGTGTTAGTTGTTTGTTGGATTTTGTGTTTTTTAGTGTTAGTTGTTTGTTGGATTTTGTGTTTTTTAGTGTTAGTTGTTTGTTGGATTTTGTGTTTTTTAGTGTTAGTTGTTTGTTGGATTTTGTGTTTTTTAGTGTTAGTTGTTTGTTGGATTTTGTGTTTTTTAGTGTTAGTTGTTTGTTGGATTTTGTGTTTTTTAGTGTTAGTTGTTTGTTGGATTTTGTGTTTTTTAGTGTTAGTTGTTTGTTGGATTTTGTGTTTTTTAGTGTTAGTTGTTTGTTGGATTTTGTGTTTTTTAGTGTTAGTTGTTTGTTGGATTTTGTGTTTTTTAGTGTTAGTTGTTTGTTGGATTTTGTGTTTTTTAGTGTTAGTTGTTTGTTGGATTTTGTGTTTTTTAGTGTTAGTTGTTTGTTGGATTTTGTGTTTTTTAGTGTTAGTTGTTTGTTGGATTTTGTGTTTTTTAGTGTTAGTTGTTTGTTGGATTTTGTGTTTTTTAGTGTTAGTTGTTTGTTGGATTTTGTGTTTTTTAGTGTTAGTTGTTTGTTGGATTTTGTGTTTTTTAGTGTTAGTTGTTTGTTGGATTTTGTGTTTTTTAGTGTTAGTTGTTTGTTGGATTTTGTGTTTTTTAGTGTTAGTTGTTTGTTGGATTTTGTGTTTTTTAGTGTTAGTTGTTTGTTGGATTTTGTGTTTTTTAGTGTTAGTTGTTTGTTGGATTTTGTGTTTTTTAGTGTTAGTTGTTTGTTGGATTTTGTGTTTTTTAGTGTTAGTTGTTTGTTGGATTTTGTGTTTTTTAGTGTTAGTTGTTTGTTGGATTTTGTGTTTTTTAGTGTTAGTTGTTTGTTGGATTTTGTGTTTTTTAGTGTTAGTTGTTTGTTGGATTTTGTGTTTTTTAGTGTTAGTTGTTTGTTGGATTTTGTGTTTTTTAGTGTTAGTTGTTTGTTGGATTTTGTGTTTTTTAGTGTTAGTTGTTTGTTGGATTTTGTGTTTTTTAGTGTTAGTTGTTTGTTGGATTTTGTGTTTTTTAGTGTTAGTTGTTTGTTGGATTTTGTGTTTTTTAGTGTTAGTTGTTTGTTGGATTTTGTGTTTTTTAGTGTTAGTTGTTTGTTGGATTTTGTGTTTTTTAGTGTTAGTTGTTTGTTGGATTTTGTGTTTTTTAGTGTTAGTTGTTTGTTGGATTTTGTGTTTTTTAGTGTTAGTTGTTTGTTGGATTTTGTGTTTTTTAGTGTTAGTTGTTTGTTGGATTTTGTGTTTTTTAGTGTTAGTTGTTTGTTGGATTTTGTGTTTTTTAGTGTTAGTTGTTTGTTGGATTTTGTGTTTTTTAGTGTTAGTTGTTTGTTGGATTTTGTGTTTTTTAGTGTTAGTTGTTTGTTGGATTTTGTGTTTTTTAGTGTTAGTTGTTTGTTGGATTTTGTGTTTTTTAGTGTTAGTTGTTTGTTGGATTTTGTGTTTTTTAGTGTTAGTTGTTTGTTGGATTTTGTGTTTTTTAGTGTTAGTTGTTTGTTGGATTTTGTGTTTTTTAGTGTTAGTTGTTTGTTGGATTTTGTGTTTTTTAGTGTTAGTTGTTTGTTGGATTTTGTGTTTTTTAGTGTTAGTTGTTTGTTGGATTTTGTGTTTTTTAGTGTTAGTTGTTTGTTGGATTTTGTGTTTTTTAGTGTTAGTTGTTTGTTGGATTTTGTGTTTTTTAGTGTTAGTTGTTTGTTGGATTTTGTGTTTTTTAGTGTTAGTTGTTTGTTGGATTTTGTGTTTTTTAGTGTTAGTTGTTTGTTGGATTTTGTGTTTTTTAGTGTTAGTTGTTTGTTGGATTTTGTGTTTTTTAGTGTTAGTTGTTTGTTGGATTTTGTGTTTTTTAGTGTTAGTTGTTTGTTGGATTTTGTGTTTTTTAGTGTTAGTTGTTTGTTGGATTTTGTGTTTTTTAGTGTTAGTTGTTTGTTGGATTTTGTGTTTTTTAGTGTTAGTTGTTTGTTGGATTTTGTGTTTTTTAGTGTTAGTTGTTTGTTGGATTTTGTGTTTTTTAGTGTTAGTTGTTTGTTGGATTTTGTGTTTTTTAGTGTTAGTTGTTTGTTGGATTTTGTGTTTTTTAGTGTTAGTTGTTTGTTGGATTTTGTGTTTTTTGTTAGTTGTTGTTTGTTGGATTTTGTGTTTTTTAGTGTTAGTTGTTTGTTGGATTTTGTGTTTTTTAGTGTTAGTTGTTTGTTGGATTTTGTGTTTTTTAGTGTTAGTTGTTTGTTGGATTTTGTGTTTTTTAGTGTTAGTTGTTTGTTGGATTTTGTGTTTTTTAGTGTTAGTTGTTGTTGGATTTTGTGTTTTTTAGTGTTAGTTGTTTGTTGGATTTGTGTTTTTTGTGTTAGTTGTTTGTTGGATTTTGTGTTTTTTAGTGTTAGTTGTTTGTTGGATTTTGTGTTTTTTAGTGTTAGTTGTTTGTTGGATTTTGTGTTTTTTAGTGTTAGTTGTTTGTTGGATTTTGTGTTTTTTAGTGTTAGTTGTTTGTTGGATTTTGTGTTTTTTAGTGTTAGTTGTTTGTTGGATTTTGTGTTTTTTAGTGTTAGTTGTTTGTTGGATTTTGTGTTTTTTAGTGTTAGTTGTTTGTTGGATTTTGTGTTTTTTAGTGTTAGTTGTTTGTTGGATTTTGTGTTTTTTAGTGTTAGTTGTTTGTTGGATTTTGTGTTTTTTAGTGTTAGTTGTTTGTTGGATTTTGTGTTTTTAGTGTTGTTTGTTGGATTTTGTGTTTTTTAGTGTTAGTTGTTTGTTGGATTTTGTGTTTTTTAGTGTTAGTTGTTTGTTGGATTGTTAGTGTTTTTTAGTGTTAGTTGTTGTTGTTTGTGTTTTTTAGTGTTTGTTGTTGTTAGTGTTTTAGTGTTTGTTGGATTGTTAGTGTTTTTAGTGTTTGTTGGATTGTTTTTTGGTGTTTTTGAGTTGTTGTTTTGTTGTTGATTTTTAGTGTTTTTAGTGTTGTTTGTTGTTTGTTTAGTGTTTTTAGTGTTTTTGTTGTTTGTGTTGTTTAGTGTTTGTTTGTTGTTTTTTAGTGTTTTTAGTGTTTGTTGGATTTTTAGTGTTTTTTAGTGTTGTTTGTTGGATTTTTAGTGTTTTTAAGTGAGTTGTTTGTTGTATTTCTTGTGTTTTTAGTGTCGTTTGTTGGATTTTTAGTGTTTTTTAGTGTTTGTTGGATTGTTAGTGTTTTTTAGTGTTTGTTGGATTGTTAGTGTTTTTTAGTGAGTTGTTTGTTGGATTTTTTTTAGTGTTTTTAGAGTTAGTTGTTTGTTTGTTGGATTTTTAGTGTTTTTAGTGTTGTTTGTTGGATTTTTAGTGTTCTTTAGTGTTGTTTGTTGGATTTTCAGTGTTTTTTAGTGAGTTGTTTGTTGTATTTTTAGTGTTTTTAGTGTTTGTTGGATTTTTAGTGTTTTTTAGTGTTGTTTGTTGGATTTTTAGTGTTTTTAAGTGAGTTGTTTGTTGTATTTCTTGTGTTTTTAGTGTCGTTTGTTGGATTTTTAGTGTTTTTTAGTGTTTGTTGGATTGTTAGTGTTTTTAGAGTTAGTTGTTTGTTGGATTTTTAGTGTTCTTTAGTGTTGTTCGTTGGATTGTTAGTGTTTTTTAGTGAGTTGTTTTTTGGATTTTTAGTGTTTTTAGAGTTGTTTGTTTATTTGATTTTTAGTGTTTTTAGTGTTGTTTGTTGGATTTTTAGTGTTTTTTACTGTTGTTTTTTTGTTGGATTCTTAGTGTTTTTTAGTGTTGTTCGTTTGTTGGATGTTTAGTGTTTTTAGAGTTTGTTGTTTGTTGGATTTTTAGTGTTAGTTGTTTGTTTATTTGATTTTTAGTGTTTTTAGTGTTGTTTGTTGGATCTTTAGTATTAGTTGTTTGTTGGATTTTTAGTATTTTTTAGGGTTGTTTGTTGGATCTTTAGTATTAGTTGTTTGTTGGATTTTTAGTATTTTTTAGGGTTGTTTGTTGGGTTTTTAGTGTTTTTTAGTGTTGTTTGTTGGATTTTTAGTGTTTTTAGAGTTAGTTGTTTGTTTGTTGGATTTTAAGTGTTTTTAGTGTTAGTTGTTTGCTGGATTTTTTGTGTTTTTTTAGTGAGTTGTTTGTTGTATTTTTAGTGTTTTTAGACTTAGTTGTTTGATTTTAGTGTTTTTAGTGTTGTTTGTTGGATCTTTAGTATTAGTTGTTTGTTGGATTTTTAGTATTTTTTAGGGTTGTTTGTTGGATTTTTAGTGTTTTTTAGTGTTGTTTGTTTGTTGGATTTTTAGTGTTTTTAGAGTTAGTTGTTTGTTTGTTGGATTTTTAGTGTTTTTAGTGTTAGTTGTTTGCTGGATTTTTTGTGTTTTTTTAGTGAGTTGTTTGTTGTATTTTTAGTGTTTTTAGTGTTGTTTGTTGGATTTTTAGTGTTTTTTAGTGTTGTTTGTTGGATTTTTAGTGTTTTTTAGTGTCGTTTTTTGGATCTTTAGTGTTGTTTAGTGTTTGTTGGATTTTTAGTGTTTTTAGAGTTAGTTGTTTGTTGGATTTTTAGTGTTTTTAGTGTTTGTTGGATCTTTTATTAGTTCTTTGTTGGATTTTTTGTATTTTTTAGCGTTGTTTGTTGGATTTTTAGTGTTCTTTAGTGTTGTTTGTTGGATTGTTAGTGTTTTTTAGTGAGTTTGTTGGATTTTTAGTGTTTTTAGTGTTTGTTTGTTGGATTTTTAGTGTTTTTTAGTGTCGTTTTTTGGATCTTTAGTGTTTTTTAGTGTTTATTGGATTTTTAGTGTTTTTTAGTGTTTGTTTGTTGGATTGTTAGTGTTTTTTAGTGAGTTGTTTGTTGGATTTTTTTAGTATTTTTAGAGTTAGTTGTTTGTTTGTTGGATTTTTAGTGTTTTTAGTGTTGTTTGTTGGATTTTTAGTGTTCTTTAGTGTTGTTTGTTGGATTTTCAGTGTTTTTTAGTGAGTTGTTTGTTGTATTTTTAGTGTTTTTAGTGTTTGTTGGATTTTTAGTGTTTTTTAGTGTTGTTTGTTGGATTTTTAGTGTTTTTAAGTGAGTTGTTTGTTGTATTTCTTGTGTTTTTAGTGTCGTTTGTTGGATTTTTAGTGTTTTTTAGTGTTTGTTGGATTGTTAGTGTTTTTAGAGTTAGTTGTTTGTTGGATTTTTAGTGTTCTTTAGTGTTGTTCGTTGGATTGTTAGTGTTTTTTAGTGAGTTGTTTGTTGGATTTTTAGTGTTTTTAGAGTTGTTTGTTTATTTGATTTTTAGTGTTTTTAGTGTTGTTTGTTGGATTTTTAGTGTTTTTTACTGTTGTTTTTTTGTTGGATTCTTAGTGTTTTTTAGTGTTGTTCGTTTGTTGGATGTTTAGTGTTTTTAGAGTTTGTTGTTTGTTGGATTTTTAGTGTTAGTTGTTTGTTTATTTGATTTTTAGTGTTTTTAGTGTTGTTTGTTGGATCTTTAGTATTAGTTGTTTGTTGGATTTTTAGTATTTTTTAGGGTTGTTTGTTGGATCTTTAGTATTAGTTGTTTGTTGGATTTTTAGTATTTTTTAGGGTTGTTTGTTGGGTTTTTAGTGTTTTTTAGTGTTGTTTGTTGGATTTTTAGTGTTTTTAGAGTTAGTTGTTTGTTTGTTGGATTTTAAGTGTTTTTAGTGTTAGTTGTTTGCTGGATTTTTTGTGTTTTTTTAGTGAGTTGTTTGTTGTATTTTTAGTGTTTTTAGACTTAGTTGTTTGATTTTTAGTGTTTTTAGTGTTGTTTGTTGGATCTTTAGTATTAGTTGTTTGTTGGATTTTTAGTATTTTTTAGGGTTGTTTGTTGGATTTTTAGTGTTTTTTAGTGTTGTTTGTTTGTTGGATTTTTAGTGTTTTTTAGAGTTAGTTGTTTGTTTGTTGGATTTTTAGTGTTTTTAGTGTTAGTTGTTTGCTGGATTTTTTGTGTTTTTTTAGTGAGTTGTTTGTTGTATTTTTAGTGTTTTTAGTGTTGTTTGTTGGATTTTTAGTGTTTTTTAGTGTTGTTTGTTGGATTTTTAGTGTTTTTAGAGTTAGTTGTTTGCTGGATTTTTAGTGAGTTGTTTGTTTGTTGGATTTTTTGTGTTTTTTATTGTTGTTTGTTGGATTTTTAGTGTTTTTTAGTGAGTTGTTTGTTGTATTTTTAGTGTTGTATTTTTAGTGTTTTTTGTGTAGTTTGTTGGATTTTTAGTGTTTTTTAGTGAGTTGTTTGTTGTATTTTTAGTGTTGTATTTTTAGTGTTTTTTGTGTAGTTTGTTGGATTTTTAGTGTTTTTAGAGTTAGTTGTTTGTTTGTTGTATTTTGAGTGTCGTTTGTTGGATTTTTAGTGTTTTTAGTGTTGTTTGTTGGATTTTTAGTGTTTGTTGGATTTTTAGTGTTTTTAGAGTTAGTTGTTTGTTTGTTGGATTTTTAGTGTTTTTTTAGTGAGTTGTTTGTTGTATTTTTAGTGTTTTTAGTGTTGTTTGTTGGATTTTTAGTGTTTGTTGGATTTTTAGTGTTTTTTTAGTGAGTTGTTTGTTGTATTTTTAGTGCTTTTACTGTTGTTTGTTGGATTTTTAGTGTTTTTTAGTGTTGTTTGTTGGATTTTTAGTGTTTTTTAGTGAGTTGTTTGTTGTGTTTTTTGTGTAGTTTGTTGGATTTTTAGTGTTTTTAGAGTTAGTTGTTTGTTGGATTTTTAGTGTTTTTTAGTGAGTTTGTTGGATTTTTAGTGTTTTTAGTGTTTGTTTGTTGGATTTTTAGTGTTTTTTAGTGTCGTTTTTTGGATCTTTAGTGTTGTTTAGTGTTTGTTGGATTTTTAGTGTTTTTAGAGTTAGTTGTTTGTTGGATTTTTAGTGTTTTTAGTGTTTGTTGGATCTTTTATTAGTTCTTTGTTGGATTTTTTGTATTTTTTAGCGTTGTTTGTTGGATTTTTAGTGTTCTTTAGTGTTGTTTGTTGGATTGTTAGTGTTTTTTAGTGTCGTTTTTTGGATCTTTAGTGTTGTTTAGTGTTTGTTGGATTTTTAGTGTTTTTAGAGTTAGTTGTTTGTTGGATTTTTAGTGTTTTTAGTGTTTGTTGGATCTTTTATTAGTTCTTTGTTGGATTTTTTGTATTTTTTAGCGTTGTTTGTTGGATTTTTAGTGTTCTTTAGTGTTTGTTTGTTGGATTTTCAGTGTTTTTTAGTGAGTTGTTTGTTGGATTTTTTTAGTGTTTTTAGAGTTAGTTGTTTGTTTGTTGGATTTTTAGTGTTTTTAGTGTTGTTTGTTGGATTTTTAGTGTTCTTTAGTGTTGTTTGTTGGATTTTCAGTGTTTTTTAGTGAGTTGTTTGTTGTATTTTTAGTGTTTTTAGTGTTTGTTGGATTTTTAGTGTTTTTTAGTGTCGTTTGTTGGATTTTTAGTGTTTTTTAGTGTTTGTTGGATTGTTAGTGTTTTTAGAGTTAGTTGTTTGTTGGATTTTTAGTGTTCTTTAGTGTTGTTCGTTGGATTGTTAGTGTTTTTTAGTGAGTTGTTTGTTGGATTTTTAGTGTTTTTAGAGTTGTTTGTTTATTTGATTTTTAGTGTTTTTTACTGTTGTTTTTTTGTTGGATTCTTAGTGTTTTTTAGTGTTGTTCGTTTGTTGGATGTTTAGTGTTTTTAGAGTTTGTTGTTTGTTTGATTTTTAGTGTTAGTTGTTTGTTTATTTGATTTTTAGTGTTTTTAGTGTTGTTTGTTGGATCTTTAGTATTAGTTGTTTGTTGGATTTTTAGTATTTTTTAGGGTTGTTTGTTGGATTTTTAGTGTTCTTTAGTGTTTGTTGGATTTTTAGTGTTTTTTAGGGAGTTGTTTGTTGGATTTTTAGTGTTTTTAGAGGTAGTTGTTTGTTGGATTTTTAGTGTTTTTTAGTGTTGTTTGTCGGATTTTTTTGTGTTTTTTAGTGTTTGTGTAGTTTGTTGGATTTTTAGTGTTTTTAGAGTTAGTTGTTTGTTGGATTTTTAGTGTTTTTAGTGTTGTTTGTTGGATTTTTAGTGTTCTTTAGTGTTTGTTGGATTTTTAGTGTTTTTAGAGTTAGTTGTTTGTTTGTTGGATTTTTAGTGTTCTTTAGTGTTGTTTGTTGGATTGTTAGTGTTTTTTAGTGAGTTGTTTGTTGGATTCTTAGTGTTTTTAGAGTTCGTTATTTGTTTGTTGGATTTTTAGTGTTTTTTGTGTAGTTTGTTGGATTTTTAGTGTTTTTTAGTGAGTTGTTTGTTGGATTTTTAGTGTTTTTAGTGTTTGTTGGATTTTTAGTGTTTTTTGTGTAGTTTGTTGGATTTTTAGTGTTTTTAGAGTTAGTTGTTTGTTTGTTGGATTTTTAGTGTCGTTTGTTGGATTTTTAGTGTTTTTTAGGGAGGTGTTTGTTGGATTTTTAGTGTTTTTAGTGTCGTTTGTTGGATTTTTAGTGTTTTTTAGTGTTTGTTTGTTGGATTTTTAGTGTTTTTTGTGTAGTTTGTTGGATTTTTAGTGTTTTTAGAGTTAGTTGTTTGTTTGTTGGATTTTTAGTGTTTTTAGTGTTGTTTGTTGGATTTTTAGTGTTCTTTAGTGTTTGTTGGATTTTTAGTGTTTTTAGTGTTGTTTGTTGGATTTTTAGTGTTCTTTAGTGTTTGTTGGATTTTTAGTGTTTTTAGAGTTAGTTGTTTGTTTGTTGGATTTTTAGTGTTCTTTAGTGTTGTTTGTTGGATTGTTAGTGTTTTTTAGTGAGTTGTTTGTTGGATTTTTAGTGTTTTTAGAGTTGTTTGTTTATTTGATTTTTAGTGTTTTTAGTGTTGTTTGTTGGATTTTTAGTGTTTTTTAGTGTTGTTTGTTGGATTCTTAGTGTTTTTAGAGTTAGTTATTTGTTTGTTGGCTTTTTAGTGTTTTTTGTGTAGTTTGTTGGATTTTTAGTGTTGTTTAGTGTTGTTTGTTTGTTGGATGTTTAGTGTTTTTAGAGTTAGTTGTTTGTTGGATTTTTAGTGTTTTTAGTGTTAGTTGTTTGTTTATTTGATTTTTAGTGTTTTTAGTGTTGTTTGTTGGATCTTTAGTATTAGTTGTTTGTTGGATTTTTAGTATTTTTTAGGGTTGTTTGTTGGATTTTTAGTGTTTTTTAGTGTTGTTTGTTGGATTTTTAGTGTTTTTAGTGTTAGTTGTTTGCTGGATTTTTAGTGTTTTTTAGTGAGTTGTTTGTTGTATTTTTAGTGTTTTTAGTGTCGTTTGTTGGATTTTTAGTGTTGTTTAGTGTTTGTTGGATTTTTAGTGTTCTTTAGTGTTTGTTTGTTGGATTGTTAGTGTTTTTTGTGTAGTTTGTTGGATTTTTAGTGTTGTTT
>CM035791.1:47350066-47376173 GCA_020466265.1 Siphamia tubifer | reverse complement strand
GCTTCTGGAAAAAAGCTCTTTAGAACAGTATATATATATATATATATATATATATATATATATATATATATATATATATATATATATATATATATATATATATATATATATATATATATATAATATTTGTCAATATACTGTATATTACAGTATATTGGATAATATATGCACTAGTTTTCCATATATTGGAATATATTTTTGAATCTAATGCATTGTATTTGACAACATATTGTCATATATTTTTTATTTCATAAGGGTTGACAGCCGTGTATTTCATAGACTGATCATTTGAGTACATACTTAGTTATATTCAGAGTAAAAACAATATAAATATCTAATTAATAAATGAATAAAACGCTAATGTTAAACAAGACGAATAACACCGACCTCTTCCAATTGCTCATGTTTCTTTTTTCTGGGCTTTGGAGCATGCGACACATAATCAAGTCCAAGGTCAATGTAGAGGTGCGGTCAGGACACGGCTCAGATATAATGGCTCTTTACACACACACACATTAATCAAAGGAGTAGATATGTGGGGACATTTCTTTATGAGTGTGTGTCTGTAGTCCTCAAAGGCTCAGTGCAGCTGAAGGAATCCTCATAAATTATCCTGATGATCACTGTGGTCTGAGCCGAAGGGGTGGCGACGCAACTTCATCAAATCTTTTATGCACAATCAAACAGGTAGAGAGCGTCATTAACCCTTTAAATCACAGGTGTCAAACATGCGGCCCGGGGGCCAAATCCGGCCCGCCTAAGGGTCCAGTCTGGCCCTTTGGATGGTTTATAAAATGCAAAAATTACACTAAGTTATAAATAATTTTAGTTCATGGTCCATATTCAGACCACTTCAGTCTCATAATAACCTATAAATATTCTTTGTAAATGTTTTTTTTTCTCCATTTAGTGACACTAAAACAAGTATATTTTCATCAAAAGGAATCTCAATAAATCAGAACAAATATGAAAAATTGGAAATTCTTAAGAAAATGAAATACAATTTTAATAATATTCCACTTATTACTAATCATGTTTTCTACCTGTAAGTTAGAATGTATATGTGTAAATGATAAACTAAAGCCTAATAATGTTTGTTTTCATGATGTAATTTGACTTTTTTCGCTCTAAAAAGAGAAAGGTTTGGAGTTGACATTATTGACATTATTTATATATATATATATATATATATATATATATATATATATATTTTTTTTTTTTTTTTTTTTTTTTTTTAACTGCTTTGGCCACTTCAGATCAAATTTAGCTGAATGTGGCCCCTGAACTAAAATGAGTTTGACACCCCTGCTTTAAATAGACATATATGAATGAAACCTGCAGCTGTTCTTCAACTGTTTGGAGTACAGATAAAAGAATGGGCTCTTTATAAAGGTAACACCCTAGAGTTTGGACTAAAATATGAACTTTTACTGTTTATTTAACAGGGAAAAATATGTAGACTGAAAAACAGGAAGAAATTAGGCTTTTTTTTTTTCCCCTGCTCGCTTTTGTTTTATTGGAGAAAATGAGGGTGTATTTGTCTGCATTTAGTAGGTATGGACTGAAATACAACATTTACCAACAGAACAATGTCTGGGACATTTACAGTTCAAATTTGAGAAATGTATTTGGAAAAAATGCAAGTTTTAAAGCATTTTCCTCTGGTTATGTTTATGCGTTTTACAAAGAAGACATTTGGGGGAATTGTAATTTTTTACAAAGTGGCTACAATTTGAGGTTTTTTTTTATTATTTTTAATTATTATTATTATTATTTAGAGAAAAAAAAGATTTGAGAAATCTAAAAAAAAACCCTGAAATTTCTTGAGAAAAATAAATGCGATTTTAACAATAATCATTTTTAAATGTGCAGTATGGATCACATGTACAAAGACAGTAAAAATAATAAATTGTGCTTAATTTTCTTTAGACATTTCAGGTTATTCATATTGGTTTTGGTTTGTCATATTTTATAGTTACAGGATAATATGAAAATGTGCATATTTTCGCAGTTATGTTATTTTTTGCACTAAAACAAAGATGAAAATTTCTTGGCATAATGTCATAGTATTATTTTCACATCAAACAAGAATAAAATATGAAGTCATGATTGTGTTTGTATTATTATATGTATGTTATTCTGCTATTATTTGACTCTAGATAATATGCTGCTCAGCCTTGACTGTGGAATTACTGCAGTTTACAAATTCATCCCAGGGCCACATTGGAACCTTTGGTGGGCCGCATTTGGCCCCCGGGCCGCATGTTTGAGACCCCTGCCCTAGAGGATTTCAAACGCAACATCCGGAGGAATAAATACCAGGAACGTCAGGAACGTAAAAGAGGAATTTCGTCCGGTTCCGGAGGTAAAAAAACAGGCTTATTTTCTGACATCATAACTGAAACAGGCTCCAAAATGTGGGTCCTGTAGAGCTGAAAGGGTTAATGTGGGAACCGAATATATATATGTTATTAAAATAATATCATCTACGTGGCCAGGACCGGGATGTAAATCTGGGAAGAGGTTAAAACTGAGCTTCCCAAGTAACGCCGCTGAAAAATTAGAGCATGATTAGGTCTCTGGGTAGAAAAAAAAAAAAAGAAAAGAAAAAGACATCAACATCAGTCGCAAAAGCACAGCCATGATGCATCGCAGAGGGGGGTGGAATTACTTTTAATCAGGCTTAGATGGAGTGAGGGGGTGAAAAAAAC
Organism: Siphamia tubifer; assembly: GCA_020466265.1. Lineage (NCBI taxonomy): Eukaryota > Metazoa > Chordata > Actinopteri > Kurtiformes > Apogonidae > Siphamia > Siphamia tubifer. Next base: position 47,373,462 of record CM035791.1, on the reverse strand, counting down.
ACAAGTGCAATCAGTCAGCGGAGCGAAGGGAGCACTTTGTCTAAGACGAGTCATAGATGAAGAACACGAGCCCTGTTTGACACCAGCAGGTAAACAGCCTGTTCAAGAGCTAATGTTCAAAAATAGGTCTGATAAACTGCCTGGGCCTGGATGGATGCTGCAACTGTGTCTGGATAATGCATAATAAATAAGGCAGACAATTAGCATGCTAGCATAAGAACAGGAAACGTCTGCAGGGAGTGAGGGAGGCACTGGCCCTGTTTACATGATGCTTTTTATTCCTCTTTAATTCAGAATAAAGGTTCAAGTGAACCATGTAAACACTTAATTCCAGTTGAAAATGACTATTTTGGATGTTTTAGCACTTTTTTTTTTTACTATTTTTGTATATGGTTTGGATATTTTACCACCTTTTTTGGTATTTATTTACGTATTTTAGAAGAGTTTTATTATGTTGTTTTTCTCTCTTTTTTTTTTACTGTTTTTGCGTATGTTTGGGATGTTTAAGCACATTTTTAGTTTTTTTCCCTGTATTTTCGAAGAGTTTTTATTTTATTTTATTTTTACTATTTTTGTATATGGTTTGAATATTTTACCACCTTTTTTGGTATTTATTTATGTATTTTAGAAGACTTTCATTATGTTGTTTTTTTTCTGTCTTTTTTCTTTTACTGTTTTTGTTAATGTTTGGGATGTTTTAGCACATTTGTAGTTTTTTTCCCTGTATTTTCAAAGAGTTTTTATTTCATTTTATTTTATTTTTTACGATTTTTTGTATATGTCTTTGATGTTTTACCACATTTTTGGTGTTTTTTCCTGTATTTTCAAAGAAATTTTATTTTATTTATTTATTTTTTACTATTTTTTGTATATGGTTTGGATATTTTACCACTTTTTTGGTATTTATTTATGTATTTTAGAAGAGTTTTATTATGTTGTTTTTTTCTCTCTTTTTTTTTTTTTACTGTTTTTGCATATGTTTGGGATCTTTTAGCACATTTTTTGGTGTTTTTCCTGTATTTTAGAAGAGTTTCTTCATGTATTTTTTTTTCATGAAATCTGCTTAAGTACAGTAATAAAGTATTTCTATTTAGTTACTTACCTCCTCTGAAAATGAATCAGTTGTTGTCTAATCCATCTGACAGACAGACAGACAGACAGACAGACAGACAGACAGGCCGTTAAATGAAAGCTAACAGTTCCATCAGTTACTCAGCAGAGGTAATAAAGTTTGCTTAATTGGAAGAAATCAAATATTTTCTTCCTCTTGTTTCCTGAAACTCATTACACGTTGGACCTTGTGGCATTCTTAGGTTGAAAGTGAAATATCTCAATTGCACAAGTGAAGAGGCGTTTTACCACTCAACTGGGTGAAATAAACTCGCTCTCTCTTTCATGACTGATTCTTCTTTTATTGCATTTTGCCCAAAGAACAAAAACAAACTTGAACAACAGTAAAACAAAACAAAATAAAAAAAAAAAAGTCAGTGTGACTCTTATCCTGCCATAGACTGAGTTTAAAGCTAGAACATCTGGGAAAATGGTTCCTGTGGTTTTATTTTAAAAGTATGTAAGAGGGGAGGGGGGCGTGTTCCTTCACACACTCTGAGCCAATCAGAGACGCCTCGTCACCGCGTCATGGACATGTATGAGGAAGTACCGTTAACTGTGTTGTTTGACCTCAAGTCATTTTTCTACTGTGAAAAAAAACCAACTGGAAACAAAACAATATATTCAATAATAATATAGAACACAGTAATATTAATTAAATAACCATGGAATGACTATTTTAAAATGGGTTAAAATTTTGTTTTGTTTTTTTTGTTTTGTTTTGTTGTTGTTTTTTTACAGTGTTTAATGACATTTCTACATCTGTGTGTTTTTTTTTTAAATATCTCTTTTAACACATCTTAACAGTTTTGAAATAATATATATATGTTCAGTTTTTCCATTCCGCCTCATTCTCTGGTAACAGTGTTATTAAAGCTGCAGTCGGTTGCATTTTTATATAAGTCTAACAGTGATTCTGAAGTCTTTGTATAATTGAAGATAGTAAATCACATAATTATGTTGAATGAGCTGATGTCCTGATGTTGTTGTTAGTGATAGTGGTGTAAAAGAAGAGCGGACAGTTTTGGCAAATTCATTCATATATATATATATATATATATATATATATATATATATATATATATATATATATATATATATATATAAACATTTGTGTATGTTTTTAACATTCCCTTCATATTTTTACCATCATTGTGTCCTTTTACCTTTAAAAAAAAAACACATTTAAACATCTGTGTATATGTTTTAACATCTCTTTTCACACATCTTACATTTTTTAGGTGTTTATTTATTTTATTTTTTACCTTTTTTATGTTTTTTCTGTCTGTCTGTCTGTTAGCAAGATCACTCAAAAACTTATGGATGGATTTTAATGACATTTTCAGGGTGGGTTGTTAATTTTTTTTTTTCCTATTTATTTTCTTCTCATACTGTGTCTGCTCTGTCGTCCTCTGACTCCCTCCAGAGAAGCCCCGCCCCCCTCAGGTAAGCTCCGCCTCACTATTTAAAAAAAACAAATGAGCAGATTCAGAGCCGTTGGTTCAGTGGTGCATGAAACAGAATGTCAGGTCACTTTGGCCGGTAACAACAACAATCAGCCTGTTCATTAAGTCCAGGAAGCACAATGATACTGTTTAATTAGATTGTTTAAACATCCTCTTCCTACCAAACTGTTCCCTTTTTATTTATTCTCAATTCTGTCTTTAGCTCAATAACTGGGAAAAATGTAAGTCTAGATCAAAAATGCATAATTATGAGATAAAAAGTCAAAATTGTGACAATAAAAGTACAAAATTATTAGATAAAAAGTCATAATTAGGAGATAAGAAATGTAGAATTATGAGAAAAAGACTTGAAATTATGACTAAAGTCCAAATTCTGGGATAAATGTGAGATAATAAATGTCATATTGATGGCTTTTGTATCTCAAATTTTTTGACTTTTTATGTCTTAACTGCATATAATTTCGAGGTTTTACCCCATAATTTAGACTTTAGTCATAATTTTGACTCTTTATCTCATAATTGTGCATTTTTATGTCATATTTATCACTTCAAATTTCAGAATTTGGATGTTATATGTCAAAAATATGCATTTTTTTAACCTCATAATGATGATTTCTTATCTAAATTATGATTTTTTTCCCCAATTTTTCCATATTTTTCTGTTCATACCCACTAAACTGAGTAACTATAACCTGATTAAACACATTTTCTACACAGTAACTCACTTTTCAATGCTTTAATTTTTTTATATTTTCGAAAATTTTATATTTTTTCCTGGTAAAACAAGTATTATTTCATCCATGGCAAAAAAAAAAGTCAGTTTTACTTTTTACTTTTGTACTTTATTGCAATTTAGAAGTTGTACTTTTTGACATTTACTTCAGTAAAGGAGTTGAATCAGTACTTTTACCAGAGTATTATTTTTCACATAAGTAGCTGTACTGCTACTTAAGTACAGAATGTGTGTACTTTTACCACGTCTGGCCTTCAGATATCAGACATCAGACGTCTTTTCAGCATCACCTGCTGTAAAATCAGATCTTTTCTAAGCAGTGAATCAGCAGCACAAGGTCAGTCTGGTGGTGAAACAAAAAGCTTGTGAGTCGTCCCACATGACAACAACAGTTGAAAGACAAACAGACCCAGAGCGTTCAGAAAAGAACTTGTGTAACATCACTTCAGATTCATGCTGTGTCACTATAGCCCAGTGTTCTGCATGTTTGACCTGTTTCCCTCTTCTATAACAACTAGTTCAATTATTGATCAGCTCTTTAGAAGCCTGATAATGTATTTTAATTATTTTTAATTTCATTAATTAATTAATGAATTGATTTATTTTTTATTTGTACATTTTTTAAATTGCTTTATTTTTTTAAATTTTTTGTCAAGGTTTTTTATTATTTGAACTTAATTGTATTTTTAATGTATTTTATTTGTAATTTTTTTTTATTCTTTATTTTTATGTTTTCTTATTTTTAAGATTTAATTAAATGTATTTATTTGCATTTGTAATTTTTTTTAATTGTTTGATTTTTATTATTTTATTTTATGCATTTATTTTTTTATGTAATTAATTAATTATTTTATTTGTATTTTTTTGGTGAGGACGGGGTTGGTTTAATAATTTTTTTACATTTTCATTTCATTTTAATTATTTAAAAAAAAGAAGATGAAGAAAAGGGACCTATCTAAAACATGCAGGACACTGGGCCATGAGGACTGGATTTGTTATAGCTTCACCTGATAAGTATCAGTGTTGTTCACGTGAAGGCTCCAGACGGCAGCACTTTCTAACCTTTCTGTCCACAGAGGGACAGTGGACGTGTCCCCAGCAGCATGTGACGTGTGTTCAACTGGAATCTGCTTCAATGGGATGAACTAGTGGTCTGTTACCTTCACACATTTAACTGCAGCGCATGCTAACAGCACATGCTAACAGCACATGCTAACAGCACATGCTAACGGCACATGCTAACAGCACATGCTAACGGCACATGCTAACAGCACATGCTAACGGCACAGGTAATGTTCAGATCCATTTATAGTTATTCCCACAGTTTGGGCTGACAGGTAAAACTGACAGGTCATTCTGGAAGTCCTGTTCATGACCCTTTTCTGTCATTCTGTGTTTTGGGGTGTGTGTGTGTGTATGTGTGTGTGTGTGTATGTGTGTGTGTGTGTGTGTGTGTGTGTGTGTGTGTGTGTGTGTGTGTATGTGTGTGTGTGTGTGTGTGTGTGTTGATTGGCTGCAGCAGCTTTTTAATGAGGAATTTGGTGAAGTTCCTCTCCTCCGCTCTCCCTGTCTCCCCCTTCTCTCTCTCCATCCCCCTGGGCATGTGAAGACCCCCTTCCTCCTCCTCCCCCTCTTCCTCCTCCTCCTCCTCCTCCTGTTCCTCCTCCTTCTTCTCTCCTCCCCATCTTCTTCTTCCTCCCTGTCCCCCTCCTCCTCCTCTCCCCCCCCTTCTCCTCCTCCTTCTCCCACTCTTCCTCCTCTTCATTCTCCTCTTCCTCCTCCTCCCCCTCCCCCTCCCCCCTCCTTCTCCTCCTCCTCATTGCCCCCCCCCTCCTCCTCTCCCTCCCCCCCCCCCCTCCTCATTGCCCCCCCCCTCCTCTTACACCCCCCCCCCCCTCCTCCTCCAGTAGTTTTAAACTCCATCCAATCCTTTCAGATCATTGTAAACAGTGTGAAGTCACTGGATATTTTATTAATAAATAGATTTTCTTTTCAGAAACAAAATCGTGGTTAAATGATTTTCGTTTTAAAATAGTAGAATTCAAATTTAATTTCAAGGCGTTTTTTCTTTTTCAGTGTCAACACAGATAAACCAAATTTTAAAAAATGTATTACATTTTGTTTTCTCTTTCTTATAACAAAGTTAGTACCTGACAAGAATGGAAAAACAGACCAAACATGGCTGTTGTTTTTTTTTTTTGTGTATTTTCTGCCACTGGATGTTGACAGAAATAAACACTAATGCTTTGGTCACAAACGTTCTATTACAAACAATCTGTCAGTTTATATGAAATGTGGATGAAGCTTATATAGTACGATGTCCAGTTTTTATATGAATTTTACAGTTTGTACGAATCATTAGTAAAAATATTTATGTCCTCGGCTTTAGTAAAGATAAGTTAGTTAAGTTCTGTCACAAATGACCTCAATGCTTGGTTGTTTTTTTTTACATTATTTTTGTAATTCAAATGTATATAATTTTGTATTGTGGGTTTTCTTCTAATAGGTTTTTGTTTGACATGAAAATATATGAATTTGTATGAACTGGAAAAAATATACATCTGACCAAGTGGATTTTTATCATTTCTAATTCATGGAAAAAAGTAAAACATTGAATGAACTTAAATATTCGTCTTCAATAGGTCACACATGAAAGCATCTAATTGAGTTAATCAAATCAAATTAAATTTAAATAAACCTACTGTAACCATATGCAATTTAATTTGGTTCACACAACTATTTAGAAAAAATAAAAAAGTCAAAATCATCAGATAAAAAGTAAAAATTAAAGAAGAATTTTTGAGTTGGTTCCTTTCAGTGTGTATAATATAGTAGAGTCTAGTAAATCTAGTACATACATATCAAATATATATATATGATATCTAGTATATCTAGTAGATGAAGTACATACTGTATATAGTATATCTAGTATATATATCTAGTTTACTGTATAGTATATCTAGTATATGTAGTATATATTATATCTGGTATATATTATAGTAGAATAGTCTAGTGTATAAAGTATGTAGTATATAGAGTATATATTTAGTATATAATATATCTAGTATACATCTAGTTTACTATGTAGTATATCTAGTATATGTAGTATATAGTATATCTGGTATATATTATAGTAGTATAGTCTAGTATATAAAGTATGTAGTATATAGAGTATATATTTAGTATATAATATATCTAGTATATATCTAGTTTACTATGTAGCATATCCAGTATATGTAGTATATAGTATATGAAGTATATGTAGTATATATTATAGTAGTATAGTCTAGTATATAAAGTATGTAGTATATAGAGTATATATTTAGTATATAATATATCTAGTATATATTTAGTTTACTGTATAGTATATCCAGTATATGTAGTATATAGTATAGTAGTATAGTCTAGTATATAAAGCATGTAGTATATAGAATATCTACAGTAGTATATATGTAATATATCTCGTAGGTATGTTATTTTTAGACACTAGATCTGGAAAATCTTATCTAGATCATTTTCACTTGTTCCATTGGCAGATTTTTTTGTTGTTTAATTGAATCAAAAATATCTTGAATTTTTTTTTGTTGTTTTACTTGTTTTTATACAGAGGTGTTTTTTTTTCCAGTGAACTGAAAGATATTTTTTCAATTTGAACAGAATTATAGGAATATTCTTCTACCCCTGCATTCATAGTGTGATCCCGGTTTGTCTACATTTTGCCTCAGCCCCTCCCCTTCACCTTAGCCCCTCCCCTCTGTTCAATGGGGACAACACTAACCCTTCATGTGAAGGCATTAAACAGAGGTTGGGGAAGAGCTGAACTGAGATTCAGCCTGAGGTTCATGTGAAGTTCAACCACTCATGAAAAACAGGACAAATATAGTCACAAGTACACAGTAAAAACACCAGTGTTAACAGTGTGTCCCCATAAGTGTCCATACACAGGAGACATCATACATTCCATAAATACGTTATATGGTTCTAACATGGATTTATTCATATTTCAGATAACCCAAAGAATATATTTAATTAAAGAGCAACACATTGGAAATGTCAGCCATATAGAGATTATTATATAAATACAAAAGTTTTATGTCTAGAACTGTCTAAAATAACTCATTTGAACACTAGCTCACGGAACATAAGCAATTTCCCAATTGTGGGATCAATAAAGTACTTCTGTTCTATGTTTGTTGGTTCCTATGGTTGATTCAGTCGAGCTGTTGCTTCTAACTACAGCGGTACCTCTACTTACAAAATTAATTGGTTTCAGAAGTGTTTTCGTACGGTGAATTTTTCATAAATAGTCACATTTTACATGTAAAAGACCTGATTCGTTCCAAGGCCTCCAATACTACCACTCAAACCTTTTAAAAATTATAAAAAATGTAACGATTTTGTATGAAATATGTGTTAAAAGAACATGTAGATTTAGATTTTAGCCCGTCCAGGCTAATGTCGATGTCCGGGACAGAACAGTTGAGCCACGTCTGGGTGAGAATGAGGATGCATCAGTCTGGTGGATCATGTTTGGTGTTTAAATCCATCTTCAGGTCCAGTTTGTTTTCCTGTGAGCGTACATTGGCGACCAGGACTGATGGAAGTGACGGTCGGAACGGGTTAGCTTAGCTGTAAATCCACCGCGACAGCCGCACTTCTACTTCCGATGTCTCCGGAGGCGTCCTCTTTGGGGGGGGTAGAGCGGTTCTGTAGAGCGGTTAGCATCTCGTGGCTTGCGGAGTCTAAGTTTTTAACAATTTTTCTTAAGCTGATGATCTGTCAGTCATATACTCTTCTTGCACCGTTCGGTCAAACTTTTGATCGTAAAAGTGTTGGTCTAGGTGGAGAAATGTTACCATGGAGACACCGCAGCCGCAGACAAACAGGGCGACACCATCGACCTGTTTACTGTCATTTTCAAAAACATACTGTAGTAAAGTTTAAGGTGGTGCAGTGGTTAGCATTCGTGCCTTGCAGCCAGAGGGACCCTAATTCGAATCCCACACCAGACCTTTCTGTGTGGAGTTTACATGTTCTCCTCGTGTCTGCGTGGGTTTTCACCAGTTTCCTCCCACCATCCAAACACATGCACTGATAGGTTAATTGGTTAATCTAAATTACCCATAGGTGTGAATGTGACAGTGATTGTTTGTCTATATATGTTCAGCCCTGTGATGAACTGGAGACTCATACAGGGTGTACCCCGCCTTCACCCATTGGAGGTGGATTAGACCCATAGTGACCCTAGTGAGGATAAAGCGGGTTCAGATGACGAGCGAGCGAGTAAAGTTTAAATGAACACACTGGGAGAAAACTCAGGAAACAACAGTAACTCTGTGATGAATGAGGGTCAAAGGGGAACAAAAAGCATCATGTGTAGCTCCCTTGTAGCCAATGGGATGATACGTACAGTTTGTATGTGATGTATTTACGTACATTATGTATTTATGTATAGTAATGTACATATAGTACTGTATTTATGTCTCGGAGGTTTCAGTTTCTTTTCGTCAATAAATTTTTTTTTTCCTATTCAGAGACAAAGTTGGGTTTTTTTTTCGTTACTTGGATCATTCGTTAGCTGGGTACCACTGTAAACCCAACACTGCTTATGTTTGACACCTGTGATGTCGAGTGTGTTAAAATCTATTGAAAAGAAATGTAAAACTTAACCCGCTACTTGTATAAGAACAGACATACTTTTTTCATTATTTGGACCTCTGCAAGTGCACTGGTCATTTTGTGGAAGAAATGGTACTAAAATATCCATGAGATGGATGGTCCTGGTCTAACGTGGCCTTTCAAGATCAGCCAGGATGGAGCATCAATAATGTATGAACAGTCATCAACGTTGCATATTAGATGGAAGACTGGAGACAGGCTACACTACTAAGGTGATTACCATCTGTAACCCTTCTGTGCTCTTTAACTGGACCTTGAATGGAAATCATATTTCCTTGGCAGGGCACAACATTGATGGGAAGGTTTGGAAGTTTTAAGAGTCATCTGTTGTCCATCACTAAGCTGAAATCTTTAAAAGGTTTCACTTCAGTGATTTTTTTTTTAACTGAGTGCACACGCAGAAGCAGCATCCGGGAAGAATTTGTTAAGAAGAAGAAGAAGAAGGAGAAGAAGGAGTGCAGTTCCATCATTTGAATCATTACTCTGGAAAAACCACCAAGCTTTCAGTACAAAGTTACTGCCCGAGGAGTGAGACCTCCTGGGATTTTGTACAAAAAAGAAGGCATCTGTGATTATAGTTGTAAAAGTCTTAATTAAAAAAATCATGTACAGCTTTGGAAATATTTTATCGTACCAACTGTGATTTTCGATCAAAATTCTGTTTAGCAGCCTTTCAACATTACCTTTTAATATTCTGTTCTTGGAATATTCATCATTTTCAGATCATTTTTTCAGCACAGATGCAGTTTGGCTGCAAGAGCTGAAACCATAGAAGTGGAACACAAAGATCTGCTGCTAAAAAAAAAATAGAACAAAAAACTAGAGCTGTCAAATGATTACAGTTTTTATTCACATTAATCACAGAGTTGCCTTTCGATTAATCATGATTAAATATTAATCTATCTATCTATCTATCTATCTATCTATCTATCTATCTATCTATCTATCTATCTATCTATCTATCTATCTATCTATCTATCTATCTATCTATCTATCTATCTATCTATCTATCTATCTATCTATCTATCTATCTATCTATCTATCTATCCATCCATCCATCCATCCATCCATCCATCCATCCATCCATCCATCCATCCATCCATCCATCCATCCATCCATCCATCCATCCATCCATCCATCCATCCATCCATCCATCCATCCATCCATCCATCCATTCATTTTTGTTCGTACATTTGTCCATCTGATTCTCAGCAACTTTACACAAAATCTTTCCATGACCTTTTCAGGAAAGGTGTGAGGTGGTCCAGAATAGATCCCGTTAAATATTGGTGAATGTAGGTCAAAGGTCAAGGTCACCAAAAATGATAACAGGTAGAGCAAATGAGGTAAAAATGTTTGTGAAGCTTAAAATTAATAATATAAACATTTCAATTACTAATTTAACAACTCAAAATGTAAAAAAAAAAAATCCTAATATCAAAAGAATCTTAAAATAAAAAAAATATAAATTACTAATTTAAAAAGCTTAAAGCTAAAACTAGTGGTGCCAGGCACGACAAACCCCGCCCCCTTGCACATATTTGACCTGATTGGCCCTGTCACTTATCATTCACATGTTCCATTTGTATCTTACTTTATTCATGATACTTATCATTTTGTTTGTTTATTATTCTTTTTTTCTTTTTTTTACTTTTATCCATCACTTTGACTGTTTTTGTTAATTTAGTTGCTTATTTTTTTTTACTGCGGACCTGCTAAAATCTCAGTAGTTAAAGTGTTAAAACTGTCCTCATGATGTATACGATGAGAAATTCCAGCAAAAATAATATTCAAACTTAACACGTGATTAATCTCAAAAGCACCTTTGATTAAAATTGCTTTGCTCGCCTCGTGTCAATCTAACAGAAGAAAGATTAAGGAGCGAACGGCAGCGACAACAAGGTTTGATTGGTGATCAGTGGATGCAATAATCAAGCCTCTGTGCTCCAACTGTCAGCTGTAATGTTGAGACTGATAGATGTGAACACCTCTTCATAAAGGCCGACTGTGACATTAAGAAATAGACATACGTGGGAGTTCTCACAAAGCTTTGAATTCCTACATAAAAGAGAAAAGTTGATGTTAGAAACACAGAGAAGAAAAAAAGAAAAAGACGTTTGATCCTGTGATTTATTCACCCGCTTGGTGAATTATTTGGGGAAATTAAAGTTTATTCTTCACACACAGTAAAATCACCAGTGTTAATATGACACTTAAAAGAGTTAATTTTAACACTGACTCAGTGAACATATGATCCCTATCTACAGATTGTGTAAAATTTACACTGAACTTAAGTCAACTTTACACGAGTAAGAATTAATATTTTGAATTAAGTAGTGTTAGTTTTACACTGTCAGAAATAACACCCATAGTGTTATTCACTTTCAACACTGAAGAGTTAAGTTTAAAATAAAAAAAACTGCATATTAAAATAAACATACACAGTAAAATACATATATATATAAAATACTATTAAAAATGTTTGCTATTCCTAACATTTTTAATAAAAATATTTTTAAAAATTACAAATATTTGTAAAAAATGATTTAAAAAATGCAAAAAGTTTCTTTAAAAATACCAAAAAAAGCTATACAATTAAAACACCATTAAAAAAAAAATCAGTTAATTGTCTGCTCCACTAGCATAATTAGTGACTCCACCCCCTTTTGACAGCCTTAGGTGCCTATTTAACCTTTGACCTATGGTTTGTTTCTGTATATGCCCTGATGAAGACCCTCGGCCACAACATGTAGGCTGATGCATTGTTTTATTAAACATATTGTTAATATATATTTTTAAAATATATTTGTGCTTTGAACGTGTTTCCATTGACGGTTGTTGGAGGCAGGAGCGGCGTAACACAAATTTTTTTTAAATTTTCTTTTAAATTTGGAGTTTGTAAATTTGAGTTTGTAACTATATATATATATATATATATATATATATATATATATATATATATATATATATATATATATATATATATATATATATATATATATATATATATATATATATATATATATATATTTCTTTTTTCTTTTTTCTCTCTTTTCAAAAGATGTATGCTATATTTATGGCTATGCTTTGATGTATTTTGCCTGAAATAAATATCATCCTATGACATTTCACTGCTGGCGGACGAACCTTTCCATGTCTTAATAACACGCTGCATTTCTTTGCTGTTTCTAAAATGACAGTTATGTTTTTCTCCTGAATTATTTCCGGACCAGTCTCCATCTCCTCCTCTGTCCATGTGAATCGCACCATTTTCAGAGAGAAGTGATCATGTGACCATGTATACGTGATGTATAATTGCAGGAAAAGTGTTTCCATTGTGCTTTTGTGATATACTGTATTAGAATATCGAAACGTCTGAAAAACCACCTCATGAAAGAGTAAAAGCCTTTTAACGATATTTGAGTGTTTTTTAAAAAAATTATTATTCAGGTGTTTCCATGACCAGTATTTTTATATTTACATTTTGCAAATTTCCACAGGTAATAGAAATGCAGCTACTGAAGAGTTAGGGGTTAAACGTAGTTAACGATACATGTTCATAACTGTAGCAGCGTGGCTCCAGCAACAGAGCAGGAAATGTATTTAGTTTTTCCTTCTGTGTCTCTGCTACGATAGACAATAAAGGTGGATCTGTGAAGAGACTAGACTGTGACCAGGAGGTGGGGTTAGGGTTAACTGAGCTGATGGGGTGGGGTATTCAAATGAATCTATGCATGTGATGTACAGAGCATAGAAAATGTGTTCATCCACCTCCAACAAGACATGGATCAGTAGAAAAGGAGAGTGGATGTTTTTGTTCATAATCTTAGGGCCTATTCACATAGCACTCAGAAAATCCAGACTTTTGGACTTTCCAGGAAAGTTCGAACCTTATTGACAAGTGTGAAACCTCCCCTGAACCTTGGTTCGAGTCTTTGGTCCGAGCTGAGGAGGTAATCTCGGTCCGGACCAAGGTTCGCTGGTGCACAGTGTGAAACGTCTGTTTAGGAAAGTCCGGACTATCGGACCAATTACGTCACAGTCACGTGCGTGGAATCTAGTCAACGTCCAAGCATGAGACGCGGGAATACATGGGGAGACGAGGAAACCAGGTATTTCATTGAAATTTGGTCGGATGATACTATAAAGACTGAATTGGAGACAAGCCGCTGGTGGGAACACTGGTTCGAGAGTTGGCAACATTGACAAAATAGGGCAAAAATTATGAAACTAGTAACTGGGTCCATTTCCTGCAACAGTGTAGCGCGCTCATCTACTAACCAATCAGGGTCGAGTATAGAGAGACGCACGCTGTACACGCATTGACGATATGACGTTCTAAAGTCCGTTGGTCCATTTGATTCAATACAGTGTGAATGAAGGCTGTAAATAAAGTCCGGATTATAAGTACAGTGTGAAAAGGCAAAAAAAAGGTTCTGGTCCGAACCTTGGTGTGGACTTTACCATGTGAGTATGCCCTAAGCGTCTCCTCACACACAGAATTTTTTTTTAAAAGTGCATTTTACATCATATGTCCCCTTTAAGCTTTTGCTCCTGGTGGATTGAGTCTGATAAAGTGGTTAACTTCACAAGAATGGCAGAGTGATGAGGATGATGATGATGATGATGATGATGATGATGATGATGATGATGATGATGATGATGATGATGCACTGCTGCTCTACACCCACACCTAAATCACCAACTCTCCACGATTCCTATTTTTCTTGCTCTGTAAAAATCTCCTCCTTTGTGCAATTGTATGGAGGCTAATCAGGCTGCACACTTGAAAACTTTTGTGTGTGGGTGTTTTCCTACGCACCAACGATAGACAGCACCCAGAGGAAGGAATTACTGTTAGTGCTGTGGTTGTGTCTGTTGACAACACCTTAACCTCCTCACAGCCTCCAGTCGCTGTTCCAGCCATGGACATAACATTATTATAATAACACACACACACACACACATATATATATATATATATATATATATATATATATATATATATATATATATATATATATATATATATATATACACTATATTACCAAAAGTATTGTCTCACCTGCTTTAACTTACATATGAACTTTCCATCCTATTGTTAATCCATACAGTCATATGGGTTCGCCCTTTGCAGCTGCAATAGCTTCAACTCTTCTGGGAAGGTTTTCCACCAGGTTTAGGAGTGTGTTTATGGGACCATTCCTCACAGAAGCATTTGTCAGATCACACACTGACGTTGGACCGAAGGCCTGGCTCTCAGTGTGTGCTCTAATTCATCCTAAAAGTGTTCTGTGGAGTGGAGGTCAGGACTGTGTTCAGGACAGTCACATTCGTCCACATCAAACTCTCTCACTTGTGTATTTATGGACCTTACTTTATGCACTACTGTTCCCACAAACATGGCCACATGAAAATATCCAAAGTCTCTGTCACACACACACACACACACACACACACTTTCAGAATACAGAAATGTCATATTAAACTCCATAGATTAAGAATGGGATGTCATTTGACTGTGTTTCAAGGCAGGTGAGCGAATACTTTTGGTAATATAGTGTAGATATATATATATATATATATATATATATATATATATATATATATATATTTCTGAAAATCTAACCCATTCTGAAGTGTAACAGTACAAATACACTCTGGTTTATGCACAACAATATTAATGTGAGGCAGAAAAAAATGTTAGTCTTCATCTTCTCGTCTCATCTCATCATCTGAACCCGCTTTATCCTCACTAGGGTCACTATGGGTCTAATCCAGCTACAGTGGGTGAAGGTGGGGTACACCCTGTATGAGTCTCCAGTTCATCTCAGGGCTGAACATATATAGACAAACAATCACTCTCACATTCACACCTATGGGTGATTTAAATTAACCAGTTAACCTATCAGTGCATGTGTTTGGATGGTGGGAGGAAACTGGTGAAAACCCACGCAGACACGAGGAGAAACATGTAAACTCCACACAGAAAGGTCTGGTGTGGGAATAGAACCAGGGACCTTCTTACTGTGAGGCACCAGTGCTAACCACTGCACCACCACCACCACATTCCCTTCGTCTTCATCTTTTCCCTGTCAAATAAACATTAAAAGTAAGGGTGTTACCTTTACCTTTAGCCCGTTTTTTAATCTGTTCTCCAAACAGGTGAAGAACAGCTGCACTTTTAGTTCTTATTTTTGAGGCAGAATCAGGCCAGAATAGTAAAGGGTTAAAACACGTGCTGTTTTATAAAAGGCACAACTGGGCGACGGCGGCAGATGAATCCCATTAAACAGAAGTCCTATAAACTGAGCCGCCGTGTTTGAATGTTTATGACAATGGGAGATGGAGGAGGAATATGAGGAGCTTGTCACGTGGTGTCCTCTCAGATGCCCTTAACTAAACCCCTTTGGCAAACAGTTTTATGGATGAACGCTTATCCATATTCCAGCGAGATGACTGATGTGATTTCACTGTTGATTACCTCTGCTGATCACTGTGATTGGTTTAGTGTTAGATAAATATAAGAGGATGGAATGATGAACACATACAGACCGCCGACCGTATCAAAGACAAACAATGCATGGATTATGACGGTAAGGATCAAAGGGGAACGAGCTAAGAACCTTATTTTAATAATCCTGATGAACTCAAACAACTTTGCGCAGCTTCGTCCTGTAAGGTCACTGCACGCCATCAGTCGAAGTTAAGCTCAAGTTGGTTTGGTGTAAAGTTTGACCTCAGCCGATGGGTTATTTGGAGCGTTCAATTTTGCAGGATTAACATGATACGGATCTCCTGCCTTTAATCTCCTCGTAATTTAAACCCAGAATTGATCCACGCGCCTAAATGGACATTTTTTTTTTGAACGATCTGCTGCGTATCAGATGTATTACCTCAGTGAGGCTCTTCATCCCAACAAAGAGTCAAAGTGACATTTTTGGCAGAAGCGTATTTCTGGGTCTGCCCCTGAAACTGAATCAGCATCCTTTTTATTATCCCATTTGAGAACAACGAAATTTTAAATACAGCAACTATCGTTAAAACAGTGTAACATTTAGGAAAGAAAAGAAATTAGTGCGAGAAGCATAGTTTAAAAAAAACACTATATAGTACAAGATAAAAAATAGAAATAGAATAAAACTCTGGATAAAATCTGTGTACACATATATAGACACACACACGCACATATATATATATATATATATATATATATATATATATATATATATATATATATATATATATATATATATATATATATATATATATATTTATTTATTTTTTTTTATTATTTTATTTTTTTAATCCTTATCCTTGTCCCTTTTTTTTTTTTTTTTTTTCCATTTTTCCTAAATTTCCTATCCAGATCCACAAAACTGAGGACCATAACCCAATCAAACACATTTTCTACACAGACACTTACTTTAAGAGTTTTATTTTTGGATACTTTTGTAAGTGTTCAGTTTTTTCCTGATTAAAAAAGCATTATTTAATTCATGGCGCAAAAAAAAAAATGCTGTTTTATTTCTTATTTTTTTTGTAGTACTTTTACAATGAATCAGTACTTCCACATATACCAGAGTATTTTTGATGTGAGTATTTTTTACCTCCTCTGGCTGCTTCCCTTCTCAGTGTTTCAGGGGCAGCCCCCCCCCCCGCCACCCCCCACCCCTCTGCAGGGTTAGTGGTCGGACACTCTCTGGGCGGTGATACATAAAGCATCAGATTGCACATGAGCACCAATCCAAACAACTTGTCATAGAAAGATATTTACTCATGGGTTCAGACATTATTCACACACAGCTCTGTCCTTGGTGGGTAGGGAGACGTCTTGGGCTGAAAGCAGAGTCATCTGGCTCACCTCATCTGTTCTGGAGAGAAGGTGAGACACACAGAGGACAGAGACTCGGGAGTGCAGCCACAGTAAAGGCCTGAAGTGGACAAATGAACAAGAAAGGCTGGATACAAAAAGCCAGACAGACAAACACTGGGAATAGAGATACACGAGCAGGGGCGGCGCTAAGGTGTGTTAGGCCTTTAAGAAACAAAACCCTGGGGCCCCCACACCATCAGTGCATGCCACAAATACTTATTTTTTGGCAAAATTTTTTAGATGTTTGACATGAAAACTGAAAAATATAGGTACATTTTTTGGTAAAAATAAATCAATAAGTAAATAAATGAATAAAAATCATTAGAATAAAGAAATGTATAAATACCAATGTGAGAAAATAGGTAAATAATGGACAGGATACATCATGTGCAAACTTCATTGTGCTTTTTAAATAATAATTAAGTTAAGTAATTAATTTATTATCCCCATCAGGGTCATCTGCCCCTCTGGTTTTGGAAATCACTGTTAGGCTGGATTTATGCTGTGAAACTTCTTCTTCGACATGCCCCACGTATCTCCCAAAAAATGTGACCCACTGCAGAGTGACGTAGAAAAGACCAGAAAAGAGGCCTCTGATTGGTCCATTCTACATCCACTCCTGTTTCCCTTTTTTTCTGTCTTGTTTTGTGAACATGAGCTCATTGTTGAATTAAGTTTGTATGAATATAGATTCAGTGACCCTTGTGCTGTGGTGGTGAATAATGCACGCCAGGTTACCCCCTGCACTGGGAAGTGGTGAAGTCCGAGTGGAGGGAGCTGTAAAGCAGCGAGACCCCTTGACCCCCTTCACCCCCTGACTCCTTCCTGGCCGACCCAGAGCCGATCACAGTGAACCGATGTCAAGGAAATTAAAGGCGTTTGTGTGTGCTTAAAATGAATGGTATTGGTTCTGCTAAAATAAAAAGCTGACTCTGTGGAACGTAATATGCTCCAAACTTGGGAGCTCTTAATCAAAATTTATCTCTCAATCAAGGTAGCAAGGGATCATGGGAGTTGTTGTTTTTTTACCACCGCTGTTGCTGAAGACTGTGCAGATGAGCTAATGTATTCAGAGCCACTTGAGTGTTGTATATTCATGCTCTGTCATTTCACTTTAATGGAATAGCTGCGAGTTATGCGAGTAAAGAGGATATGAAACCACTGACACATGAAAGAAACACACAATTACACAGCTCTGTGAACTGAAACATTTCATAGGTTCAATTTCAGGTTATTGGTATTTATGGTAAAAACACAGAGTCAGACAGCAGACAACACATGTGATAGAATAATATAATCAAATACTTAGTGGTTCAACAAACACTAACGACAGAACATGATATTTAAGGACTTTATTTTTGTTTTCATTTAACCTTTATTTATCGAGGCAAGTCATTAAAAACATTGTTATTTACAATGACGGCCTGTCAAGAGACGAGAGTCACGTTAGGGGGAAAGGGTAGAGGGCTGCAAACTAAAAAGTGATAAAACTTTTTTATTTTTTTTTTACATAAAATGATGGTTAAAAACATGCAACACACAACAAACACATCTAGATGAACCAGTTCATAAACCACAGCATAAATTGTACAAAACAACACAACATATTCAAATCTATTTTATTCATAAAGAACCAAATCAAAACACAGTCGTCTCACAGGACTTTACAAAAACACAAAGGTCCCAAGCATCACCTGTCCTTAGACCCTCCTTCTTGGCAAGAAAAAAACCTCCAAAACCCAGAGGAGAACCACACAGAAGGACAGATCCACTCCCATGGACGGACAGACTATAGATGAACGTCCATTTATAGATGAAAGAGGGAGGGGGCAGGTCCATCCACCAACAAGCGAGGGAGGAGGTCCAGGGTCACAAGCGAGTCACCGTAGATCCTGTTGTCCATGGCTCCCCATGCGGACACTGCTGAGAGAGCTGGGGGAAAGGGGACATCAGGTGACTAGCCATGAACAGACTTGGTATGAAAGATAGGTTTAAGAAATGACAAATGCAGACACGAGACAAAGAGAGAAAGGACTCAGTGCCTGTACTTCCCTCAGCATTCTAGCTCGTAGTGCAGCTTAGACTGAACTGTGACTTCAGTTTGTTTTTTACTAACATGACCATAGTCTTTCTCAAACTGGAAAGTTTTCAACCTAATTTTAAATGTAGAGACTGTGTCGACCTCTTTAATATTAAACAGAAGCTGGTTCCATAAGACAGTAACCATGGTAACTAAAGGCTCTAGCTCCTACTGTACTTTTACCCTGGGAACTACCAGTAGACCATAGAGCACTACCAGTAGACCATAGAGCACTCATACTAGGGGATGAGTGGTATATGGTTGGGGGGGGGGGTCACATATACCATAGGACCACTACTGTATGTTAGAACCCAACCGATATGAGAATTTTGGGGACAATGCCAATATTGGGCAAAAAGGCCGATAACCAATATATCAGACCCCCCAGGATTTTGTGATGTTGCGATTCGCAACTTCTACGCAAATTCAGCAAAATCCCCTGAATTCAGCGCGATGTTGCAATTTTAACCAATCACTGCGACTTTTCCACAAAATGTGACCATTCATTTGTAACGTCTTGAGCTACTCCTTCCACCTTTTCCTGGTTACCTTAGAGTACGACACATGATGCTAAGCTAACATTTTGCAGCTAAAACCAGAATATTAATCAGCTTTATGTTTTGCCAGTGATTTTTGCCTTATGTGAAGACAGCAGATGATTTTTTTTTTACCCTGTAAGCGTGGGTGGGTGTTGAGGTAAATCCAAATCTGAGGGAGACAACCCCCCCCCCCACTCCCACATCTGTACCAATGGTCTGAGCTATAGCTACTGGAACAAAAAAACTATTTATATATCACTCTGTCAAACACCTCAGGGCTGCAAACACTCGTCTACAGGAGGAGAGGTACGCCAGTCAACAAAAGTACCTCATATTTAACGTAGGTCCAGTCATGTTTGGATCTATTTTCATATGGAAATGGATGAGTGATAAGAAAAATGAAATCCATGTTGCTTGAGGCCAGAACTTTCCTTAAGCCTGAAGGGTCTGTGAAGTACCAACTCAGCCAACTTTGAAGACTTAGAGTAGTTTAGGCCCTAGCGATAATGCAGAGGAAACCATCACTTATGCTAAAACCCCTTTTATCGCTCATCCAACCGCTGAGCAGTGGTCAGTTTGCTTTCAGACTCTCAACGTGGACTCTAGCGATAGCTTAGGGCTGTCGATCCTGAGCACACAAGCGTGCGTTTGTGGCAACCACCGTGAGCTGGTGTGTGTGTGTGTGTGTGTGGATGCTTGTATCCCTATCTTTATGGAGACATTGACAAACTCACACCTTAGGGACCAAAATTCAGGTCCCCACAAGGGTTAACTATAAATGTAGGTCCCCATTAGTAAAATATGTGTGAAATGTGAAAATGTATGCAAATGATGGGGCCTTATTAATACTTTTTTTTTTTCCAGAAGTCCCCATAAAGCATTAGGGAAACAGATACAAATGGAAACATATTGTGTTTGTGTGTGTATGTGTGTAATTTTATCATTTTAGAATTTGTATTTAATTTGTCTTGTATATTTTTTTATTATTTTATATTTGTACATTTTTTATATTTATTAAAAAAAGAATAAAAATGTTTTAATGCTCACCACTCAATGGCTAATTTACAGACAATTGATGGTTACAAACTTAGTCCTCATGAAACATGGAAATTAGTGTGTGTGTGCTTGTATTCCTATCTTTATGGGGACGTTGATCTGTTTACAGTCACGCCATGAGGACCTCTGACACAATGTGGACCAGGCAGCCATGGCTCAGTTGGTTGAGCTGGTCGTCCATTAACCAAAGGGTTGGTGGTTCGATTCCCGCTCTGTCCTAGTCAGTTTGTTGTGTCCTTGGGCAAGACACTTCACCCTCCGTGCCTCCAGTGTCACTCACACTGGTGTATGAATGAGTATGAATGTTGGGTGGTGGTCAGAGGGGGCGTAGGGGCAGCCACACTTCTGTCAGTCTGCCCCAGGGCAACTGTGGCTACATATGTAATTTACCACCACCAGAGAGAGCATGTGAGAATGAATGAATAATGGAATACTAACGTGAAGCGCTTTGGGTGCCTTGAAAAGCGCTATATAAAATCTAATCCATTATTATAAATTCAGGTCCCAAATTCAGGTCCTCACTTGACCAATATAAATCTGTGTGAATTACATAACTTTGTGCAAATGATGTCCCTTATAAATATGTTAACTTGTGTTGTTCTTGAAGTCCCCATAAAGCATGAAAGAAATCCAGAAATGTATTTTTCAAAGATTTGTTTGACTTATTTATTTGTATTTATTTTATTACTATTTTTTTTTTATTATTATTATTATTATTACTACTTATTTATTAATGTTTTTTTTTATTATTATTATTATTATTTTAAAATGTGTTTACACTCACTACTCAGTGGCTATTTTACCTACAAGTGATGATAACAAACTTGGTCCTCATGACATGTGTGTGTGTGTGTGTGTGTGTGTGTGTGTGTGTGTGTGTGACAGTGGGCTCAGTGGTTAGGATGGATGTTTGGTCCCAGCTGACTGTCCGTCGTGCTGCTGTAAATCCACTCTGTCACTCAACAGTGGTCCTGTATGCAGAGTCTCATTAGTGGAAGCACACACCAGCTCCCCCTCACATGCAGACAGGCATCATGCTTATCTGCGCTGCACAACTCCCAGCAGATGCCACCATTTTTTTGTTTTTTTGTTTTTACCTCCCTCAAGCATATATAGTGTAAGTTCCATATTCTGCAGGTGGAGTAGGCGATCCAACACATATATTGACAAGGTATTGGAATAATCTATGTTTATTATTGTTAAGAAGTTGCACTCAATAATAAATGTATTTTTTTACTTGCCTTCTGGACACCTGAATTTCTCCTTTGGGAAATTAATAAAGTTTTATCTATCTATCTATCTATCTATCTATCTATCTATCTATCTATCTATCTATCTATCTATCTATCTATCTATCTATCTATCTATCTATCTATCTATCTATCTATCTATCTATCTATCTATCTATCTATCTATCTATCTATCTATCTATCTATCTATCTATCTATCTATCTATCTATCTATCTATCTATCTATCTATCTATCTATCTATCTATCTATCTATCTATCTATCTATCTATCTATCTATCTCTCTTTCTCTGTCTCTCTGCCTGTCTGTCTGCCTCCGTCTGTCCACCTGTCGTTGGTATCAGTGATGCGTAGGTCGATGTATAAACGACCCACAACAGACCATTTTTTTTTAACTAACCCGTCTGTAGCTCACACCGCAAGAACTATACTGACCCGACCCGCTTCTCGACCCGCATTTATAAAAAGTAGTCAATGGTCTTTATGAACATTTATTTCTGTGTTAACATCCGATGTCAAAGTTAATATGTTGACAAAATATGTTTGTTCTGCTTCATCATTCAAAAGTTATCAACACTAAACGCAGCATCTAAACCAGGGGTGGACCACCTGTAACACCCAAAGGCACATTTGAACCCAGTTTCTACAGAAAAAAAACACTGGGAGCTGCTCATCATCTTTAAAAATCTCAGTGAATGTGTCCTAAATGTTACTTTTTTTGTTTGTATGTTTCCAGATCTTCCACTCTAACAACTTTATTTTCTCTCTTGCTTGCTTTATTGACATTCAGTCAATAAAGTGTATGTATTAATGATAGAAAATTGTACCTAATATTTAAATTACAATAATTTAAAAGGTTATTTTAATATTTATCTAAAATGACAAACGACCAGAAATATCATTAAAATTATGACCGTACAAGTGACCATGAGTGACCGCAGGTGCCCACTCACTTTGGGTCAGCCCACACATCACTGATGGGTATAAAATACATATATCTAATATGGGCCTGAAATAAAAAGTCATGTAAACAGGCCCATTGGAACTTTTTGGTGGGGCTGCAGTTGGTCCCTGAGCCACATATTTGACACCCCTTGTTTGGACTAATCCACCAAAGTGCAGTAGGTTTTAAATGTGTCTTCAGGGACAAAAGCAAAACCAACATGTGAACATTACAGAAGTCCACTGAGGTGTAACCACATGCCCAACGCTAATGCAGACTTCCACATGAGAACCACTGTGTAAATGTATCCAGAGCTACGTCCAGTACAGGATGTCCTCACATAACACTCATATAATGGAGCCCATTAAAAGGCCCATAAACATTGCCTGGCATGTGGAAAAAGCATTTAGTGGTGTAGAGCTGCGGAATTCAGCTAAAATTACATAAGATCCAGTAAGTCAACCCTTCTGTCCAGCTGAGACCCAAATAATACAACCCACAAATATACCTTCATACATTAGTTAACGAGTTTACAGAACAGATTTTGTTGCCGTGATAAAGAAAAGGGTTATTATTTTTTATTTTGTGTCTGTCAGCAACTATATACACGAGGGCATTAACTAAAATGTCGACTAGTCGACACGTCGACTTAAATTTGGAGGAGTC
>CM035791.1:47330066-47345066 GCA_020466265.1 Siphamia tubifer | reverse complement strand
GTTAGCTAACAACATGTACTGTAGTTAGCAAACCACATGTACTGTAGTTAGCTGACAACATGTACTGTAGTTAGTTAACAACATGTACGGTAGTTAGCTAACAACATATACTATAGTTAGCTAACAACATGTACAGCAGCAGTTAGCTAACCGCTTGTACTGTACTTAGCTAACAACATGTACTGTAGTTAGATAACCACATGTTTATTAGCTCATCCAACTGTCGTTCATCTGTTGTTGTCGTCCATAATTCACTAAAACCACTTCTCCCTCAATTATCAATCGATTTTGATTCTGATTGGTTCATTAGATAGATTTAAGCATTAGGCACAAAACTTATTGTCAAAATTTAAAATGGTAAATCATTTGTTTACAACTTTGTATATTTTTCCAGTCTGTCATTAAAATCACTTCTCCTCAATTCTCAATGGATTTAAATTCAGATTTTATCAATAATTGAACGACTCTGTTTGTTGATAACAACACATGACAGCTGTGAGGTTCAGATGAGCACAGGGACACTGGCTCTGTCTTTTTAATTCAGCTTTATTTTTTCTCATGCCACGCCCCCCAGAGGAGGTGTTCAGTGCTTTTATAATTACATGTAGCTTTTCACTGGTGTTTAATATTTTCACTTGACAACAGCAAATGAGGTCCACACTGGTCTGGAAGAACTTACAATAGATGCATAGTTTCTGACTGGTCATCACGAAAGACTCGCCTCCCACTGTCAGCATTTCTTATCTTTGATAACGATGATTTATATATATATATATATATATATATATATATATATATATATATATATATATATATATACAGTACATTTTTGACATTTTTGCTCATTTTACTGAATATTTTGGTCTTTTTTTTTTTGTTTATTTTGCCAAATACTTTGGCAATTTTATTTATTTTATTGATTATTTTGGTCATTTATGTTCTTTTTACTGAATATTTTGCATATTTTTGTTCATTTTATCGAATATTTTTGGTAATTTTTGTTTATTAAATGGATTACTTTGATCATTTTGTTAATTTTACTAAATATTTTGGTCATTTTTGTTTATTGAGTACTTTAGTCATTTTGACATATTTTTTTATTTTCGCGAATATTTTGTTCATTTTGTGTTTGTTTTGCTAAATAATTTAGCAATTTTGCTCATTTTATTGAATATTTTGATCACTTTTGTTCATTTTGTGTTTGTTTTGCTAAATAATTTAGAAATTTTGCTCATTTTATTGAATATTTTGATCACTTTTGTTCATTTTTCTAAATATTTGGATGATTTTTGTTCATTTTATTGAATATTTTGTTAATCTTTGTTCATTTTATTGATTGTTTTGTTCATTTCTAATAACAGTGGTCAAGGAAAATGCTTCTGGAATAGAACTACAGAAAATAAAATATCATGTGTGTGGCTACATGCGCATAAATAAACCCCTGTAGTAACATATGATATGGAACCAGTTTATTTCAAATGTTCATTTATTTTCTGAGGCTCCAGGACACAGTCGCCTCCTGTCCATGCAGCAGACAGCAGCAGAAGAACATGTGACTCATCCCAGGATGAAGTCTAACTTCTCTCATTTCTTTCCTACTTCCACCTGCTTCAGCAGATTCTGTTTGTGTTTGTGGATGTTCCCAGAGTCATAGTGGCACCGCTGCCCCCAGGCCAAAACAAGGCTTGATGAGCAGACGCACCCCTCCCACCTGTGTACTGCTGCCCTGTATGTGCTAAAATACACAGAAAATACACTAAGAATACACTCAAATACACAGAAAATACACTAAGAATACACTAAAATACACAGAAAATACACTAAGAATACACTCAAATACACAGAAAATACACTAAGAATACACTAAAATACACAGAAAATACACTAAGAATACACTCAAATACATTAAGAATACACTCAAATAGACTAAGAATACACTCAAGTACGCTAAGAATATACTCAAATACACTAAAAATACACTCAAATACACTAAGAATACACTCAAATCCACTAAGAATACACTCAAATACGCTAAGAATACACTCAAATACACTAAGAATACACTCAAATACGCTAAGAATATACTCAAATACACTAAGAATACACTCAAATACGCTAAGAATACACTCAAATACACTAAGAATACACTCAAATACGCTAAGAATATACTCAAATACACTAAGAATACACTCAAATACACTAAGAATAAACTAAAATACACTAAGATTTTTTTTTTTTTTTTTACACACTTTAGGCATCTGGGCAGTAAGTTTCTCCAAACACTCGGCTGAAATATTTGTCCATGACCTTTGTAAGACTTGCTGAAGGTGTTGTGTTTAGTTGAACATTTCTTTCTGACCTTATGAACCAGTTCATCTTCCAGCAGTTCAACAGCTTACTTCCTTTCTAAATAATCTTTACAGAACTTAGACATATGTTTTCAGGTCACCGTCTTTTTGTACCGACCTGCGTCAGTACAGAACCAATAAAGTGTTTTTGATCAATACTATGGCATTCAATATACAATGTCTTCACATGTTCTCTGACCTTTGTAAACAAAGAAAGTGTAAAACAGAACAGTTAGTTACATACAGTTCATCCCAAATCGACTCTTTCTTAACACCCAGAGACCTAGTAAGTAAACATTTTCACCATTTTACATTAAATAATTGCCTTAATTAGAAACAGCATGATGAAATTCACTAAATTTCACCAACTAAAACAAAAAAGCAATGAAAAATTCAAACCACATTCCATAACTCTTCTAAAATACAGGAAAAATACCAAAAATGGGATAAAATCCCTCTCAAAAAACATATATATATATATATATATATATTCACTTAATTCACTTAAAACTAAGCAACTATTCAATTTAATTGTATTAACATTTTTTAATCAGATAAATCACAGGGTTGTTTTATATAAATGTTGATTGATCATAATCAAAACACTTAAAATACACAAATAAAAAAAAGTGTAATATTTTTGTTGTTGTTTTATCTTTTTTAAAACAATCCAGTATTTCATTAGAAATGTAAATGAAGCTGTATGTAACAGTAAAAGTGAACCTACTAAAATGAATGCAATAAAATCATTAATTTCCAAAGCGACTATTTTAGGCTTCGTTCTCTTACGTCTTATGAACACAGAGCGGTACATGGCTGTAGATCAGTAACTCTGGAAACACTTTACGAAGACATGAAGACCTGAGGACCTGAGGACCCTTGGGTTTGTCTTTAGGGACCCTCTACTTATGATCACGTAAGTGTGATGTTGTTTAGAACTTTAGAAAAGGTCGACAAATGTCAGTGAAAAAACACGCCCTAATCACTTCCATGTTAACACAGTTTGGATCAAAACGACAAAATCTTAATTTCTCAGTGTCCATCCAAGTTTTGTCATTTTGATGTCTATTTGTATGTACTCCCAATCATCTAAATATTTGCTAAAATTCATTTTTACTCTGGATAATCCCTTTAACTTTAACTGTACTGAAACATTCTGAATGGTTGGTTTACTTTAAAAATTCTGAAAAATTCAAGTTTTTTTTTTGTGATAATTGTTTATGGAACTGATGTACAGGTGTCAAAAAGCACCTGATTTAGAAAAAAGAAAAAGTGTTATTTGTTATTTTATGAATATTTATTAGTTTCTGTTGATGTTGTCGCTTATTTTTGCTTGTTTTTTTTCTATGTTTTGTTGAATTATTTTATAATTTTTTCTTCAATTGTATTCCGTTTGTTTATGTTACATATTATTTTGTTGGTTTAATATTCATTTCTGTTCATTTTACTGATAACTTTGGCTTTTTTTGTTCATTTTGTTGCTTATTTGATCTTATTTATTTATTTTTTTTACTGTGGAATTGCTTAAGTCTCGGGAGTTAAAGGGTTATTAACCGAAAACACATTTTTTTCCCCACAGTTTTCTCTTTTTTTGAATATAATTTAACAATATCATACATATGTATTTACACACACACACACTTAGCATGTGATTTGAATAGAATAATCAGTAGTTCTGGCCTGAATGATCATGAAAATGAGCTAAGTACATGTTCTGTACGTCACACAGAGGGTGGTTCTTTTCTCCTCAGCTATAATTAAATACATTAGGTCACAGAGGTGCCACGGAGTCGCCATGTCAACATCACATAAGTGTCATAGTGAATAATCTGATCTTCAAAGGAAAGCCATTACATGTCAGCGAGCTATGTAACGGCCACTGAGGTAATTGGCCTTTAAGGACAGAAGATTGACAGTTTAATTGTTTAATGGCCGGTCAATGAGGCCTCTTACATGTC
The DNA here is from genome assembly GCA_020466265.1 of Siphamia tubifer. Classification (NCBI taxonomy): domain Eukaryota; kingdom Metazoa; phylum Chordata; class Actinopteri; order Kurtiformes; family Apogonidae; genus Siphamia; species Siphamia tubifer. The sequence goes on along the minus strand of CM035791.1, from coordinate 47,340,760 downwards.
CGTATCTGAAAAAGACAATTGTCTCCATTACGGGGACAATAGACGGCTGGTGAGATTGTTATCACGGCGGTAAATGTTGGTGACATAAAGCACAGGCCTATGTGTGTGTGTGTGTGTGTGTGTGTGTGTGTGTGTGTGCTGTAAAAGGCCTCATACAGCATGGCGCTCTTCACCGCTAATTCTCTCCATTAAGAGCCTCTAGCACATTGCTGCTCTTTGTACACAAATCCCCTTTAATTATGGGATTTATACAGCGGCAGAGTGTGAACATGAATAAATAACTATGGAGCAGCAGAAGCAAACACAGCCAGTTAATGCTTCCACGGAGCATGAGATTCTGCAAGGTCACCACGGATAAGGTGGAGCCTTTATGACATGCATCTCAAGTAGAACCAAATATTCTCTTCTGAGGAGCAGTTAGAGCATCCTTTTATTCCCCCCCCTGAGCAAAAAGTAACACATTTTTGTTAATAGAACCTTTTTTTAATTTCTAATTTTCTGAATGACAAAAAAACATGTACGTTCACATATTATATTTTATTTTATTTAATTTATTTATTTAATTTAGCTATTTATTCCTTTATTTAGTTATTTATTTCTTTATATATATACATATATATATAGTTATATAGTTATATAGTTATATAATATATATATATATATATATATATATATATATATATATATATATATATTTAGTTAGTTAGTTAGTTAGTTAGTTAGTCAGGGTTACCACCAATCTAAGTAGGCTAATGGCGCCGCTAGCATATCATCAGTACTGACAGCCATCGGTATGCTAACTGTCATCGTCATGGCCACCCGCTTATCCAGGTCTGGGATGTGGGGCAGCATCCCCGGCAAAGAAGCCCAGACTTTCGTCACCCCAGGCACTTCAGCCAGCTCCTCCAGGGGAATCCCGGGGCATTCCCAGGCCAGCCGAGAGACATAATCCCTCCAGCGTGTCCTGGGTCGGCCCTGAGGTCTCTTCCCAGATGGACATGCCTGGCACGGAGGCGTCCAGGAGGCGTCCTCACTTATGCCTGAGCCACCTCAGCTGGCTCCTCTGGACATGGAGGAGCAGCGGCTCTACTCCGAGTCCCTTCCGGATGTCTAAGCTTCTGAGCAAATGAGTTTCCTTGGCAGAGCCTTAGAGATAGACACGCTAACCACAAAATGGAAAGCATCATATTGAAATAGCAAATAGAATGTAATGTTATGTAATTACACATTCATATTTTCTTATTTCATTATGACATTAGGTTGATTATATGTCTGTTAGCGCTATGTATCATTGATGCTAGTCTGGTAAACTAAGCTTAATGTGTTAATACACTTCAGTGGACATAATTATCCTTATAAATATGGACCAGGATCCATCTGTATGTTTTTGATCCATTCACACCCAAGTGCCTTATCTTTCTGGGTCTTTGAGGATGTACATTTCGGGACGCAGCAGTGAGGCACCATTGCCTTTGGGAAAGTGTTGTTTTATTTATATATATATATATATATATATATATATATATATATATATATATATATATATATATATATATATATATATATATATATATATAATACTTAAAACGTTTCGCATGTTTTAATAACTGGTCATTTCCAGTATTTTAAATTCTTGTCTTTACATCATCTATAACACAACCATTCTCCTTTAATGTGTTTGCTTTTAATTAGTGTAGTTATAAAATATCTGATTATATTTTTCCACAGGACTGCTCTCCACACCAGAGATTCTAAACTTTTTTTTAAGCAGCACATTTTTACTATTATTAAAAGAAAACCGTACATATATGTATGTGTTTTTGATGTGGCTTCATTGGAAAACGGTGATTAGTGGAAAAGTCAGCGGCTCAGTAAAATGAATTTGTCACATTGTTTGGTTGAATAACAACAGCTTGAGGTAATCTGACGACGAAAGGACAGCAACTACACCGTCCTGTCTGCGAAAGGCACATAACATGCCTCCCTCCTGCCGCTGGGGGAGACTATTTAAGATTCCAGCAGTGTGTTGGACAAAGAATAGGAAAAGCCTTTTTGTGTCCATGAATGCCCAGGCAATCAAGGCATCAATTATTCAAGGCGCATGCAGAGAGAAACCATCGCAAGCTGTCCATCGACGCTCCGTCCCCAGACTCCCAATGTTGTTCAGACAGCGGTGGAACAATAAAAATGCAACAGAGCTATTAAGAAACAAGGCAGCACAGGAAAACTGCTGCAAAATTAGAGATAAGGTCCAAACATGCTAATGAGTTAATCAATTATAAGTGCAATTTAATCACATTATATAAACAAAGAGGCCGGGAATAAGTATTGTATTGACCACGAGCCCATATGTGAGGGTAACATATAAGGTAACACATCTATAAATAACACTGATGTTAAAGGATTAACATTTTTAATCAGATTAATCACATTGTGGATTAAGGAAGGGATTATATCTGCACTTAAACTGTGTGTGTTAAATTAGACGCATTAGTCTAGTGCTAGCATTATCTTAGTGATAGGATTAGCCTAGTCCTAGCATTAGCCTAGTCCTAGCATTAGCCTAGTGCTAGCATTAGCATAGTGCTACCATTAGCGTAGTGCTAACATTAGCCTAGTGCTAGCATTAGCATAGTGCTAGCATTAGCATAGTACTAGCATTAGCATGCTGCTAGCATTAGTGTAGTGCTAGCATTAGACTAGTGCTAGCATTAGCCTGCTGCTAGCATTATCCTAGTGCTAGCATTAGCCTAGTGTTAGCATTAGCCTGCTGCTAGCATTAGCCTAGTGCTAGTATTTGCCTTGTGCTAGCATTAGCCTAGTGTTAGCATTAGCCTTGTGCTAGCATTAGTCTAGTGCTAGCATTAGCCTAGCGCTAGCATTAGCCTTGTGCTAGCAGATTCCCAGACTAATGTATCCTTCACGTTAATGTGGTATTTTTATCTGCAAGTGTTTAAGTGAAAAGAAAACTTCTAAGAGTGTGTCTATTTTATTTATTTAATCATTTTCTTACTCAAATTTCCCACAAAATATGCAAAAAATTTACCAAGAAACACAAAAACTGTGGAGAAAAAAAATCTACAAAACAGGCTAAAATTCACCAAAAACACACAAACACAAAAAAAGCACCAAAAAAATTCAAAACATATTCAAAAACATGTGTGCAGTTAATGTTTTTAATCAAGAGTTTCAACAACAAAAATCTGGGTTTGGGAGTTTTTTCTAGCAGAGAAGGAAGGTCTAAGGACAGTAGATGTTTGGGACGTCATCTATTGTGGTTGTTCTCTTCTGTAAAACCCTGTGAGCCTGTGCTGTTGACCTTTAGTGTGACCTTAACCTTTGACCTACCATTGCTCAAAATCTAAAGGGTCCTTCCTTGACCCATTATCTATTATTCTTGAAAGTTTCATCAAAATCCGTTCAGAACTTTTTGCGTAATCCTGCTGACAGACAAACAAACAAACAGACAGACAAACACACAAACAAACAAACAGACAAAGAGACAAAGAGACAGACAGACAAACAGACAAACAAACAAACAGACAAAGAGACAAAGAGACAGACAGACAAACAGACAAAGAGACAAAGAGACAGACAAACAAATAAACAGACAGACAAACAAACAGACAGACAGACAAACACACAAACAAACAAACAGACAAAGAGACAAAGAGACAGACAGACAAACAGACAAAGAGACAGACAGACAAACAGACAAACAAACAAACAGACAAAGAGACAAAGAGACAGACAGACAAACAGACAAAGAGACAAAGAGACAGACAAACAAATAAACAGACAGACAAACAAACAGACAAACACACAGACAGACAGACTTAAATGTAACACTTCCTTGGCAGAGGTAATTAACATGTTTATTCAATACCTTCAACAGTTTCAACAAAAACAAGCGTTCCATGTAATTGTGTTAAACATTTTAATCAGATTAATCATGATGATGGATTCATCTGTGTTCATGCGTTCATTTCTATCCGTCAGCTGATGCGTGAAACGGCAGACAGGTGCATGATGGGAAAGCGAGCAGACACATACAGTACTGCACAGCTAGTTAGCTCCCAGCTAGCAGCTAATTGTTGGGTTTTCACAGTCTTTGGAGATGGAATCATGTTGACATTTTTCCAGCTAATATCGTATAGATGTGTGGTGTGAGGACCGGGCTATTCCCAGAGGTTTGTCTTGCAGGCTTTTTGTGTCTTGAAGGCATCACCAGCGTCTTAAATAAATGATGGGCTTGTTCTGAACATATAGGCTCCAGTACAGTGTGTACACAAAGACTGGAACATGGACGGGCTGGGAGGCACCACAGGAAGTGACTTTGTCTCTGGAGGAGTCCTCAGGTGAAACGTCTGCGTGATGTGGTGAATTTGGAAAGATGAAGGATTTGTCAGTCACTGCTTCTTAAAAAGCTAGAGGTTGGAGGCAGACAAAGCAGAGAAACAGAATGCATGATGGGAGTTCCATGTTCACAAGGTTCACTGCTGTATAGACACATAATGCATAGGACGAAAAGACTATGTGTGTATATGCTTGGATTCCTATCCTTATGGGGACATTGATATGTTGCTATGACACGGGGACCTCTGACACCATGGAGACAAAAATTCAGGTCCGCATGAGGGTTAAATATAAATAAAGGTCCCCACTAGTGAAATGTAAATCTGTGTGAATTATCATAATTTATCCCAGTGATGTCCCCTGGAAACTAGAGCTGTTGAAATTAACGCATTAATGCACATTAATCCATCACCATGATTAACCTGATTAAAAATTGTAATGCAATTAAATGTTTGTTGGAAATGTTGAAGGTGTTGAATATATATATATATATATATATATATATATATATATATATATATATATATATATATATATATATATATATATATATCCATATATATATATATATATATATATATATATATTCAACACCTTCAAAATTATATATAATTGTATATTATATTATATTTTTATATTTTTTAAAACATTTTTATAATTATATTATATATAATATATAATAGAATAATTATATATATTGGATATTATATCTTATTTTTGATGGGTTTTTTTGTATCTTATGAGTTTTTGAATCCTGAATTGATTTTTTTTTATTTTAGTGTTTTTTTAACACATTTTGTTTATTAACATATTTTGTTTATTTCTCTCCATATTTTTGTGTTTCTTAGTGTGTTTTTGTTTATTTTGTGTGTAATCTGAGTACACCCCCTCTCAGTCAGTTAACATGAAGAATTAATCCTGTGATTAATGTGATTAAAAATCTAACTGCTCTATAACACAGTTCTACTATGAACACATTAAACATGGATGAAAGGGATGGAAAGGGAAACTTGTTTTGTACTTGGTCCTCATGAAACATGGAAACCAGTGTGTATGTGTGTGTGTGTGCGTGTGTGTGTGTGTGTGTTTACACCCCTTTGAGATGGTGTTTGGATGAATCCACACTTGTCTGTCACCTATCTGTTTTTGTTTTTGTGTTCCTTCTGTGTAAATATACACACCCAGTGTGTTAGATCCTCTCTTGCTCCTCTGGGATTCGGTGCCACATTATTGTTCCTGTGCAGTGTACTTCTGCAGTGTACTTTAATAATATACTATCTCCACCGCAGACACAGAAAAACAAATACAACTTTCCATGGAAAATTCACCTTAATGAATCTGTGGACATCCAGTAACTCCAAAATTGCACAACATACAGAAAAGCCATGAAAATATACTTTACAAAACAAAGGTACAATGTTTTTTTCTCAACAATATATGATACAGATGAATGCAAAGTGTCGTCTTTATGTGGTAATGATACTGATGATGTATGAATAAAGCAGCGTCTTTATATTACAAACAAACACAACAAACCCCGCCCCCTCGCAAAGGTTTTAGCTCTTAATGGACATGTTAAAACTACGGTCTTATTTACCTGGAACATTCACTTAATGCTACACTACAACACTTTCCTGATGGTAAGAGCGCCTCACTGCTGCAACCTGAAATATACATCCTCAAAGAGGAAAAAAATAGTACCATGGACAGACCTTTTATTTATTTATTTATTTGATTTGATTTTTTTCATTTGATTTATTTGAATATTTTTAAAATGGAAAAGAAGAGAAAACATACAATAAACAAAAAACAACACAAGCATGTTCAAAAGGAGTGGGTTAAAGTTAAAATCCCAACCCTTCTTACTGTATCAATTTTCCTAACAAAAAAAACAACAACAAAAAATTCTCCTTCGTCCAAAAGAAAAAGAACACAATATGCGATACCTATGTGTATATATATATATATATATATATATATATATATATATATATATATATATATATATATATATATATATATAAACAGAAACAACAACAACAATACTCAATAATAATAATAATAATAATAATAATAATAATAATAATGATATTTGTGGAAAAATAAATCAAATGTAAAACACAAACAAAATTAAACCAAAAAATGAATAGGACCAGACGCTAATAACTCAATATGGATCCAAAATGAACCACTGTGAACAAAATAAATACAGAATTATTAACAACAGAACAAAAAAAAACCTTCACACCCTGATCTCATTTTCACACTGTAGAAATATATATTGTTTATATTTTGTTTTAAACTGATGTAGACTATGATAACACACTGTGGCCTGTAAATATGTGAAAATATTTTCAATTATAAAGAGAAAAAATGGCGTTGTGATTATTTATAGATTATTATGATAGTATTTTACTGGTCTGGTCTGACCCACTTCAGAGTGAATTAATCTGAATGTGGAACCTGAACTAAAATGATTAATATCTTAAAAGTCTATTTTTGCATTTCACAAATTCATCCCAAGGGCCGGATTGAAGCCTGTGGCGGCCCGCATTTGGCCCCCGGGCCTTATGTTTTACACCTCTGATTTCTACATAAAAAGCAGTAGGATATTTGGTCTGGCATAAAAGGAAGAAGTCTGCATTTTTCTTCAATGTTTTGTTTGGCACATCATAAGTTAGAGTGAAAACAACAAAACCCAGATGATAAATGTGTCATAAATTATGCGTAAACACAGGTTTGCATTAGAACATTGGGTTCTGTCTTAGTTTGTGTTCTGCAGTTTCATTGCAGCTCGTCCTGTTGAAATAAAAAAATATTGTAAAAAAGACCATTTTTACCTTTTGTGTTTTCAACTCACCATGAAATTGTTGCAAAATAGTCAATAAAAATAAAGAAATATATATGTAAAAAAAGAGAAAAAAAAGTCAAGTTGAAGTGAAAAGATAATAAAGTGTCATCTCTGCCTCATTTACTGTGTGTTTAGTTTTGCTCTGTCCATCTAGAGGATTATTAAAACCATAACTACAGTTGTGTGAAGTTTTACTTTTACTTCTAAATTGCTTACATGGCAGAAAGTTGCAGCATGTTTACAACCTGCCTGATTATTTTAATGCTTATACTTTTCTGCCTGATTGGATACATTTGTAGTTTTATGTCACTGTGGAGCGTCTGCTTTAATGAGCAACAGAACAGAGTGATGGAGCTTCTAAAACTGGTGACAAAAACTGACTGAACCTGGAAAAGTGGAAAAAATAAGAATAGAACAAACGACACAAGTGGTTTAAACTGGGAGTGTTTTATCTGTCTGTCCATCCATCCACCATCCATCCTTCCTTCTGTCCTTCCTTCATTTCTTCCATCCATCCACCATCCATCCATTCGTCTGTCCATCCATCTGTCCGTCCATCCATCTGTCCGTCCATCCATCTACCATCCATCTGTCCATCCATCCATCCATCCATCCGTTTGTCCCTCTATCCACCATCTGTCCATCCATCTGTCTATCTATTCATCCACCCATCCATCCACCCATCCATCCACCATCTGTCCATCCATCTGTCTATCTATCCATCCACCCATCCATCCATCCATCCATCCATCCATCCATCCATCCATCCATCCATCCATCTGTCCATCCATCCATCCATCCATCTGTCTGTCCCTCCATCTGTCCGTCCATCCATCCATCCGTTCGTCCCTCTATCCACCATCCGTCCATCCATCTGTCCATCTGTCCGTCCATCCATCCATCCATTCATCCATTCATCCATCCATCCACCATCTGTCCATCCATCTATCTATTCATCCACCCATCCATCCATCCATTCGTCCGTCCGTCTGTCCGTCCATCTGTCTGTCCATCCATCCATCCGTTCGTCCTTCTATCCACCATCCGTCCATCCATCTGTCCATCTGTCCGTCCATCCATCCATCCATCCATCCATCCGTCTGTCCATCCATCTGTCCGTCCATCCATCCATCCGTTCGTCCCTCTATCCACCATCCGTCCATCCATCTGTCCATCTGTCAGTCCATCCATCCATCTGTTCGTCCCTCTATCGACCATCCGTCCATCCATCTATCTATTCATCCACCCATCCATTCATCTATCCATCCATCCATCCATCCATCTGTCGGTCCATCCATCCATCCATCCATCCATCCATCCATCCATCCATCCATCCATCCATCCATCCATCCATCCATCCATCCATCCATCCATCCATCCATCCGTCTATCCATCCATCCATCTGTCCATCCATCCATCCATCCATCCATCCATCCAACCATCCATCCGTCTATCCATCCATCCATCTGTCCGTCCATCCATCCATCCATCCATCCATCCATCCATCCATCCATCCATCCATCCATCCATCCATCCATCCATCCATCCATCCATCCATCCAACCATCCATCTGTCCGTCCGTCCATCCATCCATCCATCCATCCATCCTTCCACCCATCCATCCATCCATCCATCCATCCATCCATCCGTCCATCCATCCATCCATCCATCCATCCATCCATCCATCCATCCATCCATCCATCCATCCATCCATCCATCCATCCATCCATCCATCCATCCGTCTTATCAGACTAAAGCAGAGGACATTGTTTTCAGTGTAAATCTTCTCTGTTTCTTCATTTTATTGAATTATTGTTTCTAGTTTTATCTCCCCCTGTTTATAATCAAATCACTTCTAACTTTAAGACGTAATAAGGTTGACTATTAAATCTCCGATCCACTTTCACACCGTGAAGTTTTTCTCTTCTTGCGAAATTGGTTCAATTAATCTGCAGTCACACATGCGTGGAGACGTTTGACGAGTTGCATGACGGTTTCACAGATAAGATTGACAGATAAGATGGATGGATATGAACCCCTTTAATGAAACAGATGTGCACTTTAATTGGTTCACTGATATTTGTCAGGCATTTGGAGAGTCTGCCACTTTAAAAAATTGCTTTTGCAGCCAATATTCCTTCTTTAGGGTGGATGTTTTTTGCGTGGGGTTATATGAGGTGTTGGTCACAGCTGGTGTTGAACAGAAGAGGGATGGTGATGAGTTCAGAAGTGATAAAAATGACAGATTATTGCACATGCACAGTAAATTTGTGAGTGTAAAAATTGCAGTACGCAGTAAAAATCATCAGTGTTAATATAACAAGAGTTAATTGAAACACTCCCTTAGTGAACATATGGTCACTATCTACATAGTGTAAAGTTTTACACTTAACCTAGAGTTACATTTCCAGAGTCAACTTTACACTAATGGGTGATTCTCATGAAATGTGAAACTATTGCAGTGATGTGATGACTCTGCACAATAATGCTAACTGTAGCATTAGCTCTTATGACCTAGCTAAATAATAATAGGGTAATATATAAAAAATAAAATAAAAATCATTGTGCTTTTTTTTTAATCTCATATTTAACCTTATGGAAAAATACTTCAGGGTGCTTTGGAAGTTGGACTAAACCATTATAAATAAATAAATAAATAAAAATCCTGTTACATGATTGAATGAAACTAGGTGAGAAAAACAAATAGTTAAATATTTAAATATTAAATAATTAAATATTTTTTCCATATTTCTTATATTAAGGTTAACATAGACAGATAAATTATTATATTAGCAGAAAAAAAACTGTGGTGACTGACTATTTTTTATTTCTTTTATATTCAATAAAAAAGTTGAAAAAATAAATAATTTTTAAAAATTGGGCTGAACTGTACACCTCAAAAACCCAGTGTGAGGGACCAAACCAAGGACGAGGAGACACAGACGAATTAAAATGAAAACTGGGTTTATTTTCCCAAAAAAATTACATCAATTTAAACAAACATAAGCTGGGACCCAAAAATAACTGTGAACAGAAAACAACCAGACTTAAATCAAATATTACTAACTAATATTACAAACACCAAAAATACTTAATTAGTCAAAATAAACATAATCTACTAAAACTCAAAAGCTAAGTAAATTAATAATTCAAACTAAAGTAGATCCTTTCAAATCACCCCCCTGAAGTGGCAGCAGATGGGCTGCCCCAATTAGCTGATCCTCCCATATAAAGGCTGTGTGTGGGGGGGGGGCGTGGCTTATTTCTTCAGCCAGACACCATCTCCACCAGCTGCCCCTCTACACTGGTAACTCAAAAACAACCAACTGTACCAAAAGTTAACTAAATGGGTGCACTCCAAACAGAACTAATGTGCACTGCAAAACAATCCATCAAAAATAAAAATGTACAAACAAATGTGTGTGAACTTATTTGTGTATTTTAAAGCTAATGTAACTGAATAAATGCTAAAAATATAAAGTGTAGG